>OY744538.1:11350084-11362584 GCA_963556195.1 Sepiola atlantica
ATACATATATATAAATATATATACATATATATACATAAATATATATACATATACATATATACATAAATATATATACATATACATATATATACATAAATATATATACTTATACATATATATAAATATATATACATATACATACATATATATATATATATATATAAATATATATACATATACATACATATATATACATAAGTATATATACATATACATACATTTATATATATAAATATATATACATACATATATATACATAAGTATATATACATATATATTAATATATATGCATATACATATATATAAATATATATACATATACATAAAGTCATATACATATACATATACATAAATACATATACACACATATATATATATATGCACGGAATCATTTAGTAAGCATTCATGATTAGGCAAAGGGATTTCCTAATAGGAGGACAAAATCCGTTTTTTCCTATTCATTCACAACCAACTCTAATTCCCTTCACACGGAAAAGAAGGTTTCTCTTTCTTTTTACGTAACACTTTCGCAGCGCAGAGTGTTTGAATTTTGCGTCATTTTGTTTGTAGAAACAACTGAGCCTCATTTAGGCAACACGGGATTTTTTTTTTAGGTTAGGGTGCGAGGGGGGAGGAGGAGAGGCTGAGTTACTGAAAGACCTACCCACAATTATGACCTTTCTTTCTATGACAGGAAAGGTGAATTTTGAAGAAGAACGATAAGATGGGTACTATATTATTAGAAATATGTCTAACATCTTCCACTCTATAATAAAGGCCAATGTGTATTTGTTTTCATTTTATCTTTTCTTTCTCTCTCTATAAAAGTCAATAACTCTTTCTTTGCCTTTTGTGAAGTATCTGTTTCGATGGATACTACACCCGTTAGACCGGTACGCTCTTGTCCTTCGGGCTTTGATTCCGCTGATCTTAGGCCAGAGTGCTCATCCTCTAAGGGTTCTAAGAGGTCCACCCTCCCAGGCTTCGTCTTCTCACCCTTTGAGAAGGGGTTAGTTCATTGCTAATCGCCTAAAGTGCCCCTACCAGGGAATGCCGACGGGGCTGCCCACACATTTTTGTAGGCCAGAGTGCTCATGCTCTAAGAAAGCTAATTTCCGACGGTCGACGGGAGCGAACTCCGATTACAAATCGCCACTGATTCGCAGTCAGGAGAGTTTTTCCAGTTGGTCACCAGAAATTAGTTTAGAATTTAGGAGGAATTCAACTATGTAAATACCAAGTCGGCGAGTATTCACATCAAGCGGCGTAGAGTGATCGACAACAACAACAAATTGTGTTGGATCTCGCAATGAAAAGATAAGAAGGTCTTTGCGACTTTTAGCCTTTTTTCGCTCTTGAAAAAGCCCATGCAACAGCTGGGTGAAACGTTGAGTTTTAGGTCTCCCACTGTTCCTTTTTAATTCATATCGTCGAATTATTTTATATATATATATATATATATATATATATATATATATATATATATATATATATATATATATATATAATCAAATATGAAACTAAAAGTAAACTTTTAGTAGATAGAACCTATAGTGAAATGGTTTAAGCTCAATATACGAGATAGAGCAATTATAAAGATAGATGAAAGAAGAGTGATAACATGTACGAATGTCCAGATTTATTTCAAACTTCAATTGTTCAATGCAAGGTATATTCTGTAATAAAATTATGTTTATTATTCTTTCCTTAAGCCAAGGCTTTTCAAAGATCGAAATCTCATCATCAGAGGAATTATATAGATAGATAAGTTGCCAGTGGAAAGGCCAAAATTCAACATTTGAAAAAATATTAAGAAATGGAGAGTGAAAAAAAGTTCGATGATAAGATTTCGATCTTTGAAAAGCCTTGGCTTAAGGAAAGAATAATAAACATAATTGTATTACAGAACATACCTTGCATTGAACAATCGAAGTTTGAAATAAATCTGGACATTCGTACATGTTTATCACTCTTCTTTATATATATATATATATATATATATATATATATATATATATCACGACAAATCCCCCCTCTCCCCCTCACCCATTCCCTCTCTCAACTATTTCTCTCATACCTTCACTCTTCCATACCCCCTTCTAAAATCCCCTCTTTTTCTCAAAACGCTTTCTAAGACCATAACTTTCACCCATCCACCAAAATCACAGCCCCCCTCCTTCTCTACCCACCCTCCTTTTCTCTGCATACACCCCCCCACACACAAACATTCCAACTTACTTTTTCCCCTTCAGTCTTGACCGCAGCCATCTGGTCAAACACCTCCTTCCTCCCTCTCCTCCACCCCCTCTCTGCCATCCACTTTATCCCTGCTCATCCCCCCCACCTCTTTCGCTTACTACCAGCCACAGTAGTCCTTGCTCACCCCCATCTTTCCACTTCTTCCCCACTCATTTTCTTCAACATTCACTTTTATTCTTCACCAAGTACGGACGTCCACCCAGTAGTGGCCATTATTTTATTTTTTTTCCTCCCAATATGTCAACCCTACATGTATTTGTACTTGCATGACATTTTTCTCTATATTATCATCCTGATGAAGTCTTATAAATAAAGACGAAACGTTGATGTACACATAAAAAACATCAATTTTTTGGTTTTCCTTTTTCATATATATATATATACAGGGTGGGCAAAAATAAGGGTCCTATTTTTAAAAATTCATAACTTTTTTATTTATTGATTTAAAAAATTTTTTTTTTTAGAATAAGTAAAGGACCCCTTCCGAAGCAAGCATGAGCCGTATTAGCCCTAAGGAACGTACCCTCATTTAGAAAACATTATTTTTGCTTAAAAAACTCAAAACAGTGTAAAAAACAATACTTTAGTTTTTGTAAGTTTTAAGAAGTGTTTTTCGGCTAAAATTTGTTTTGTTTATTTCAAAAAATCTCGGAAGGGTCAGTCTACACACACATAAAGTTTGGTGAGTTTAACTTTTATTTTGTGGAAGTTATTCAAATTCAAGTTATTCAAATTTAAAGATAGGACCCTTATTTTGGCCCACCCTGTATATATAGACATATGAATTTCGATGCATATATGAATCAAGAAATTATTTTCTCTTATCATCCCACCTTTGGTATGAAAATGTTTTTCAGTATTTTATTAAATATGCCTAACCCTAACCTTCTTATGTCAGTCACATCGAAAACTCCCCCCCCCCTCTCTCTCTTTCCAGCCTTTCTCCTCCGAATGTGTTTATCTGTTTGTTTTGGCAAGTGGCCAACCACGTTCAGAAAACTATTGTGTAAGAAGAGACGTCTTTTCGCCCTCGCTTCCGTTGGCTCAAATGATCACTACTAAACGTATCAGGTTCGGCCCACGATTCACGAATGCCAGCTCAGCAGAATTGGAAAGTAATTTAGAAACAGAACCGAAAAGGATTTCATCTCAGGTACAAACTAAAGTCTCCCGCTCTCCGTTTAGAATTGGTAAAGTAAAAATTCCCCCTTTCAAGGGCTAGTCGAACTCTTTGCAATATCGGCATACTTGCTAGCTTACGAAGCATTTATTACGTGACCGAAGCCATTCAAGCCATCAAAGGTACCCGCTGTGGTCGGTAGTATCATGATAGTTGGTAGACTGACACAAGTGTGTATTGCTTTACTTTGTGTGTAGAGGAAAGGGGTTGTGTGTAGGTACAAGCAGGAGGACGTTGTGTGTGCATTAAAGATGATGGGTGGAATATTAAGTAGTGAGTGTGTAGAGGTTAGGGGAGTTGTGTATAGGTAGTAGTAAGGTAGTTGATATACTGACACAAGTATGTATTGCTTCAGTCTGTGCATTGTTTCACTATGTGTGTGTAAGTATAGACAGAAGGAGGTTAATCTGCAAAGAAGAAACTAAATGGAACAGGAAAAATTAACGCACAATCAGGCTTCTTTCAATTCGATATTTCGTTACAGTTATGAAACTTTGTCGTAGGTAGGACGTTGTGTGTGCGTTAAAGATGATTGGTGGAAGGTTAAGTAGTGGGTGTGTAAAAGAATGGAAGTTTCATATAGGCGGTTTTGTGAAGAAAAAAAATGAAAATAAAGAGGAATAATATGGTTCCTTATCACCATAACACTTCATGCGGTTCGATCCAAAAGGGTTGACATCAGTCAGGTATTTATTGTTTAAAATTATTCACTCCGGCCCTAGACAGCTGCTAATATGAAACATTTTTTAAATAATGTTGGATTGTAGAGAGGATTGTGAATTTTATTAACGATTCCATTTCTGTCATTTTTTTTGGGGGGGGGGGAGGGGGAGGGGGGGGAGTAACCTATATGTACTTCTACCTCAAATCAGAGTGTTGCATCTGTTTGTGTTCATTTTTTGTTGTACTTTTCATGCATCTGTTTTTGTATTTTATTTTGATACAAGAAAAGCACCCGAAAAAAAATGTCCCTTTTGCAACACAATCGTCTTCAGAAAGTGAAATCATTTCTCCATTATGAAATTCGAAATTTCAAATCCATTTCCTTAAGAATTGATTCTAAAATAAAAACCAAAATCAAATAAAAGGATCCTTCCATTCCATTAACAGCATTTCTCTCGTGAACATCATTCCACAGATTTTTAGATTTCTTTAGTTTCAGTTTAGCATTTATTCCTGAAGTTTCCTTCACATAAAATTCATTTTGCCAACAACAATAATTTTAGATTTTAAATAAATGAACTTAACTAAGAATAAACATGTTTGAACAAACAATGAAGATCATCACTCACAGATTCCTTGGTAGAAGTGTGCAATGGTTTATAAGGTATGATTAACGGGGAGAGGGGGAGGAGACTACATGTGGAGTAGTTGATTTGTTAGTTTAACCACTTGACATAAGAAAGATGTGAAGCTAGATGACATTTAAAATTCTTGATAACTAGAAGCGCCCAGACCCTTTCCCACACTCCATGGGGATAGTCTATCTAGAACTCCTAGTTAAGAAAACGGAGATCCATTAGTTAAGGTGAAAGTACAGTTTTGTTAGAAAGATCATCTTCCAACGAACTACCACTATATTTTTTACGGTCCGTTTCATTTGTCTTGTGCCAAACAGCATTTTTATGTTAATATCGTCTCTGCAACATTATAAAATCATTCAAAATGGTGGATTAGTGGGTTCCCCCACGTGTGAGTTTGCTCTTTTCTTTTGTTTTTTGTTTGGTGTAACCCAAAAATGAACCACTGTATAGTGTAGGTTTTTCCAAGAACTTTTTACTCTTTGTGAATTTTTCTGATGATTTTGTAATGTTGCAGAGACGATATTAACATAAAAATGTTGTTTGGCACAAGACAAATGAAACGGACCGTAAAAAATATATCTCACACAGATGTTATGTTTTTTGGAAATGTGAAAAAATAAAAATTAAAATAATAAAATAAAAACATGGTTATTGGAATATAATATGAACCTGACTTATATATGCTCTGTTGTCACTAATTGACAATCATCGAGCTGAATCTTTTAAGGAGACTGCAAAGTAAAAGGGCACTGATAGTATATGCTCATACATATATTGTCACTAATAATTAATAATTATATATATATATATATATATATAATTTTTTGCGACCCTATAATACAGAAGCACCGAATAATGAATAACATGCATGATTGCATGTTATTCATTATTCGGTGCTTCTGTATTATAGGGTCGCAAAAATTTTTTTATCTTTAATTTTGAAGAGTCAAATGACAAGGGGAGATAATTCAAAGTGTTCCCCCATGATTTATCTAAAAATGGATTAAATTGTGTCAATCGTCATCTCTACACCATTTTCCAAAATTCTAGTCTGCTCGATTTTCATGTTTGTACGTAACAGTTGGCATTTCATTGAATTTACTTATTATATGAAGTAGCTAACGTTTTGGTTGACAACCCAAATGTTCTGAGTTCGAATACCACAGTATCAAATAAAGGTCCTTTTCTTTTTTTTTTTTTTTTTTTTTTAAGAACGAAAGAAAGAGGGGGACTAAAAGTGTCGAAAATCACATTTTTATTTAACACTCCAGGTGAATCAATTTCACACAGACACACACACACACACACACACACACACACACACACACACACACACACACACACACACACACACACACACACACACACACAAATGATGTTTGTATTCCCAATCTGCCTGATAACACACAGAAATGATAACCTGAAATGACTCAAATGGGTTAAAAAGTTACCAGTCGAAGGGAAATAACTCTTACCAGTCCTTGTGAGACTTACATCCGGGTGCTAACATTTATTTCAGTTTCTCTTCGTTTTCATAATGGTCAGATGACTTTTTCCATGTACGTTATTTTGAAAAAAAAGTTTCTTGCAAAATATTTGCGTTTGACGGTAACTCAAATGCCAACATCATATGCTAGGGCAGTGTATTTCCAGTCATAATGTCAAGTTTCATAACAATTTGTTCAAAAGTAAAGACATTCACAACATTTAAGTGAGAAAAACCTGTAAAGGGAAATAACTCTTGAGAGACTAAAGCTCTGAACTTCAAAATTTTCAATGGGATGTGAAGAGTTAAGGTCATTTTAAAACTCTTCACGAATTATCTTGTAAGCATACGATCAAGGGATCCTGGATATACAAGCCATCCAGTACTCTATCCAGTCTGCAACAAACATCTGACATTTCCTTTCTGGGATTCTTATTCAATCTTTCATAATTTCGACCTCCAACAAAAAACAACAAAATAAAAATGGTGTCTTCTTCGCCAGGATTTTTGATTGACCACAAATGACCGAGACCCGCCCAACAATTGTTTCTTAGCCACAAACCTGCGTCCCTCACACAAACACACAACTAATAATCTAACCATCAGCTCGATACTATCCTCTAAAAATAGCCATCCACTGGCTGCAGTATCTGCCCCCTTACCCCCCTCACTCCCTCCCTCACTCCCAGTCACAACTGATCTCTTAAAGTCGCCCCCCCTCCCCCTCTCCTCCCTTCGACCAATTTCAATTTCAGGAAAAAGATCCATATGTAAGTAGAGCAGAACTTGGATGGAACACAGGTTCTGTGCCTTTCCTCCCCCTCCCTCTTGTTGGTGGCAAAGGAGGAGAAGGAGGATGAGGAGGAGGAGGAGGAGGAGGAGGAGGAGGCGTGTGTGTTTGTTTGTGTATATATAGTCTGGTTTAAAATCCACCCATTATTTGCTGCCCTCACTTGCCATCTCGGGTATATTCTTATTTCGGAAAGAGACCTGATCAATCATCGCCAGTGAAGACAAATGAGTCATATACAACTTCCAGCAAATATTTGGAAAGGCTATTATATATATATATATATATATATATATATATATATATATAGTCTCGGAAGTTTCTCAACCATTAAAACTATATAGGGAAAGAAAAAAAAACAAAAAACATTTTAGTCCCAAGTCGTTCAGTAGAAAATCACTCATGTAAGTCAATTTATTTTTTGTCTTAACATTATTTAAGGGATCATCAGTTGTTTACCATGAAAAACTGTTTCGGGAATTTATATATATATATATATATATATATATATATATATATATATTACTATTTCATGTATCCACATTAAATTTTATAAGGAGATATAATTTTTTTTATGTATCAATTTTCAGTATTTACTTCAACAGTGCTCGATACGTAAGTAGAGCTAGGTAGTAAGCTATGAAAATATATTTATGGCAATTAAGCTACACAGAGGCTCCCGCGTTATTTTTTGCCGGGTGTTTTTATACACACGGCTAGCTAGTTAACCAATCAGATTCTTTGTTGTTCTCTCAGACAATCGTTGGGCTTCCCACGAACAAAGGTCTTGTTAGTGTTACTTCCTATATCCTGCTCCATTGTTCTGTTTTCTATAGAGTGGCCTATATCCTGTTTCTCTTGTTGTGTCAATATAATGGGTGAACTTATTTTAACATGTGGTTCATTTTTTTTCTATTTTAGTTTTTAAATGTAAAATATATATATATATATATATATATATATATAGAGAGAGAGAGAGAGAGAGAGTGAGAGAGAGATTTAAAATTTTTTTTATATTTTTAACATTTTTTCCAATTTCCAAATCTCAACTGTTACATTTCACACACCCTTTTTTTCAAACCTTATTAAACCTCCCTAACACTAATTTTAAGCAAATATACATAACACTTTGAAGCAAATAACGCATCCAAACGAGAGTGACACGTGAATTCACATTTCTGAAATAGGTGACGACATAAGCTGAAGAGAGCCGGATGGTTAAGTCTTTCTGAGCTTGAAACCGACGGTACTAATGTTGTACTAATTTTTCTGTACCAAAAAATAAATAAAATAAATAAATATATATATATATATATATATATATATATATATATATATATATATGAATACAGATAGGGGTAAAATGATCCGACGTAATGGAAAATGTAAAAGGAAAGCCAAAAAACTACATTAGTTATGTGTTCATCAACGTTTCGTCTTTATGGTAAGACTTCCTCAGGCTGAAAAAAAAATGAAGAAAAAGATCACACAAGCATCAATTTGATTTGCCTGAAAGCGACGTGCTTCAGCTGGTTTGTGATTGAAAGAAAAATAAAAAAAGTGAGAAGGCAGAACAAAACTGCGCGTCAAGCAGCAGCAGTCTATAGAGTTTTTAGGATGTGGGAAGGATGTGCAGGTTGAGATGAGTTTATTAATTCGGCTTTGAAAGAAAAAGTTTTTGTCAATCACAAAACCAGCTAGGGTTCGCCACTTTCAGGAAAATCAAATTTATAGGTTGGAGCGAACCCATTTTACGTTTATCTCCTCCTTTTCTACTTTTAACGTAACTCTTCTAAATTAAAGAAACACCCATATTTCTAACCAGGGCGCGTGACACTACATGTATAGGGTTGAATGTAATACTTTTTTGTACGAACAACGTAATACTAGTTGAATAAACATCTCAAACATTGTGAACTTTCAAAATTGTTTTTGCCTATATTTATTGACTTATGATGTTATTCCGCATTTGGGGGGGGGGGGGAGGGTAAAAAAAAAAATTTTAGAGGGGGGACAAATTTTTTTTAACTAAAAATATTCTTATGTATGTAAAAAAAATTTGGTGGAGGAGGGCAAAAAAATTTTTTTTTTTCTTTTTGATTTAAAATATTTCTATGTATGAGGGAGGATAAAAAAAATGGGGGGAGGGGGGTCAAAAATTTTTCTTTTACCCTCATTTTTATTGTATCATTTCAATTTTGAATTCAAGGTTTTAACAAGGAATAATTATATACATCAGGCAGAACAAAGTTAAATATATTAATCTGGTTTCAAATAACTGTTTCAATTTCTCATGTTATACACTGGAGAAAATGAATTGCCCACCCCTAAATTAAGGGGGGGGGGTGTTACAATTTTAGAATTGATATCGTTTTGTGTCTTACTTATCGTTTAAATCTTCACAACTTTTGGAACACATTGCCACGAGACTGCTTCCCTGCAGACTACAATATAATTGTCTTCAAGTCTAATGTAAACAAATATTTGTCGAGCTGTACTCTTCAGTAATCAAATGTTGCCCATTCGATTTATCGTTTTCAATCCTCTCATAGTGTTGTTCATCGTCCAACTGACAATACCATGACTGCTTATCCTCGAGTGGCTTTTGACCTTGGAAAGTGGTGATCCTTGTTATTTTATATAGAATAAGCACCTGCCACATCAACCCACCTCCTTCCTCTGTAATTGATCCCCCGAAACAAAAAGGATTCTCAACATGTGACTTTCTATTCTTCGTTTTATTTGTTCTATGAAAAGGCAAATAATTTGCAAGCTACACTGCCGCTAAAGTTTCACCGAAAGCTCAAAGGATCCTTGATTTTAGAAGCTATTACAAAGTTAGTCTACATCATTACTAAAAATTACACAGGCCTCAGTGGACACCACACGAAATAGCCGTAGAAGGTCAAGGAGGATGGAAGACCGAGGAAGGACAGCACTAACCAGACCTCCACTGGAAGAGTGCGGTGACTGCTCGGAACTTGGGGAGGCTTATTGCCACCCAAATCCCAGAGGAGACCAATGGTCGTTGCTAGTGAGAAATCAATGGTAAACGGCTGTTGCGATACCGCAATGTCATTTACGGTGGTAATCGAAAAGAGGTAGAGACTACTGGAACTCTGGGGAGGCTTGTTGTCACTCAGACTCCAGGGAACACCACCGGTTACTGTAAGCGAGCAATCACTGATGACGACCTAATACAAAGCCAGTCTACATCATTACTTTAATAATAATAATAATAATAATAATAATGGTCAAGGTGGATGGAAAGACGGAGGAAGTATAGCACTAACCAGACCTCCACTGGAAGGGTGCGGATAGTAATGGAACATTGTGGATGCTTATTGAAACCTAAATCGCAGATGAGCAATGGTTGTTGCCAGAGAGAAATTAATGGTAAGCGGCTGTTGCGACAACGCAAAATCATTTGCAATGCTTATCGAAAGAGGCGGAGAGTACTGGAAATCTGGGGAGGCTTGTTGTCACTCAGACTCTAGGGAACACCACTGGTTGTTGTCGGTGAGCAATCATTGATGATAACTTTAGTGAGAACTCCTAGTGAGTACAAATAATAATAATAATAAGGGTCAAAGTGGATGGGAAGACGGAGGAGGCGGAGCACTAACCAGACCTCCACTGGAAGAGTGCGGATAGCAGTTAGACATCAGTGATGCTTATTAACACCCAAATCTAAGATGACCAATGGTCATTGTGAGCGAGAAATCAATGGTAACCGGCTGTTGCGACAACGCAAAATCATTTGCAATTGTTATCAAAAGAGGCAGCGAGTACTGAAAATCTGTCACTCAGACTCCAGGGAACACCACCAGTTACTGTCAGTGAGCAATTTTTTTTTGTTTCAAGCTACCTCAACGATCTTTTCAAGTTTAAGCGGTCAAACCCCAAAATACTCCGATGCAATCAAATATGGTGAAAACTGTGTTGCTATGAAGCTTACACGACTGAAGTTATGGGTCTAGAAAAGTGTGAATTTTGTGGAGTTTAGGGGGTCATAAAATGATAAGCATTTACTGAAATAAAAATCAGAAGTGAATCAATGTTTCTTTTGAGACCCCTTTAAAGAAAAAAAATAAAGTCACCCTCATCAGGACATTCTGCATAGGTAGAAGATTATTTCTATAAAATTTCAAGTTCTTTGGTCTAATAACGTAAAAGTAGTCAGCGGACAGACAATTTTTATCTTGTATATCTATTATTATACTAAATCTGAATTAATAAACGTTTTTTCCTATATATTTTCATCACACAAAATACATGTTAAAATATTCCTTGGTTTTGGGGTTGAGTTATGTTTGAAAAAAATTGATTTTAATTATTCTGATTAGCCTTAATTTGCAATTTACTCACTAAATCATCCATCTCTTTCTAAGCTCCTGTTTATCACTCTCGCCCTCTCTCACTCGATGTTGTTTGACCCAGTATCTATGCAGTGTCTATTCCCTCTTACTTCTTTCTATTAACAGTTGAAGGTAACAAAGAAAGGAGAGAATAAAAAGATTGGAATAGTACATTATAAACAAAAGGGAATATCACCACACGTAGTAATATTATTTAACTCATAGCTGTAGAGAAAGAGAGAGAGAGAGAGAGGGTAAGATAGATGGATAGATAGAGAGAGATAGAGGGAGAGAGAGAGAGAGAGAGAGATGAGATATAGTGAAGAGTAAAAAGTGATTAATTTGGGATTTTGTCTTTTTATCTTTTTAAAAATTTAACTGGCTTTGCAAACTCACTCATTCAAACAATTTAACACAAGCTTAATGGGTGACCCAACAGGTCACCACCATTCTCTCTCTTACATATATATATATATATATATATATATATATATATATATATATATATATATATATATATAGTCATCCATATACAGACTGTTTTGCTGTATCACAGCTCTTCAATGCGGCTAGACCAGTTAGTGCTTCAAGCTATATATAAAATTACATAAACAATATTATAGTCAAAGCCAATCAACCAACGTGTTGATGTTCTCACATCCCTTCATAGACTGAATAAAGACAAAAAGTGAGAAAACCCGCATTGAAAATATCACCAGTATATATATATATATATATATGTATATATATGTGTGTGTGTGTCTGTGTCTGTGTGCGTGTGTGTGTGTGTATACATGAAGCCAGCATCTAATATCATTAATACTTTTGAATCAAACCTAGCTAAGGGGAGGCCACTCCGTTACACTTGGATAAGTGGCCGCAATGTGGTTGTCATAGCAACGACATTTCAGCCATTATTCCCATCGGATGTTCAATAGCTGAAAGGTTGCGACAATAAGAATAGCCAATTTGAAAGCTGAAAACACTCTAAGATCTAAACTATGAAGAGAAATGCAATCGCAGAGTAGCATGTACGCAATAGCCGCGTACGCAATAGAGAATAGCAATAATGGTAATCGCAGGATTTGAAGTTCTGGCGAATAAGCATGCCATAAAAACCAGA
>OY744538.1:11367584-11397584 GCA_963556195.1 Sepiola atlantica
GGAGGTTGTAATATCTGGAAGGATTACTCCCACCCCCTTAAAAAGGACGATCTTATGGCAACATAACAGATACTACATTACCCCTTTCCTTAAAGGAGGTTGTAATATCTGGAAGGATTACTCCCACCCCCTTGAAAAGGACGATCTTATGGCAACAGAACAGATACTACATTACCCCTTTCCTTTAAAGGAGGTTGTAATATCTGGAAGGATTACTCCCACCCCCTTGAAAAGGACGATCTTATGGCAACAGAACAGATACTACATTACCCCTTTCCTTAAAGGAGGTTGTAATATCTGGAAGGATTACTCCCACCCCCTTGAAAAGGACGATCTTATGGCAACAGAACAGATACTACATTACCCCTTTCCTTTAAAGGAGGTTGTAATATCTGGAAGGATTACTCCCACCCCCTTAAAAAGGACGATCTTATGGCAACATAACAGATACTACATTACCCCTTTCCTTAAAGGAGGTTGTAATATCTGGAAGGATTACTCCCACCCCCTTGAAAAGGACGATCTTATGGCAACAGAACAGATACTACATTACCCCTTTCCTTAAAGGAGGTTGTAATATCTGGAAGGATTACTCCCACCCCCTTGAAAAGGACGATCTTATGGCAACAGAACAGATACTACATTACCCCTTTCCTTAAAGGAGGTTGTAATATCTGGAAGGATTACTCCCACCCCCTTGAAAAGGACGATCTTATGGCAACAGAACAGATACTACATTACCCCTTTCCTTAAAGGAGGTTGTAATATCTGGAAGGATTACTCCCACCCCCTTGAAAAGGACGATCTTATGGCAACAGAACAGATACTACATTACCCCTTTCCTTAAAGGAGGTTGTAATATCTGGAAGGATTACTCCCACCCCCTTGAAAAGGACGATCTTATGGCAACAGAACAGATACTACATTACCCCTTTCCTTTAAAGGAGGTTGTAATATCTGGAAGGATTACTCCCACCCCCTTGAAAAGGACGATCTTATGGCAACAGAACAGATACTACATTACCCCTTTCCTTAAAGGAGGTTGTAATATCTGGAAGGATTACTCCCACCCCCTTGAAAAGGACGATCTTATGGCAACAGAACAGATACTACATTACCCCTTTCCTTTAAAGGAGGTTGTAATATCTGGAAGGATTACTCCCACCCCCTTGAAAAGGACGATCTTATGGCAACAGAACAGATACTACATTACCCCTTTCCTTTAAAGGAGGTTGTAATATCTGGAAGGATTACTCCCACCCCCTTGAAAAGGACGATCTTATGGCAACAGAACAGATACTACATTACCCCTTTCCTTTAAAGGAGGTTGTAATATCTGGAAGGATTACTCCCACCCCCTTAAAAAGGACGATCTTATGGCAACATAACAGATACTACATTACCCCTTTCCTTAAAGGAGGTTGTAATATCTGGAAGGATTACTCCCACCCCCTTGAAAAGGACGATCTTATGGCAACAGAACAGATACTACATTACCCCTTTCCTTTAAAGGAGGTTGTAATATCTGGAAGGATTACTCCCACCCCCTTGAAAAGGACGATCTTATGGCAACAGAACAGATACTACATTACCCCTTTCCTTTAAAGGAGGTTGTAATATCTGGAAGGATTACTCCCACCCCCTTAAAAAGGACGATCTTATGGCAACAGAACAGATACTACATTACCCCTTTCCTTAAAGGAGGTTGTAATATCTGGAAGGATTACTCCCACCCCCTTGAAAAGGACGATCTTATGGCAACAGAACAGATACTACATTACCCCTTTCCTTAAAGGAGGTTGTAATATCTGGAAGGATTACTCCCACCCCCTTGAAAAGGACGATCTTATGGCAACAGAACAGATACTACATTACCCCTTTCCTTTAAAGGAGGTTGTAATATCTGGAAGGATTACTCCCACCCCCTTGAAAAGGACGATCTTATGGCAACAGAACAGATACTACATTACCCCTTTCCTTTAAAGGAGGTTGTAATATCTGGAAGGATTACTCCCACCCCCTTAAAAAGGACGATCTTATGGCAACAGAACAGATACTACATTACCCCTTTCCTTAAAGGAGGTTGTAATATCTGGAAGGATTACTCCCACCCCCTTGAAAAGGACGATCTTATGGCAACAGAACAGATACTACATTACCCCTTTCCTTAAAGGAGGTTGTAATATCTGGAAGGATTACTCCCACCCCCTTGAAAAGGACGATCTTATGGCAACAGAACAGATACTACATTACCCCTTTCCTTAAAGGAGGTTGTAATATCTGGAAGGATTACTCCCACCCCCTTGAAAAGGACGATCTTATGGCAACAGAACAGATACTACATTACCCCTTTCCTTTAAAGGAGGTTGTAATATCTGGAAGGATTACTCCCACCCCCTTGAAAAGGACGATCTTATGGCAACAGAACAGATACTACATTACCCCTTTCCTTAAAGGAGGTTGTAATATCTGGAAGGATTACTCCTACCCCCTTGAAAAGGACGATCTTATGGCAACAGAACAGATACTACATTACCCCTTTCCTTTAAAGGAGGTTGTAATATCTGGAAGGATTACTCCCACCCCCTTAAAAAGGACGATCTTTTGGCAACATAACAGATACTACATTACCCCTTTCCTTAAAGGAGGTTGTAATATCTGGAAGGATTACTCCCACCCCCTTGAAAAGGACGATCTTATGGCAACAGAACAGATACTACATTACCCCTTTCCTTTAAAGGAGGTTGTAATATCTGGAAGGATTACTCCCACCCCCTTGAAAAGGACGATCTTATGGCAACAGAACAGATACTACATTACCCCTTTCCTTAAAGGAGGTTGTAATATCTGGAAGGATTACTCCCACCCCCTTGAAAAGGACGATCTTATGGCAACAGAACAGATACTACATTACCCCTTTCCTTAAAGGAGGTTGTAATATCTGGAAGGATTACTCCCACCCCCTTGAAAAGGACGATCTTATGGCAACAGAACAGATACTACATTACCCCTTTCCTTTAAAGGAGGTTGTAATATCTGGAAGGATTACTCCCACCCCCTTGAAAAGGACGATCTTATGGCAACAGAACAGATACTACATTACCCCTTTCCTTAAAGGAGGTTGTAATATCTGGAAGGATTACTCCCACCCCCTTGAAAAGGACGATCTTATGGCAACAGAACAGATACTACATTACCCCTTTCCTTAAAGGAGGTTGTAATATCTGGAAGGATTACTCCCACCCCCTTGAAAAGGACGATCTTATGGCAACAGAACAGATACTACATTACCCCTTTCCTTAAAGGAGGTTGTAATATCTGGAAGGATTACTCCCACCCCCTTGAAAAGGACGATCTTATGGCAACAGAACAGATACTACATTACCCCTTTCCTTAAAGGAGGTTTTAATATCTGGAAGGATTACTCCCACCCCCTTGAAAAGGACGATCTTATGGCAACAGAACAGATACTACATTACCCCTTTCCTTAAAGGAGGTTGTAATATCTGGAAGGATTACTCCCACCCCCTTGAAAAGGACGATCTTATGGCAACAGAACAGATACTACATTACCCCTTTCCTTTAAAGGAGGTTGTAATATCTGGAAGGATTACTCCCACCCCCTTGAAAAGGACTATCTTATGGCAACAGAACAGATACTACATTACTCCTTTCCTTAAAGGAGGTTGTAATATCTGGAAGGATTACTCCCACCCCCTTGAAAAGGACGATCTTATGGCAACAGAACAGATACTACATTACCCCTTTCCTTAAAGGAGGTTGTAATATCTGGAAGGATTACTCCCACCCCCTTGAAAAGGACGATCTTATGGCAACAGAACAGATACTACATTACCCCTTTCCTTAAAGGAGGTTGTAATATCTGGAAGGATTACTCATACCCCCTTGAAAAGGACGATCTTATGGCAACAGAACAGATACTACATTACCCCTTTCCTTAAAGGAGGTTGTAATATCTGGAAGGATTACTCCCACCCCCTTGAAAAGGACGATCTTATGGCAACAGAACAGATACTACATTACTCCTTTCCTTAAAGGAGGTTGTAATATCTGGAAGGATTACTCCCACCCCCTTGAAAAGGACGATCTTATGGCAACAGAACAGATACTACATTACCCCTTTCCTTAAAGGAGGTTGTAATATCTGGAAGGATTACTCCCACCCCCTTGAAAAGGACGATCTTATGGCAACAGAACAGATACTACATTACCCCTTTCCTTAAAGGAGGTTGTAATATCTGGAAGGATTACTCCCACCCCCTTGAAAAGGACGATCTTATGGCAACAGAACAGATACTACATTACCCCTTTCCTTAAAGGAGGTTGTAATATCTGGAAGGATTACTCCCACCCCCTTGAAAAGGACGATCTTATGGCAACAGAACAGATACTACATTACCCCTTTCCTTTAAAGGAGGTTGTAATATCTGGAAGGATTACTCCCACCCCCTTGAAAAGGACGATCTTATGGCAACAGAACAGATACTACATTACCCCTTTCCTTTAAAGGAGGTTGTAATATCTGGAAGGATTACTCCCACCCCCTTAAAAAGGACGATCTTATGGCAACATAACAGATACTACATTACCCCTTTCCTTAAAGGAGGTTGTAATATCTGGAAGGATTACTCCCACCCCCTTAAAAAGGACGATCTTATGGCAACAGAACAGATACTACATTACCCCTTTCCTTAAAGGAGGTTGTAATATCTGGAAGGATTACTCCCACCCCCTTGAAAAGGACGATCTTATGGCAACAGAACAGATACTACATTACCCCTTTCCTTAAAGGAGGTTGTAATATCTGGAAGGATTACTCATACCCCCTTGAAAAGGACGATCTTATGGCAACAGAACAGATACTACATTACCCCTTTCCTTAAAGGAGGTTGTAATATCTGGAAGGATTACTCCCACCCCCTTGAAAAGGACGATCTTATGGCAACAGAACAGATACTACATTACCCCTTTCCTTAAAGGAGGTTGTAATATCTGGAAGGATTACTCCCACCCCCTTGAAAAGGACGATCTTATGGCAACAGAACAGATACTACATTACCCCTTTCCTTTAAAGGAGGTTGTAATATCTGGAAGGATTACTCCCACCCCCTTGAAAAGGACGATCTTATGGCAACAGAACAGATACTACATTACCCCTTTCCTTTAAAGGAGGTTGTAATATCTGGAAGGATTACTCCCACCCCTTAAAAAAAGAGCCGATCTTATTGTAACAGAACAGATACTTCACTACTCCCCACCCACGCCCCAAAAGGAGAAGCTAGTCCATGTGAAGATGGTCGCCTGACAATAGAACAGATACTACATTACACTCTTCTCCAAAGGAGGATGTAATTCCTGGGAGCATTACCCCCACCTCTTTAAAAAAGGAGGAGGTAATTCCTGGGAAGACGGTCTCACAACAACAGAACAGATACTACACTCCCCACCTCCATTAAAAGATTATACAATAATAGATTAAATCAATTTTTTTTTCATTCATTTAAAAATGTCTAGCCATAAAAATCCATAGTCATTATTTTTATGGTTACTTGGCCTTTTGGCCAAGATCAAAGTGTAGTATCTGTTCTCAGCATCCCAACAACATCGGATGTATCTGTCCTCAGCATCCCAGCAACAGCAGACTTTTTATAATCGATGAAAATATTGCGTATATATAAGAACATATGACAATGCAAAATTACAAATGTATATTACGAAATATTAATTTATTAGGAGCTTTTTATAAAATAAATATGCGAATTAAGAAGACCTAAAACTGTTTGTGGGTATGTGAAGTCTACTATATATGGACTTTTAAAAATAAGCACAACCTATTCAGATCAAAGTGTAGTATCTGTTCCGATGGATACTGCACCCCATAGACTGGTATTGTCTTTCACTTCGGGGCTTGATTTACGCCGGTCTATGGGTCTGTCCTGTGCAGTCCTAGGAGGTCCACCCTCCCAGGCTTTGCCTCCCCTCTTTGGGGAGGAGTAAGTTTATTACTTACTGCCTGAGGCGCCCCTACCGGGGAATGCCGACGGGGCTGCGCACGCAATTTTTAATTAATTTTTAAGCACCACTTTCCGACCCGACCGTGGGTCACATCTTACCTTGTGGGAGTTAGATAAAGCTGGCCTTGTGCCTAACCTCCTGAAGAGGAGGTAAATAATACAACCTGTTTTGATGTTAATATAGTTATGGTAGATGTAAAAAAACTTGATTTCTTGCCGACAATGGCCGTTGTCCTTCTCTTCAATAATCAGCTCCAAGGTTCCAGTGAACTCTGCACCCTTCCAGTGGAGGTCTGTTTGGTGCTTTCATTCTTCAGTTTTTCCATCCTTCTCGACCGTTCACAACCATGTTTGTTTGGCAGTTATTATTATCATTATTATTATTATTATTATTATCATTATCATTATTATTATTATTATCATTATTATCATTATTATTATTATTATTATTATCATTATCATTATTATTATTATCATTATTATTATTATCATTATCATTATTATCATTATCATTATTATTATTATTATTAGCATTATTATTATCATTATTATTATCATTATTATCATTATTATTATCATTATCATTATTATCATTATTATTATTATCATTATTATTATCATTATTATCATTATTATTATTATTATCATTATTATTATCATTATTATTATTATTATCATTATCATTATTATCATTATTATTATCATTATTATTATTATTATTATCATTATTATTATTATCATTATTATTATCATTATTATTATCATTATTATTATCATTATTATTATTATTATCATTATTATTATTATTATTATTCGGGGGTGAGTGGGGTGGGGTTGGGTGAAATCCCCCCCCTAAAAAAATCGAGCGCTAACGCAGATCCAAAACTATATCGAAGAACCAGTTATTATACGATCATTCATTGCTAACTGAAAGAAGTGAAAAAAACCCATTTCTTTAAGTAGGTAAATCAAAACGAATTTTATTACTTGCGACGGTAGCTCCCCCCCCCGGTCCCATCCCCTCTCCCGTATACAAAAATTCTCCAGGACAGACAGACAGACAGACAGAGAATGGACTAGACAAAATATACTCCCCGCAGTCGTATATTTTAGCTAGGCTGCAGCGTCTTTTCCTCCTGTGACTGAAGAGTTCCAATGTCAACTGAACGGGTTCAGTGAATTGTTTAAGTGAGTTAATTTGAAAGACTTTAATAAGTTCAGTAAGTTAGTAACGACCAAGACTGCAAGCCGACAAAGGCCTCAGGTTTGCGTTTTCGATTCTTAGTGTTTCTTTATTGTTTATTAATTAATGTAAAATAAATTTCTTATGCTTAGAAAAATTTCCGCTTACAGACATACGGAGTAAATGGAGCTGACATAGTGATATGGGACAAAAGGGAGGAAGTAGCAACCCTAGTTGAAGTCAGCGCCCCTAATGATGCTGACTTAAACAGAGCTGAAAGAGAAAAGATTACGAAATACCAAGGTCTTATGTACGACATGAAAAGAAACTGGAATCTTAGGAAGATCTCCGTCATCCCAGTAATTATAGGAGCAACCGGACTAATGAAAAAGAATTTCAAAAACTACCTGGCGAATATACCCGGTGAACCAAGTGCAAGAGAGATACAAACAATTGCACTTAAAGGGACGGTTAGAATCTTAAAAAGATATCTAGGATGGAGTGTCTGAAATAGCGGGTGAATGTCTGGCATCTGGTAGGATGCCCCATCCCTAGCAAAAACAAAAAGATTAGAAAATTAAAAAAAAAACAGAAAGCGTTCGTTAGATTATAAGTGGATTGAATTCTAAAATATGTCTTTCATTAATAACTAAAATTCTGACGGACTGACAGACAGACAGACAGACAGACAGACAGACAGAGGACATTGTCGTTAGGATTATAAGTGGATTGATTTCTAAAATATGTCTTTCATTAATAACTAAAATTCTGATGGACTGACAGACAGACAGACAGACAGACAGATAGACAGAGGAAGGTGTCGTTATATTATAAGTGGATTGATTTCTAAATATGTCTTTCATTAATAACTAAAATTCCTTTATGCAGTTAAATTCCCTATTGCTACATAAATGGATGTCCTAATAAATTGGCTAAACTGACATATTTCTGTTTGGCACATGTCAAAAGCAAATTCCCCTACTTTTTGACAACTGAAAAAACTTTTCAAAGAACCAGAAAACAAAAAAGATAAAATGGAGACAAAGATTTTTATTGCAGAGAAATTGTTTAGTTTTACTTTTTTTTATTTCCAACTAGCTGTCCCTACCCGGCGTAGCCCGGGATTTTTTTTGAAAATTTTTGTTTCGCTTTTCTTTCTTTTCTTTTCTTTATCTATGTCGCTTGTTTGTTTGTTTTTTTTACCAAATTATTATTCTTTTTTAATTTGTTAAATTTAATTATGACAGTATTGTTTGATCATTAAATAATAAATCGAACCAAATTGTTAAAAAAAACAAACTATAACGAATTGTTGTTAAGGTAATGTAATTTTTATTTTAAAAATGATTGGACGTAAACTTTAAATAATACATGAGGATTTGCTAAGAACTTTTACACCAGAAATGACTTTGTATTCGACAGTGTAAATGCTTCCAAATTCCCTTCAACTTTGGAAGAGTCACAAAGTAATTAATTCTTTTTTTTTTCAATTATTAACAGATTAAAATGGCTGACGTGTTTATATATAAACCGAAATGCACACTGGTGGATTTAATTTCGTAATTAATTGTACTGAGATACGAACAAGAATGCCAAGTACTATTTAAGCATTTATTAAAGTTGACAAATACAAAAACCGTAAACACAACATTATGCATAACATTCATGAAGCATAACCAGCAGAGCGTTACCACTGTCTATGAGGCATGTGTACGTAGTGTAATGATGTATGGGAGTGAAACCTGACCAGTAAGGGTTGAGGACATGCGTTGCATGGAGAGAAATGATATGTGAATCTTAAAGACAGGCTTAGTTCTGATGACCTATTTTATGTATCGATTTTCAGTATTTACTTCAACAGTGCTCAATACGTGAGTAGAGCTAGGTAGTAAGTTATGAAAATATATTTATGGCAATTAGGCTATGCAAATGCTTCCGCGTTTCATCCCCGTAGGGAATCGTCAGGCTAAAAAAAGGCATTTTAGCCTGACGATTCCCTATAGGGATGAAACGTGGAAGTCTCTGTGCAGCTTAATTGCCATAAATATATTTTTATAACTTACTATATATATATATATATATATATATATATATATATATATATAAAGTATAAAGGTATACTCAAAAAAGAATAAAAGGGAAATACCAGTAGAGTGCTCAATTAAATTAAATTAAGAGCGTAATATTTTTATTTTTAAATACAGATTTTAATCAGGCATGGACCAGTGGTTTCTGACAAGAAACGGGTTGAATTCCCGATTCCGTCTTCTTCAGCATAGTCTGAAATAGTAAATGATGGAATTTCTTCAAAAAACACTTATAACCGTTATGAAACGCTATGTACACAGAATTGTAAAATGGAGGGCCGACGAGAACGCTTAGGTCAGAAAAAGCCGTTAAGAGATTCTATATATAGAAGTGAAGCACGAGAAGGAAGGAAGAAAGAAAGAAAGAAAAGAGAGAAAGAAAGAAAGAAAGGAGGGGAAAAATAAAATAAAATAAAATAAAATAAAATTAAATTTATAATAATAAAATATTATTTTCATATTTATATATATTATTTCTATATATATATATGTAGAAAACAATTAAGGGTACGCAACTCTAATTAATTAAATTATCTAAAAAAGGGGAAGTAACTATTTATTATTATATAAAATATATATATGTATATATAAATTTCGATCATTTCAATTAATAAATATCAATTCAAAGTAAAAATATAAATATAGATAAATATTTTATATTTTTTATTTATATATATATATATATATATATATATATATATACGATCTCGTCTGTAGTGAAAAAACACTTTAATATTTAAAAAATATTTATAGTTAAAAACTCCTTTAAAGGTGCAATAGTCTTAAAAGTAGAGAACCGTGAAATTGAGAAATTTTGTTGTCATCTACGATAAAGCGAGTTCCGTACGAGCGTTGAACACTGTAGGCAGCAATGACACTTCCCCCTGCCTCCCCGGGTAAGTGTATCTCAATTTCAATTACTCTCTGTGTCGATTGCCGACGACCGTGTGATTTTGAGCGTTTGTCTAGTTATTCTAGCCTGAATCTATGAACTGCGTTCGATCCCATTCGACCGCCTACAACTGCCACTCCTGCATTGATGAGGGTAAAAAACCCGAAACGATATCGTCTGTAGGTGAAAAAAAAACACTTTAATATTTTATATATATATATATATATATATATATATATATATATATATATATATATATATATATATATTAATGCATGTGTTGTTGAAAACAACAGAACTCTTCTGTTTAGTAATCCCTTTTTTATTTTTTCCATTCTTCGAATGATCTTTTTAACGTTGGAATGGAATGAATTAATGTAGGATCCGTATGTTTGACAAACGTTTTCGATTCTCTCCGGAATCATCATCAGATCTTTTTAATGGCACAAAATGAATAAAAAAAAGCGGGTGCCATTAAAAAGACCTGATGATGATTCCGGAGAGAATCGAAAACGTTTGTCAAACATACGGATCCTACATTAATTCATTCCATGTCAATGTTAACAAGATAACATGCATTAATGAAAAAATGCTGCCTAAATACACACACAATATATATATATATATATATATATATATATATATATATATATATATATATAAAGGTTTTAGATAGGATGAACGGAGTCAGAGCGGGTTGGGGACAATTTTTTTTTCTTGTGATATTGTCTTCGACTCGCTATGACTCCGTTCATCCTATTTATAACCTTGATGAAATTCTGTACCGCAGAAAATTTATTCATTATATATATATATATATATATATATATATATATATATATATACTGTCACCTCGACGGTTGCGTTTCGATCCCGGCTTGAGACACTAACTGGTCTAGCCGCACTGATGAGCTGTGAAACAGCGAAACAGGCTGTATGTGGATGACTATATATATATATATATATATATATATATATATATATATATATATATATATATATATATATATATATTGAGTCAGAAATTCTCATTTTCATCTCACCTTTCTCCCACTTCAGGTTTTTCTACAAGGGAACATTTGTTTCCAGCCTTTGATCCAGTGTCGACTGACTGCAGGAAAACACAATGGCATTTAAACAGAAGGTTTTTGGAGCGGATGATTTCTTTTGTTGTGCAAACAGCACAGAAGCCGAGTTAGTCTCGACGTGGAAAAGCGTTTCTTCACAAAACAGAAAAAGAAAAACATAAGCAAATATCGATTTTAATAATCAGTTATTGACCTCTGAAATCAATTTGCTGAAGATTCATTTAACCGCAGAACAGCTTGAACCGCATCAACATGAAAAAATAACAACATGAGAAAATAGATTATATATATATATATTCGAGTAGCTTTACTAACAAGCAGTACAAATAGCTATATGCGCGATCCGAACACCGTTTCGTAAGATCACTCTAGCTGCCTGGTAAATAGCAGCCGCTTGTCGCTATTTACATTTAAAGTTACTCTATATTTACTAACTAATTGACGATGGCCGTTTGGATAAGATCACCGTTCGGGGTTCGCGCCTACCGACGGTCGGGAATTAGTTCCTAGACTGAAGATTGCGTTAGCATGAAACATCGATGTCTCTAGGTATTTAAATAATTAATATTTATTTATTAAAATATTATTATATATATATATATATATATATATTTCTATTATCACGATAGATTATTATTTAAGATACATCATTTATCTTTAAATTCTCATTCAACGGTATATATATATATATATATATATATATATATATAGTCTCGGAAGTTTTTCAACCATTAAAACTATATGAAAACCCCCCCAACATTTTAGTCCCAAGTCGTTCGGTGGAAAATCACTTTTTTGTAAGTCAATTTACTTTTTACAGTCACTATATTAGTTTGCTTCCAAAAATTTACGCTAGTCTTAACATTATATAAGGGATCATCAGTTGTTTACCATGAAAAACTGTTTCGGGAATTTATATATATATATATAAAAGTGGTGTACTAAAAGCGAACTTTTAGGAAGAGTAAAACCTATTGTGAAGAGTATACAGCTCAATATCCAGGATAGATCCAGGAAGTATTGTTAATGGCGAATATTTTCCACCTCACTCTCTTCTGAGCCTGCCTGCCTGCATCCACGAGCGTACCTCTTATTGGACATTTTACCCTTTGGATTTTCTATTTTCGCCGCACCTGATGTTGTGGCTTCTTGGAATTTAACTTTGAATCCTCTCTCACAACCTTTCGGGCCTTTTAACGACCTACCTATCTACATCTCATTCTCTCCGCTGGACTTTTCGACACCGGACTTTTTAGCAATCGGACATTTGCTTGCATTCGGGCAGAATTTTGCCCTGTGTTTCTTCCCCTACAACTTTTATTTTATTTTTTCAAATTTTAAATCTTGGCCTTTGCCAACTTATCTATCCCAGCGACTTCCTCTGATGAAAAGATTTTGATCTTTGAAAAGCCTGGCTTAAGGAAAATTTAACTTGAATAAATTGCCTTTTTTGCGGAATATACCTTGCTCTGAGCAATTGAATTGAATTATTATTTGGCTTTTGCTTCTCTAATTCCTTTCCATTCTTCTTCATATATATATATATATATATATATATATATATATATATATATATATATATATATATATATATATATATAGATAGATAGATAGATAGATAGATAGAGAGAGAGATAGAGAGATTCATCTTAATTGCGATATTTATAGTTGAGAGTGCTCAATGCCTGTGATAGAGCAAGTTTGTACACATTGATCAACAGTGCATTTTTATAATACTAAAATTTTGATAATCTTCCAGGCAACTGTCGTTTCTTCCTTTCTCTCTAACTCATCTGACGTCACGTCCGCTCTCAGTACACCCAGGGTCGAGATGACATGTGAATGCACTCGCTGACCAGATGCCCTGTGTACGTGTCGATCTCCACCCGTGATTTAAAATCACAAGATGAATACTAGCAACGTAGGCCCCTTTCAGCAGATATTTTTTTCAAAGGAAGATATTACCTTCAAAATAATTACAGCTACAATATTAAAAAAGTTACGACTACAATACTGGGGGCGGGAGCGGAGGGAATGAAAAAAAAAAACGTCTGTCGACGAGAATATGGAGTTAAAGAAATGTTTAGAAATCTTGAATAATTCAAGTTTATGAAAGCGCGCTTTTTGCCGCCACAATGTTGGTCGTTGTATGATGATCGCAACAGCTATTAAGATTCAACTTCGTGCGAGCCTTGTGTAACCGATGCCATGCTGCGTAATTTTCAACTCTAGTCTTTAAATAGTACAACCCACATAGTCAGCAACACACTGACATTTAAAGCGATAAATAATTTGACTATTTTGAAAGGTGGGGATTTCATTTTTATGAACGGAAGGGAACAGCACTTTTCAGATTGGAAACGACTTGCACGAAGACGGAGTAAATACAACGTGAAACAGTCAGCATTATTCTATCTGCAAACATTTGGCTTTTAGTCACAATTCAGAATAACTCAATGTAAACTATGCATTTAAGTGAACAAAACGATTTATCGCTGTTAAATTTGGCAATTTTAAGTTTCCTATTATCTCTATATTAATAGAATTATTAGACAAATCTCGTTCGTGTGTCTGTGCCTTTGTGTTTCTCGTCGCTATGTGATTTACACATTATTTTTCTAATTTACTGTTCAATCAAAAACGTAACAGCATAAAGAACTAAAACTCCTACTTTTAGCGGCTCGCGTTTACTTTCGGCAGCCTCGTAACTCTCGCTTCCTCTTATTTTGTCCTTTAGTCCTCACATTCCATGAGCAATGTTTCTGACAAAGGGGGAAGAATTGCTGTTTTCTGGGTCGAAATCCAACTAACTCTTATCGTTGGCTAGTTTTTGACCTTGAAGGGTTAGGATTTTTTAAAACTCCTTACATCAAGTGGCTTCTGGAACTATTTCCATTAAAAAAAAAAACGAATTTAAAAGCAACTTTATTGAAAAAAAAAAATTAATTATGAAATAATGTATTTCCGTTTCTTCGTAATCAAGCCAGCCATTTTAATCTTTTGTTGATAGTTGAAAGAAAAGACTTTAAATTACTTAGTGACCCCCTCAA
Organism: Sepiola atlantica; assembly: GCA_963556195.1. NCBI lineage: Eukaryota > Metazoa > Mollusca > Cephalopoda > Sepiida > Sepiolidae > Sepiola > Sepiola atlantica. The sequence goes on from OY744538.1 coordinate 11,381,920, forward strand.
AATTTGAAAGGAATTTGGAAACCTTTAAACTGTCGAATAGAATGATGAAGAGGAACGTTTTCCAGCAGGAAAGAGAATGAGGTGCTTCGCATGTCGTGTCTGCAGGGTAAAGAAGGGCTTCTCTTCATGAGTGCAAACTTTGATAGTGGAGTCTGATTTGCATATGTGGAGATCAGCTGATATGAATGAAGAGGACAGCTGGGAAGGAACAGAAGCGATTTGGATTGCAGAGAGAAAGGCAGAGAAAAAATGGTGGTATTGAAAATCGGTAAAGTTGAATTACCGTAAAAACTTTTTTGTTTTATTTTTCTGACACAGTTAGGTAATAGTAGTGTAATTCATTAGTCGGCGAGTTAGGGTTAGGGTTAGGGTTAGGGTTAGGGTTAGATTCTAGTGTGTCCGACTGTAATTAATTCAACTTTCGCAGTATATTGTTCGCATACCAAATCATCTTAAATCTTCCTGGCGCCGTTGCTCAGGATTGAACTCAGAACCCCAGGATAGTTATTAATAGTTTTTTCTATCATCAGCTGTTGGGAACCTAGTCGATGAGGATTGCCTCAGATTCACCATGAGAGTATGCAATTCCGACCGGTGTCGCTGTGGTCAGCCGGTCGATGTATATGGACTCCACACCCTTTCATGTAGAAGTGCCGGCAGATTTCCTATGCATAGAGCTCTCAACGATATCGTCCGACGGGCCCTAAACATCACAGGCTTCCCATCGATCATTGAACCAGTTGGCCTCGACAGAGGGGGTGGTAAATAACCCGATCTTCTCACAGTGTTTCGGTTTGCAAACAGCAAGTCGCTAATATGGGATGCGATTTGTGTCAATACATTTGCGCCTTTTTCAGTAACAGAATCAGTGACAAACCCTGGACATGTAGCAGCGTCAGCTGAGGGCTGCAGGTGATCAAAATATGCCGTTCTTCTTGACAGATTTGTGTACTAACCGATCACCGTTGAGACGAGTGGAGTGATTGGCCCCGCCACGCAGGACTTCCTCAACAGTTTTGGTCTATTAATGACGTACCACAGCAGGGACCATCATAATTTGATTCGAGAAAACGTTTTAAGCCTGCTCTTGGTCTGCCAAGCCAGCAGGACATCAGATAGACCCTATACACTTTAACCAACGTCTTAGTCATGTGACATAAAATAAAGAGTTGTGTGCAAAGTTTTTGATGGTTTCGAGTTCGACACAGGGCATCTGAGTACTGTTGTAAGTGCCCCTCTGTTCAGGTGTAATGAGAAAGTTTATTCCGATTCTTAGATTTTCATGGTACCCAAGTGAATTCTGTTTAGTTCTTCAAGGACAAAAAGCTGTACGTCTCTCAGCGACACCGCCTCAAACAAAACACATGTTATCGCTAAATCTCTCTCCCCCCCCTCTCTCTCTCTCTCTCTCTCTCTACCAAAAAATTACATGGACTCTTGAGACGTTCTGAGTTTTCTCCTGTCGAACAGCCATCTTATATGGAACTACAAATGACGAGTTATTTGTAACCCTTAGGTCGACAGTTCGAGTCAGCCTCAATGCATCTCACTTTTTTGTTTGAGGTTTTTATGTACAGCACAGGCAATTCTCCGTCATTTATTTATAGGATAATCACGTTCACACACCGGTTTCAGCTAGATCACCGAAGTTAAGCGACGTCGAACCTGGTCAGTACTAAAGTGGGTGACCATTTCGGAATACCAGGCGCTGTATGTGGACACCTAGCTATGGGCAAATAGCGTCGCCAATCCGCAGTGCCTTTTTTATTGTTTGTTTTTTTGAATTCAGGGAAGACACCGCATTCGCTATGGTATTAATTGTCTAATACAATCACTGGACACACCGGTTCCCGTTAAATCACTGAAGTTAAGCGATATTGAGCCTGGCCAGTATTAAATGGGTGACCATTAGGGAATGCCAGGCGCTGTATGTGCTCTCTGCTTATCTCGGCATTGTTTCCAATTGTTCTGGACTTCTCCTTGACACTGGATTCAAGCAGTGCCGATTCAGGAGAGGTGTGGTTGAGATTGTGCAACCCTTGCTTCACAATTACACGTGCAGACACCCTAACAGAGGGAGTGTCAATTTTCTCTTAAGACTGAACGGAGACCACAAAATTTTGGGGAGATCGGCTTTTCTCATTAGATCAAGTTATACCAACCCTCTTTTTAAACGAATAACAGTAGGGGTGGGACGTAATGGGTGAAAATTTCAGATTCATGCGAGTATTTTTTTGTGTTCATTCATACATAAATAACACTAAACAATCAAACATTTTGAAAATTTTGCAAAATTCAGAAGGTGCAGGCCACTAGTTTTTGGCTATTTTACATTCATGAAAACCCTTTCACAGCCTGAAAATGGTCCTAAATTACAGTACTATATCAGATTTAACCATCTATATCCATTCATAGCTTGAGGATGTTTTAGGACCTGCAATGTCGCATGAAACCACTTTTTCACCGAAAAATGATGGATTTTGAGTCTCGTGGAGCCCTAACGGCTATTTTTGGCCTGCACCTTCTGAATTTTGCAAAATTTTCAAAATGTTTGATTGTTTAGTGTTATTTATGTATAAATGAACACAAAAAAATACTACTCGCATGAATCTGAAATTTTCACCCATTACGTTCCACCCTTAATAACAGAAAAATAAAAGTTATATTAAAACTATAATAATTCAATCAATTATTATTTAAAAAAACAAAAAAAAAACTATTTTTTTTATCTTTTCAAATCTAAAACCAAAACAATCTTCGGAGAATACGGTAGAAATTTGCATTAAAACATTTGTCTGACACACAATTAAATATTTACGCTGCATATTTTTGTCAGCGGGGGTTAGGGTTTCAATCCCTACTCTTGGCAGTGCCCCAAAAATGAGAAGAAAATCTATACGGAAGGTTCGTATTCTCACATGTCAGATTTATTTTAAGGTATAACAAACAAAAACTAATATTTGTTAAAGTTTGGCAAGACCACAAAACCAAAAAAAACAACATCATAATTGTTCTCTGAAATTATTATATAACTAGCGGGACCCGTGTAAATTACACAAAATAATGTTTTCAATACTAATTATCTTGTTTCTAACCTATACATGTTTGAATAAAATATGATAAGATTTGACTTGTATATTTATTTTTAAAAATGTCTTCCCGGTCGTCCCCTCCCTAACCCCCTCTTCGATGTAGAAAAATAATATTAGTTTGTTGGGATCGAACTATAAACCAGTCGGCCCGACGTCAAAAAACCGACGTCTAAATCCTACGTCGCTAACCGTTGCGCCAAAGGGAAATTGTTGAAAAACTTACGAAAATTAAGCGACTTGAATGCTTTTCCAAATCTAGGTGCGGCACGCATGCGCAGAGCTTTTGATGTAAGCGGGACACACGAACACACACGCTATCGTATTAATATATAGATTATTTTATCCTAGTCTTTTATAATACTAAGTCTGAGTTAATCAACGTTTGCTTCCCCACGGCTTTATATATATATATATTAAACACACGAAATAGATGTTAAAATATTCCTCAGTTTTGGGATTGAGTTATGTTTGAAAACACTTCCATTCTAATTGCCGTAATTTGCAATTAACTCACTAAAGGACTCATTTAAAAAAAAATTATTTATCACTGTCTCAAAAGTGAAATCCGAAACCATTGAACTCATTCTTCTTAAATTTGGAAAAATAATTCTATACAGCAAGTGACGTAAGCTATAGGTATATATTGATGATTGAATTCATAATAATATATAAAAGCAGAATCTAGCCTCAGCAGGCAGACGTCTTCTGTCCCGAGATCAAGATGTCCGTCATTAGACGAATCTACTGAACACTTAATAATTGGATACTCTTATACATGACGCACCATGTTTCCGTGATTTCGCGTCGTCAACGTTCGAGCAGGTTACGGAATCGCCCGAGAGTTGACGAGGCGAAAACTGGCAAACGATAAAGTTTGTTTTCGTTAAAATAAGAAAAATATTTTTTTTTTTTAATTGCTTAAAAACAGTTGTTTCGATGTTTATGTTAACAAGAAAAAAATTGGCAAAAAATGTAAAAAACATTGACAATTTTTTTTTTTAAAACAAAAAAATTTGCTTAACGAATCAAACAAAATCAGTTTTTGAAACTTTCCGGTGCACAAACACAAAAAAAAAATTGTTGAAAAACATTTGATTAACAATGGGTTCTTTTGGCAAAAAAATCCTAATTAATAACTGTTGTTTGGTTATTGTTTGTCTGTTCTATATTTTTATATATGTATTTTAGTTTGATTTTCTTCGTTGTAATTTATCGGCTGCCAGCCTTCAATTTATCGTTTGGCAGTTTTCGTCTCGTCAACTCTCGGGCGCTTCCATAACCTGCCCGAACGTTGACGACGCGAAGTCACGGAAACAAATATTTGATCTCATTACCTGGCACACGCTAGGAAGTAAGTGTAGTATCTGTTCCGATGGATACTGCACCCCTATAGACGGATGTCGTCTTGTCCTTCGGGGCTTGATTCCACCTGTCCGTGGGGTTGTCCTGTGCAGTTCTAGGAGGTCCACCCTCCCAGGCTTCGCCTCCCCTCTTTGGGGAGGAGTAAGTTTATTGCTTACTGCTTGAGGCGCCCCTACCGGGGAATGCCGACGGGGCTGCCCAGGCAATTTTTAAATGGCCAGAGTGCTCACCTCTCGAGCGCTGGCTTTTAACCCCACTTACTCGACCCAAGCTGTGGTCACATCTTACTTGTGGGAGTAAGATAAAACTGGCCTTGTGCCTAACTCCTGCAGAGGAGTAAATAAATATTTGATCTCATCTCGACTTGGTGTCCTTTTTCTGTTCGATGATACTTAAGTCCAGAATAAATTCGGTACACAATCAGCATTTTATCTTTCTTTCTAAGTGCCTTTTGGAATCGTCATTTCTGTGATATCAAATGTATCGCAACGGTTGAGATGATTCACAGGGAATCCAATATTCTATATTTTCAATACGGCAACGTTTTCTTGAATGCATTGACGCCATCCAACACGTTTGCGTTTGTCACTGATGCCAGAAGCAATGAGAAAATGTCAACACCAAAAATAAGCTAAAGATCTTTGTAGAACTAAAAAAACAAACAATATGAAACAAGAGAATCAAGGATGACAGATTAAAAATATATCGTCTCACTTCATCACCATCTGTTCACACCCAGAGGCAATAAAAATACGATGATGCGAGCGGTTTCAAGTCACCCCGAAATGTTTCCACATAATTTGGGCGCAATGTTTTTTCTTTCTTTCTCATTGATCAACGGAAAAAAATAAATAGGGTTAGGGTTAGGGTTAGGGTTAGGGTGGCCATTTTGTTTACAAAATAGTTCTTCAGTTTACTTGCGATTAGGCGATTAAGATTATCGAATAAAATTATTTTTTAAAGGACTTTGGTAAAAAAGGCATAATAAGGGCCGGCTGACTGGCTAGTGGGCCGTGCGCAAAACCAGTTTGGCCTTTTCATGGCCAAATGTCACGAATTTGGTGTGTTTTGGCCATCGAAAATTCCGTCAATATATTAGGTTTTGTATCTTAAGTGATTTCAACTAGGTCAATATATTAGGTTTAGTATCTCCCCTGATGAACTGCCTAGCAAGTACCTTACTAGGTAGCGAAACACGTGTAGGGAACTATAGTTTTACAAAATAAATAAAAAATAAAATAAAAGATTTTTTTCATTCTGATTAATCCTCTTTGGAAAAAATATATTGGTAAACTCTCCAAATATATATATATATATATATATATATATATATATATATATATATATAGTGAATGCTTTTTATTTAAACATGCACAAAGTCTGCTACACTGGCATGTCGATGTTATCGATCTACAGCTATCAAGAGTTGAGGTCTCATCAGCTCTTGATAGCTGTAGATCGATAACATCGACATACCAGTGTAGCAGACTTTGTACATGTTTAAATAAAAAGCATTCACAATACAGCTCTATATTTTTATTGAGCACGCTTTTATAAGCCCGGTTTGATTCCCTTTGGATTTCTACCCTGTGGATTTTTACCCTACCTGGATTAATATATATATATATATATATATATATATATATATATATATAATATCTTTTATTACATAATATATATATATATATATCTTATTATATAATATAATATATATATATATTATATAATATATCTATATCTTTTATTATGTAATATATATATATATATCTTTTATTATATAATATATATATATCTTTTATTATATAATATAGTATATATATTTTATCATATAATATATATATATATTTTATCATATAATATATATATATATATCTTTTATTATATATATATATCTTTTATTATATATATATATCTTTTATTATATATATATATATATATATATATATATATATATACTTACAAATAGCAGAGCTGCCAGTTTCTATTTGTTCTAAGTGGACTTTGTATCTTTTTTCAAAGAAGAGTTCCACTTTGTAAAGCCTGATTGGTTTTGGTTCCAGAAGACCCACCGTGTACAAAGATGTTTTTTTTTAGTTTCTATTCTACAATGCAAGAATCGTAATCGACATTGTCATCTTTGAATCACTTTGTTCCTGCAAGACCATTATCTGCAGCAGATGTCGCGCACTTTGCATTTCTGCTTTGTTTTCAAAGACGTATGCACACACATAAGAGCGTTTTGTAGATGGAGGGGTATTTATTTTAGTTTGTCATCGGCTGCAAAATCTCCTGCCGACTGCAGATGGCGTTGTTCCCAACAACAAAACAAAAACAAAAACAAAAACAAAACAGGTCGATTTTAAAATCTCCAAACAAAGTTTCCACCTATGTTTCTGAATTTTATGAGATGAGGATCGATAATTTGTATAACTCCGATTTTCGGACTACTGTTCACATTACAGTGATATGTAGTAATAAAAGTACTGATATATAGTGATAAGAAGTAAGACTGCACATTAAAAACAAGAATAGGTTTAAGGCTCCCAAAATTCATACTAGAACTGTCCGCAATGACCCGTGCCACAGTGGATACAGTACTAAGTAAAATTGAGTTCATCTGAAGGTTGAAGGTTCGATCCTCAGTGCGGGCGATATGAAGAATTGCGAATTACTGAACACTTCTCTCAGTCATGACTGACGGAACAAGTTCATGTGGATTAAATAAAGGGTTATGTTCGAAAAGATACACCTGAAGAAGGCCGGAGGTTACAGTGGCCGAAACGTTGTGATGATAACACTTAAGATGAGAAGAGTAGTCTGAATAATCCAAAATTATACAAAGTTTCCACTGTCACCAAGTCGGGTCTTGATTTACGCCGGTCTGATCTGTCCTGTGCATTTCTAGGAGGTCCACCCTCCCAGGCTTTGCCTTCTCACCCTTTGAGAAGGGGTTAGTTTATTGCTAATCGCCTGAGGCGCCCCTGCCGGGGAATGCTGACGGGGCTGCCCAGGCAATTTTTAATGGCCAAGGCGCTCAAATTCTCGAGCGCTGGTTTTTCAATTCCCACTTTCTAAGTGACAGTCATCTGAAGGTTGAAAGTGGGAGGAAGATAAATAAAAACCAAGTAGGAATATATTTATCCACCCGTATCATCAGTAGTTCTAATAGACTCACAAGTGTGATATATAAATAAACTACATATGTAATGTTCCTCATTATGTTTAGTAACAAACGATACTCATAATAAAATTGAAATAAAATTAAAATAATGATACAATAATGAAGAGAAATGCATATTTGTTTTAAATGAACCACTCCATTGTGGCCATACCATCGAAGTCTCCTGATCTGCACACATCTCCCTATACCGTTCAAATATAATCTTCCTCTGAGGTCATCAGATCTTAGCCTGTGAGTATTAAAGACAGGTTTAGATCTGATGACCTCAGAGGAAGATTTAATTTAAGCAGTATAAGGGGATGTGTTAGGAACAGGAGACTTCGATGGTATGGCCACGTTGAAAAAATGGATGAGAGTTCTTGGGTTGGTAGATGTAGAACAGTTTAGGTAGCAGGTTCAGATCACAGGGGAAGGCCAAGGAAAACATGGGAGGAAGTGATAAGGATGGACTTGAGAGAAAGAGGGACAAATAAAGACCTGGCCAGGGATAGGTACGTTTGGAAGTCATTTTCTAAAATCCGTTTAATGCATGCCAGCATGTAAAACGGACGTTAAACCGAATATTATGACGATCTTCTTCTTCTTTCGTTTGCTTCACAGCATCTCACTGTTAGATCACCCGCTCGGTTGAAAAAAGCCATGTTAATGTTTTGTTGTCTAGCGCAGCTATGCCGGCTTTGCCGTTGGGTGGTCGATATTTAAGGCATGACTCGATGATGTGGTCTACTGTCTGTTCAGAGTGACCACAGTCGCAGACAGCTGAGTCCCTGAGTCCCCATACTTTCATGGTCACGGCGAAACAGCCGACACCTGTCCTGAGGCGGTTGAGCATTGTCCACTGCCGGCGAGAGAGGTCCATGCCTGGTAGGTTATCCGGGTCCTCCACAAATCTGTGCAACCGTGATTTATCTGCTGCCTGCCATTCCTCTGTCCAGCGACGTTTCAGAGGAATAGCAGGCAGCAGATAAATCAAGGTTGCACAGATTTGCAACCTTGATTTAGCTGCTGCCTGCCATGACGATGATATACACCTAAGCAGTTTCAGTTCCTTCGGTTTTGTTTTAGTATCATCCATCTATATCTTTGTAAAATTATATATATTCCCTTTCTTCTTGCCGTAAAAAATAATTGTCAGTTAAATATTTTCTTTTAAATAAATAAAACGAACGATTTAAACATTTTATTCAATTTCTTTATTGTTAAAATTTAAATCGTTTCAAAATAAATATACTCTCTTACATGTTATCGTAAAAAATAATTGTCAAACTATTCTTTAAATAGATAAATCTCCGGCGATACCCTCTTTTAAAAGAAGGGTGCAGGGTGATAACGTACGTACGAACATGACATTGCCTGACCGTGTTATTAAATAGATCATCATCATCATCATCATGATTATAAAACATACAAAGAGACCAGAAACTTTTAGATTAGATATATAATATAAGATATATAAAATATATAAAACATATAAGATATATAATATAAGATATATGAGAAAATATAGAGTAGATATAAAAGATTATATAAGACAAGACATACAAGATATATAAGATATATTGAGTAGATATATAAGATAAAATATATATAAGATATATGATATATATAAGATAAGATATATAAGATATGTAAGAAATATGAAGTATAAGATATAAAGTATAAGATATATAAGATATATAAGCTAACATATATAAGATATATAACGTATATATAAGATATATAAGATAAGATATATAAGAAAATATAGAGTAGATATAAAAGATTAAATAAGACAAGATATTTAAGATATATAAGATATATAAGATATATTGAGTAGATATATAAGATATAATATATAAGTTATATGATATATATAAGATATATAAGATAAGATATATAAGATATATAAAGTATAAGATATATAAGATATAAGATATATAAGATAAGATATATAGGATATACAAAGTATAAGATACATAAGATAAGATATATAAGATAAGATATATAAGATATATAAAGTATAAGATATATAAGATATATAAGATTAGATATATAAGATATATAACATATATAACATATATAAGATAACATACATAGGATATATAAGATATATAAAGTATATAAGATAAGATATATAAGATATATAAAGTATAAGATATATAAGATAACATATATAAGATATATAATGTATATAAGTTATATAAGATACGATATATAAGATATATACGATATATAAGATAACATATATAAGATATATATAATACGATATATAAGATAACATATATAAGATATATATAATACGATATATAAGATAACATATATAAGATATATAAGAAAATATAGAGTAGATGCATAAGATATATAAGAAAAGAAAAATTGCGATGGCACCAATATCGGTTAATACTATGGAAAGTGCTTATGAAGAGTCTTAGACGATGGAAAGAGCGGTGAGAGAAAGTACCATCCAGACCTCCACTGGAAGGGCACACAGAATACTGGAGTCTTATGGAGGCTTGTTGTCACTCAAATTCCAGAGAATTCAACAGTAAACGGCTGTTGCGAGAATGCAAAGTGAGTTGCAATGGTGATCGAAAGAAGCTAAGAGTACTGGAAATTAGGAGAGACTTGTTGTCATTCGGACTCGAAAGAAAAAGCATCTGTTTTTTTTTGTCAGTGAGCGATCACTAGAGCAAGAAAGATGAACGTGATTCTTCTTTTCTTACTTCATATCAAACATACATTTTAATCTGACGGTGTAACGTTTCGGCGGAAAATCTCCGAATTTGATTCCTGTAAATAATTAGGTGAGACTACAGGTGAACCTTCATACAATCTGACAGCGGAGATTTCTTATCATTTGTTCCACCAGGAAAATCCGACGATATGTGATACGAGAGAATTGTAAAAAGAGGAGGAAAATTCTTGTAATAAAACTGCGAATGTGTAGGAAAGCGTCAGATATTTTCAAGAGATTTATTCAAAGAAGTAGCAAAAAAAACAAATTATAATCGTAATAATAAACGAGAAGATTCTAAAGATGCGTCCTTTCGGTCAGCGTATTTAATAATGAATTGGCTATTTCAAACTTTAGTCTGTCAGAAAAAACAAAAATGGTATTTTAAACTTTAGCTTGTCAGAACAAACAACATGGTATTTTAAACTTTAGCTTGTCAGAACAAACAACATGGTATTTTAAACGTTAGCCTGTCAGAACAAAGAAAATGGTATTTAAAACTTTAGCTTGTCAGAACAAACAAAATGGTATTTTAAACTTTAGCTTGTCAGTACTAAGAAAGTGGTATTTCAAACTTTAGCTTGTCAGAACAAAGAAAATGGTATTTTAAACTTGTTCTGACAAGTTAAAGTTTAAAATACCATTTTCTTTGTTCTGACAAGCTAAAGTTTGAAATACCATTTTCTTTGTTCTGACACGCTAAAGTTTAAAATACCATTTTCTTTGTTCTGACAAGCTAAATTTTAAAATACCATTTTCTTTGTTCTGGCAAGCTAAATTTTAAAATACCATTTTCTTTGTTCTGGCAAGTTAAAGTTTAAAATACCATCTTCTTTGTTCTGACAAGCTAAATTTTAAAATACCATTTTCTTTGTTCTGGCAAGCTAAAGTTTAAAATACCATTTTCTTTGTTCTGACAAGCTAAATTTTAAAATACCATTTTCTTTGTTCTGACAAGTTAAAGTTCAAAATACCATTTTCTTTGTTCTGACAAGTTAAAGTTTAAAATACCATTTTCTTTGTTCTGGCAAGCTAAAGTTTGAAATACCATTTTCTTTGTTCTGACAAGCTAAAGTTTAAAATACCATTTTCTTTGTTCTGACAAGTTAAAGTTCAAAATACCATTTTCTTTGTTCTGACAAGCTAAATTTTAAAATACCATTTTCTTTGTTCTGACAAGTTAAAGTTCAAAATACCATTTTCTTTGTTCTGACAAGTTAAAGTTTAAAATACCATTTTCTTTGTTCTGGCAAGCTAAAGTTTGAAATACCATTTTCTTTGTTCTGACAAGCTAAAGTTTAAAATACCATTTTCTTTGTTCTGACAAGCTAAATTTTAAAATACCATTTTCTTTGTTCTGACAAGCTAAATTTTAAAATACCATTTTCTTTGTTCTGACAAGTTAAAGTTCAAAATATCATTTTCTTTGTTCTGACAAGCTAAAGTTTAAAATACCATTTTCTTTGTTCTGGCAAGCTAAAGTTTGAAATACCATTTTCTTTGTTCTGACAAGCTAAATTTTAAAATACCATTTTCTTTGTTCTGACAAGCTAAAGTTTGAAATACCATTTTCTTTGTTCTGACAAGTTAAAGTTCAAAATACCATTTTCTTTGTTCTGGCAAGTTAAAGTTCAAAATACCATTTTCTTTGTTCTGGCAAGTTAAAGTTCAAAATACCATTTTCTTTGTTCTGACACGCTAAAGTTTAAAATACCATTTTCTTTGTTCTGACAAGCTAAATTTTAAAATACCATTTTCTTTGTTCTGACAAGCTAAATTTTAAAATACCATTTTCTTTGTTCTGACAAGTTAAAGTTCAAAATACCATTTTCTTTGTTCTGACAAGCTAAAGTTTGAAATACCATTTTCTTTGTTCTGACAAGCTAAAGTTTGAAATACCATTTTCTTTGTTCTGACAAGTTAAAGTTTGAAATACCATCTTCTTTGTTCTGACAAGCTAAAGTTGGAAATACCATCTTCTTTGTTCTGACAAGCTAAAGTTTGAAATACCATTTTCTTTGTTCTGACAAGTTAAAGTTCAAAATACCATCTTCTTTGTTCTGACAAGCTAAAGTTTGAAATACCATTTTCTTTGTTCTGACAAGCTAAAGTTTGAAATACCATTTTCTTTGTTCTGACAAGCTAAAGTTTAAAATACCATTTTCTTTGTTCTGACAAGCTAAAGTTTTAAATACCATTTTCTTTGTTCTGACAAGTTCAAGTTTGAAATACCATTTTCTTTGTTCTGACAGCTAAAGTTTGAAATACCATTTTCTTTGTTCTGACAAGCTAAAGTTTGAAATACGATTTTCTTTGTTCTGGCAAGTTAAAGTTTAAAATACCATTTTCTTTGTTCTGACAAGCTAAAGTTTAAAATACCATTTTCTTTGTTCTGACAAGCTAAAGTTGGAAATACCATCTTCTTTGTTCTGACAAGCTAAAGTTTGAAATACCATTTTCTTTGTTCTGACAAGTTAAAGTTTGAAATACCATTTTCTTTGTTCTGACAAGCTAAAGTTTGAAATACCATTTTCTTTGTTCTGACAGCTAAAGTTTGAAATACCATTTTCTTTGTTCTGACAAGCTAAAGTTTGAAATACGATTTTCTTTGTTCTGGCAAGTTAAAGTTTAAAATACCATTTTCTTTGTCCTGACAAGCTAAAGTTTAAAATACCATTTTCTTTGTTCTGACAAGCTAAATTTTAAAATACCATTTTCTTTGTTCTGACAAGCTAAATTTTAAAATACCATTTTCTTTGTTCTGACAAGTTAAAGTTCAAAATACCATTTTCTTTGTTCTGACAAGCTAAAGTTTAAAATACCATTTTCTTTGTTCTGACAAGCTAAAGTTTGAAATACCATTTTCTTTGTTCTGACAAGCTAAAGTTTGAAATACCATCTTCTTTGTTCTGACAAGCTAAAGTTGGAAATACCATCTTCTTTGTTCTGACAAGCTAAAGTTTGAAATACCATTTTCTTTGTTCTGACAAGTTAAAGTTCAAAATACCATCTTCTTTGTTCTGACAAGCTAAAGTTTGAAATACCATTTTCTTTGTTCTGACAAGCTAAAGTTTGAAATACCATTTTCTTTGTTCTGACAAGCTAAAGTTTAAAATACCATTTTCTTTGTTCTGACAAGCTAAAGTTTTAAATACCATTTTCTTTGTTCTGACAAGTTCAAGTTTGAAATACCATTTTCTTTGTTCTGACAGCTAAAGTTTGAAATACCATTTTCTTTGTTCTGACAAGCTAAAGTTTGAAATACGATTTTCTTTGTTCTCGCAAGTTAAAGTTTAAAATACCATTTTCTTTGTTCTGACAAGCTAAAGTTTAAAATACCATTTTCTTTGTTCTGACAAGCTAAAGTTGGAAATACCATCTTCTTTGTTCTGACAAGCTAAAGTTTGAAATACCATTTTCTTTGTTCTGACAAGTTAAAGTTTGAAATACCATTTTCTTTGTTCTGACAAGCTAAAGTTTGAAATACCATTTTCTTTGTTCTGACAGCTAAAGTTTGAAATACCATTTTCTTTGTTCTGACAAGCTAAAGTTTGAAATACGATTTTCTTTGTTCTGGCAAGTTAAAGTTTAAAATACCATTTTCTTTGTCCTGACAAGCTAAAGTTTAAAATACCATTTTCTTTGTTCTGACAAGCTAAATTTTAAAATACAATTTTCATTGTTCTGCAAGTTAAAGTTTTAAATACCATTTTGTTTATTCTAACAAGCTAAAGTTTGAAATAACATTTTCTTTGTTCTGACAAGCTAAAGTTTGAAATACCATTTTCTTTGTTCTGACAAGCTAAAGTTTAAAATACCATTTTCTTTGTTCTGACAAGCTAAAGTTTAAAATACCATTTTCTTTGTTCTGACAAGCTAAAGTTTGAAATACCATTTTCTTAGTTCTGACAAGCTAAAGTTTAAAATATTATTTTGTTTGTTCTGACAAGCTAAAGTTTGAAATATTATTTTGTTTGTTCTGACAAGCTAAAGTTTAAAATACTATTTTGTTTGTTCTGACAAGCTAAAGTTTAAAATATTATTTTGTTTGTTCTGACAAGCTAAAGTTTAAAATACCATTTTCTTTGTTCTGACAAGATAAAGTTTTAAATACCATTTTCTTAGTTCTGACAAGCTTCAGTTTAAAATATTATTTTGTTTGTTCTGACAAGCTAAAGTTTAAAATATTATTTTGTTTGTTCTGACAAGCTAAAGTTTGAAATATTATTTTGTTTGTTCTGACAAGCTAAAGTTTAAAATACTATTTTGTTTGTTCTGACAAGCTAAAGTTTAAAATATTATTTTGTTTGTTCTGACAAGCTAAAGTTTGAAATACCATTTTCTTTGTTCTGAGAAGCTAAAGTTTAAAATACCATTTCCTTTGTTCTGAACAAAGAAAATGGTATTTTAAACTTAAGTAGACTTGGAAAGTAGAAATTGGACCTTTTTTTTACTTTCGGCAGCCTCGTTAATCTGGCTTCCCTTATTTTGTCCTTTAGTCCTCACATTATATGAGAAGTGTTTCTGACAAAGGGGGAAGAATTCCTGTTTTTTAGGTCGGAATCTATTCATATTACACTATCGCTGGCTAGTCTTTGACCTTGAAGTCGTATTTTTTTTTAGCTCCTTACATCAAGTTGCTTTATGCGTTTTTGGAGTAATTTCTATAAAACAGTGTTACTAATCGATAAAAATACAATAGAGTGATCCTCCGCCCCCTAATGCTACCTATTAACTCCCCAATATCATTCACACTCCTTTCTGCAATCCAACCATATTTGGTACAAATAAACGTCAGTCTATGCTTGACTTGCCCACCAGATTTTAATCATGAATATCCAACAGTCTTTGTTTAATGATCTGCTCCAAATGTGCACCTCTGCATTGCAATCACACGTAGATACAACTTATTTGAGTTGTGATGGCACACTTCAGTTGAGAAATAATCTGAATATAAAAATCAGAGGGGGTTAAGCTCCGGTGAGTATGAAGCCCATTCAGGATCCCACCTTTTACTGATGAGACGATCACCAAAGTTTCCCTGCATATCATTGAACGGCAATAAAACCAAGTGTTGGACATTCATAACCGAAACTTGGTGGACAAGTCAAGCATAGACTGAAGTTTAAATATGGTTGTATTGGAAGAAAGTATTTTTAATTATATTAACCATTCCATGGCTGAAAGGCATTTTTTGGTGTGTGTGTGTGGCTGGTTGGGAGGGTCATCTAATATTTCAAACTTAAGCATGAAAGACTGATGAAAATGCTATTTTAAACTTAAGCATGAAAAAATAACAAAAAATGTTATTTCAAAC
>OY744538.1:11402584-11455084 GCA_963556195.1 Sepiola atlantica
AGGGGAGTGGGTTGGAAAGGGCTAAATGGAAGTAAAAAACAAATGGGCAAAAGAAAAGAGAGAAAACCTGCACGAGAAAATGGTAGAAAAAAAGGGGAGTAACTGTTGGCATGTCAACCATTATCAAAGGAAATACGCCATTTTAGATATATCGATTACGACCATGTTGCTGGTGTCATTTGCTTTTATTTTTATTGAGTTTTCATTATGTCGTATGCATTATGTGGTATAATATCATTCTAGAGATAAACTATGAATTAGTTTTCCCACCATGTTTAAAACATGATGATAAATCACAAAATTTACTGTGAACGATATCTTGCTCTGAACTATTGATGGCGCCATTTTGTTTTGGTCTAATTTTTTATATCCATTGAGTTTCTTCAAAACAAAATATTACGAACCTCAAAAGTATATTTTATTTCAGAATAAAACATATCGATACAAATATTTTGCTGCCATTTTTTTCTACACGGGTACACTCGTATATAATCGTATCAATTTGTGAACGTGTGTTTGCGTATGACAAGCTGTCTGTATGTGTACTTGTCTGTCTCTCTATGTGTGCGTGTGTATAAGTTTTCTCTCTCTCTCTCTCTCTCTCTCTCTCTCTCTCTCAGTGTGTGTCTGTGTATGTCGTCTGGCTATCAGTAAGTGTCTATGTGTCCGCACGTCAGTGTGGATGCCTGTCCGTCTGTGTGTGTGTGAATTGTTTGTATATGTGCTGGTGGACATACTAAACTTATGAGGTGGATGTCAGCAAAGCTATAATGAAATGACACAGCGCATACATCATCAGCGAAAACGAGGCTAACTCAAGGGTAAGATTTTTGTTTCTCACCTGATACTGAGTAGGGATAAAAAGAGAGTCTTTGGTTGAGTGGCAGTTTCGTCTCTGGGACTGGTGCAGACTAGACCCACCCAGGGTTTGAAGAAATAAGAAGAAAAGAAGAAGAAGATGTTGCATAACGAATGTCGCATGTTGGTGGAGAGAACAATTGACGGATTTGGGTTCAAAAGATTGACCTTAGCAAACAGAAGTGATGAAAGTACATGATTTCCAGAGAAAGGGAATTCTTCTTCTTTTCGTCCAGACACTCAAGTGGAGCAGACATGAAAAGTTGTCGTCCCCGATGAGGACGACCTGTATTATCGACTGGTGTGTATAATAATTTATACACGCCACAGAGATCAACATCATAACAAAAATACCGAGGGAAAGAGAGAGGTTTTGTCTGCAATGGCCACTAGCAAAAATAAATTCCAGTTTCTGTTGTTTTTTGTTGTTTTTTTTCAAAGGAGTTTCCTAAATGTCCACGAACAGAGTTTCTTTCCAAACACTTCCTATCTGTGGAACACGTTGCCACAAGATTGATTCCCTGAGGGCTGCAACATGTTCCTCTCCAAATCTAATTTCAATAAACACTTGTGATAAACCGTCCTCATACGTCATTTCCCCTTATCCTTGAGTGGCTCTTAGCCTTGATAAGTGGTTACTCATCAATAAAAAAAGGTTTGATTTAAAAATAAAGCATAATATAAAAGTCAGAACACATCTCTCTTCTCATATCGGTGCTATACAATCTTCGTGTAATTTCGTTGCTGTGCTTAATAAGCATTTCCATGCGAGTAGATAAATAGTTGCTTCTAATTCGTGTTTGAATTAAAGTAAATGACTTTGAAGGAAGTTCGGTCTTTTGTGATGATAATTGCACAAGGGGAGATAATCAGGGGAGATAATCAGGGGAGATAATCAGGGGAGACAATCAAAGGAGAAAAAAAAGAAGACAATTGCCAAGGAGAGAAAAGTTCAAACGAAATCCTGGAAACATCAAACTCTTTTTATGATGGTTCTAGAAAAATCATTACAAAATTATTATTCAGTTTTAAAATTAAGTTTTATTTCAACATTTAAAAATTCGTTTTCTTGTACAAAAGTAGAAAAAATTGAAATTTGATTCTAAGATAGAGAGAAAACTAAGTTTAAGTTAGAAATAGAAAAAAATAATGATTAATTCCAAATATATGTGAATATATGAGCAGTGACACTTTTTTTTAATTTTTTAATTTTCTAAAATTAACAAAGCTATTTCTCTCTCTCGTATATATATATATATATATAACAGCTCATAAACCCACATATATTTGGCATAACTGCTCATATACCCATATATATTTGGAATCAATCATTATTTTTTCTATTATATACAGGGTGGGCAAAAATAAGGGTCCTATTTTTAAAAATTCATAACTTTTTTATTTATTGATTTTATTTATTTTTTTTTTTTTTTTAGAATAAGTAAAGGACCCCTTCCGAAGCAAGCATGAGCCGTATTAGCCCTAAGGAACGTACCCTCATTTAGAAAACATTATTTTTGCTTAAAAAACTCAAAACAGTGTAAAAAACAATACTTTAGTTTTTGTAAGTTTTAAGAAGTGTTTTTCGGCTAAAATTTGTTTTGTTTATTTCAAAAAATCTCGGAAGGGTCAGTCTACACACACATAAAGTTTGGTGAGTTTAACTTTTATTTTGTGGAAGTTATTCAAATTCAAGTTATTCAAATTTAAAGATAGGACCCTTATTTTGGCCCACCCTGTATAAATATTTATTATTTTTACCTACAGAAACATGTGTTTCATGCTTACGCAATCTTCAGTGTAGAAGATGTTAATTACTGCTGGTCTAAGGATTTGAACCCAGTTGCAAAGTCACTTTAGACTCCGCAGCCTGACAAATAAACGGATAAAATAAATCTGAGAGATAAAATAGAAAAGGGAAGACCTCAAACTCAAGAATTGAACGTTACAGTTCCGCGAAACGTTGTGATGTATTCTTCGGTTTTAGATCTTTCCTTTTCTATTTCATCTCATATATACGGGGAAATAATTACAGAGTGCTCAATTGGACGTGTGGCCACCATCCACCCTCCTTGATTATTTCTTCTCGGGCGTGATCAGCAAGACGACCCAGGCGTGACTGCTCAACAACGTTCCTCGCCACTAGTTACAGTACCCTCTGCACCCTTCTAGTGAAGGTCTGGATGGTGCTCTCCCTCCTATGTCTTTCCATCCTCCTTGACTCTTCATGTGGTACCAGCCAAGATTGGTACCGCTACATATGTGGGTGTTGTCAGTTCATGGCATTTCTTTAGTATTATTATTATTTTATTTATTTATTATTATTATCATTTTATCTATTATTATTGTTATTATTATTATCATTATTTTCTTTATTTATTATTATTATTATTTTATTTATTATAATTATTTTATTTATTTATTATTATTTTTATTATTATTTTATTTATTTAGCATTATTATTATTTTATTTATTTATTATTATTATTTTATTTAGTATTTTTATTATTATTTTATTTATTATTATTTTTTATTCATTTTATTGATTGATTTATTGATTTATATTATTATTTAGATGATGATGATGATAATATTATTATTATTATTTTTTATTGTTTTGTAAATGGTGCCGGCCTAGGCTGACAGCAGACAACATATTTGTAGAGGGTTGAGGAGGATGAGAAGACCGAGGAGGGACAGCACAAACCAGACCTCCACTGAAAAAGTGCGGAGAATGTTGGGACCTTGGGGAGGCTTATTGCCACCCAAATCCCAGAGAAGACCAATTGTCTTTACCAGCGAGAAATCAATGGTAAGAAGCTGTTGGGATACCGCATTGTTATCGAAAAGAGGTGAAGAATACTGGATATCTGGGGAGGCTTGTTGTCACTCAGACTCCAGGAAATACCACTGGTTGTTATCAGTGACCAATCACTGTGTGAGAACTCCTAGTGAGTACAAATAATAATAATAATAATAAAAATAAAAATTTTTTTTTTAAATGGTGCCGGCCTAGACTGACACCAGACAAATTGATGATGATGATGATGATGATGATGATGATGATGATGATGATGATGATGATGGAAGCTAGAATGAAAGCTCTGAAAATTCATAAATACAAAAATATTCCAACAAGATTTCAGGCTAAAATCTATTAACACGATAATTAATTTTTTTCTAACTAATGAGCAAAAACAAATTGGACAGCCTTGGCATTTAAACTGTTACAAAGAATTTGAAAACGATTAAAAACTTAATTAAACAAGAACAGATCCGTTCTTAAGATGCGTCCATTCAATCTGTGCATTTAGCGATGCCACTGCTATTCTAAACTTAAGATGCGTCTATTCACTCTGCCACTGCTATTCTAAACTTAAGCGCGACAGATCGACATAGACAGACTGACGGACAGAGCCTCTTGTAGGGATACCTTGACGAATAAGATTTGTCTATTTGTGTATTTCAAGAAAACTAGATCGGATCCTTTTTAAAGATTCGTCCATTGAATATGTGGTTAAGCGTATGAAAATGATATTTCAAATAAAAACATGACAGACCAACGGATGTACAGACTGAAGTGTGAGTGCAACATGACAGACCAATGGATGTACAGACTGAAGTGTGGGTGCAACATGACAGACCAATGGATGTACAGACTGAAGTGTGGGTGCAACATGACAGACCAATGGACAGACTGAAGTGTGGGTGCATCAAACTTAAACATGCTAAAGTGACTTCCGGTCAGTATTTTTACACGAGCCGAAGATCCGTTCTTGGCAGTCATTTCGACAACCTAGGAACTGACCTGAACCACCTGACCGTTCTTTGTCAGAATGAGGTATGGTTCGGCTCGGTCCTAGGTCTGCTCTCCCAGGCATTACCTCCTCTTTTTAGGGAGGTTTGGTTTATTGCTGATCGCCCGAGGCGCCCGTACCAGGGAATGCCGACAGGTTCCTTCATGGGAATTATTTTTATGCCAGTCAGTGTGCCCTCTCAGTGGAGCTGGCTATCCCCACCTTCCGGCTTTATGCCATAATCTTGCTGCAGTGGGAAGCAAGCAAATACAGACAGACAAAGCTCCTTATAGAGAAGCGTGGGTGCATCTAAAAATGTGACAGACAGACAAAGCTCCTTATAGAGAAGCGTGGGTGCATCTAAAAATGTGACAGACAGACAGAGCTCCTTATAGAGAAGCGTGGATGCATCTAAAAATGTGACAGACAGACAAAGCTCCTTATAGAGAAGCGTGGGTGCATCTAAAAATGTGACAGACAGACAAAGCTCCTTATAGAGAAGCGTGGGTGCATCTAAAAATGTGACAGACAGACAAAGCTCCTTATAGAGAAGCGTGGGTGCATCTAAAAATGTGACAGACAGACAGAGCTTATTGTAGAGATGTTTGGAAGCATCTACAAGAAAACGAACAAAATCAGAACAGACACAGTCATCATCATCATCATCTTTGGTTTAAGGTCTTTTTTATGTACTAACGAGTCCCCACTTAAGGCCCAAAGGCCACTCGAGGATAAGGGTTAATTAGTTTGTCCGGTGGACGGTGAAACAATATTGTGAGGGTTGTAGTCAGCTGGGTAGCAGCCCCGTGGTATTGCGTTCCACAGACGGATAGTTCTTAGAAAGAAACTTTGCTCATGGAAGTACCGATTAGTTTTAACTACACAGAGGAAGAAGGGAAAATTATTGACAGTGGTTTTAGCTAGACGAGTTTTTGTTGTGAATGTTTTACAGGGGGGAGCCACAGATTGGGCTCAGTCGAGCATCTACCATGAAAATAACGATAGAGCAGAGAAAGACTAGCAACCTCTCTTCTATGAGAAAGAGGCTGTAGGGAAGAGAAGACGACATCTCCTACAAGATTTCAAAGTTGGTTTTGTACTTTGTCAAGGCAGGAAAGGGTGCTGTGAGCGGCACCTCTCCAGATGTAGCAACAGTACTCCATCTTAGGACGTATTTGAGTCCTATGCATGTAAAGGATTGTGTCAGGCGTGAGATACTTTATGGAGCAGTAGAATGATCCAATCATTTTTCTAGCAACCTTAGCAACAGATGCGATGTAAGTCTTCCATTTTAGGTCCGGAGTGAAAGTCAGTCCCAGGAGCTTATCAAAGCAGGGGGCTTCCTCAAGAAGAGAGCCATTCATTTCAATTGGAGCAAAGTGAGGATTCGAGTGTTGGTGGTGAAAAGAGAGAAGCTCGGTTTCAGACGTATTAGAGGTCTGGCATGTGTTGGACGGCTTTTAGAAACTGACTTACAAATCTAACCTATCTCTGCCCAGGTCTTTATTTATCCTTCTCCTTCAAATCCTTCCTTATACCTTCCTCCCACGTTTCCTTTGGCTTTCCCCTGTCAACTGACCCTGCTACCTCAACTGTTCTACATCTACTAACCGAAGCACTCTCATCAATTCTTTCGTTATATTCGTTTTACATGCTGGCATGTTTTGGACGGCTTTTAGAAATTGATATCCAAAGTTAACCTATCCTTCGCCAGATTCTTTATTTATCTCTCTTTCTCTCAAATTCTTCGTTATCACTTCCTACCATGTTTTCCTTCTCCTTCCCCTGCCAACTGACCCTGTTACTTCAACTGTTCTATAGCTACTAACCCAAACGCTCTCATCCATTCCTTCAATGTGACCAAATCAACAAAGTCTCTTTTCCTGCACACATCTCCCAATATTGTCTAGATTTAATCTTCTTCTGAGATCATCAGCTCTAAACCTATCTTGAAGACTCACATTACACATCCATCATATCATTCTCATATCATTTCTTTCCATGCAACGCATATCCTCAACCCTCACTGGCCAGGTTTCACTTCCATACATCATCACACTGCGTCCACATGCTTGATAAACTCTTTCCTTTTTTTTTTTAACGTAGTTCACCCCAAACAAGGCAGGCCGCCACTGTAGACGTAAGGGCTACTGAGAAGAAAGAAAAGCGAGATGTCTGTTTACATTAGTTTTAAATTTCTGCATGTCAGTACTGTCGGGGAAACAGGGGGCAGGGAGGGAGTTCCAGAGGCCAGCAGCACGAGGAAAGAAGCTATTTGAGTAGAAAGCTCTCCGGCATCTGAGGACCTCCACGGTGAGTGGATGGGATTTAGTTGATTGTCGAGTTGGTCTAGTGAATTTACGTCGAGGGGGCACCAGAGTAGCCAATTCATCGGAGCATAATCCATTGAAGTATTTGGTTTGCAATGGTAATACTTGCAATAACTTTTGCAAAGCCGATACAAGTTAAATATCCAGAGCGATTTAAAAAACGCATTTGGTTCGTGAAGCGAGCTATTGTCTGCATGAAGCAATTTTATTATTTTCATCGTCTGCATGAAGCAATTTTATTATTTTCATTATCTGCATGAAGCAATTTTATTATTTTCATTATCTGCATGAAGCAATTTTATTATTTTCATTGTCTGCATGAAGCAATTTTATTATTTTCATTGTCTGCATGAAGCAATTTTATTATTTTCATTGTCTGCATGAAGTAATTTTATTATTTTCATTGTCTGCATGAAGCAATTTTATTATTTTCATTGTCTGCATGAAGCAATTTTATTATTTTCATTATCTGCATGAAGCAATTTTATTATTTTCATTATCTGCATGAAGCAATTTTATTATTTTCATTATCTGCATGAAGCAATTTTATTATTTTCATTGTCTGCATGAAGCAATTTTATTATTTTCATTGTCTGCATGAAGCAATTTTATTATTTTCATTATCTGCATGAAGCAATTTTATTATTTTCATTATCTGCATGAAGCAATTTTATTATTTTCATTATTCGGACTACTATCTCACCTTCGTTGATGCGACCGTCGACTTTCTTCATGTGCATCTCTTTGAACTTGGTAACCGATTTGGGAATCTTATTTATGTCGAACTCGCCAACCTGGATGGACTTTCAAACTTGACCGTTTATTTAATCCAGGTGGGTAGATTGTTTCCATCCTGTCAGCCACGACCAGTGAGAAGTAGTAATTTATCTTATTCTGGTGTTATTTTGTTATTATCGCCTGTAGTAAGGATTGAAACTTCAACCCCCAAAAGACTGTCAAGTAGGACTGATTGTTAACCACGGCTTCTAACAAATCTAGTATGAATTTTAAGAACCTTAAACCTAACCCTAACCCTAAACCTAATCTTATCTAGATGTGTAGACTTGATATTATTATTTTGAAATTACTGCACGGGTTAAATATCATTTAGATACTAAATATAATAACTCCAGTTGACATGATGTTAATTTTGAAGATTCTAAAATGGTAATTAGAATCATAATTTAACAAATGCTAAACACATAGTAGTTCATGTAATTTACATCTGTTGAGTTTGAGGGCCATATATTGGCAGTCATTATAAAGAAAAACCCATGTCATCCTCACTTCTTTCAGTGAATTGTTTAAGTGAGTTAATTTGAAAGACTTTCATGAGTTCAGTAAGTTAGCTCAGTCAGTAACGACTAATGCTGCAGGCCTCAGGTTCGCAGTTTCAATTCTTAGTGTTTCTTTATTGTCTATTAATTAATGTAAAATACGTTTCTTACGTTTAGAAAAATTTCCACTGACAGACATACAGAGTAAATGGAGCTGTTAAACCTGACATAGGGAGAAAGTAGCAACCCTAGTTGAAGTCAGCACCCCTAATGATGCTGATTTAAACAGAGCTGAAAGGGAAAAGATTACGAAACTTAGGAAAATCTCCATCATACCAGTAATTATAGGAGCAACAGGACTAATGAAACAGAATTTCAAAGGCTATCTGGCGAGTATACCCGAGAAATACAAACAATTGCATTTAAAGGGACGGTTAGAATCTTAAAAAGATCTCTAGGCTGGAGTGTATGAAATAGCCGGTGAATGTCTAGCATCCGGTAGGATGCCCCATCTCCAGCAAAAACGGAAAGATCAGAAAAAAAAGGTGTTTAATACAGTTGTTAAGCTCTGGACAAAAAGAGTCAGTAATGGAAGGCTGTAAGTACATTAGCAGGATCAGCATCTTCTTAAATCAGCATCTCTTTGGATCAGCATCTTCTTAGAGCTCAGGACATCCATTAAAGCACGAGGGATAATCACAATGATCATGCAATGTTCAACATCTGGCTTCCAGATTTAAACCATTTGAACTTTTTTTTTTAAATCAAAATAGCTCCAGACAAGGCAATATTAGAAACGGTAAGTGTGTGAGAATAGGATAAAAATTTGTCACATGCGGGGGGGGGGGGGGGGGGGGGGGGACACGTAGCCTTCTTCTAATCTTAAATGGTAAATTTCCACGTAGGATTAAAAATTAGGTAGAGTGAAATTTTACCATTTAAGATTAGAAGAAGGCTACGTGCCCCTCTGTATGTGTCGTCACAGACATAGTGAACTGGTGTGACAAATGTTTTGTTTTTTTAATGAAAATCGCTCCAGACATGGCATGAAGCCATTTGATGTAAGGAGCTAAAAAGAATGAAAGATGATTATCGCAAAGACAGGAGATGCCTATTAACCTTAGTCTTGAAAAGACCAAGGTTATAGGTAGGAGGAAAACAGTCAGCAGAAAGAGAGTTCCAAAAGCCTGCAGTTCTTGGAAAGAAGCTACTGGAATAGGAAGCTGTATTACAATGAGGTATCAAAACAGCGAATTGATGGCGACCACTAGACCAACGAGTCAAACGAGCTGGAACAAAAGAAGCAGGGAATAGATCACTCAATTCTGAAGAACACATGCCACAATAGTATTTATAGAAAAGACTGAGACTAGCAACATCACGTCTGTGAGAGAGAGAGTGCGGAGAAGAAGGATTAAATATAAAAAGTTAAAGAATGATTGGAAATAAAAAAATATATATTTTTAGAACACAAACCAATATTTGCCTTATTTTAATTGGTATAGAGAATCAGGTCTCCTTCGTCTGTGCATCCGGAGAAGGCGGCTGGTATTTTCCATAACTGCTTCCTCTCCCCCCCCCCCCCTGGAGCAAGAGGTGGGAGTTATTTCATGTGTGTACATGTATACTCTGAATAACAAATAGACCCCTCTCCCCCCCAAAAAAGATTTTTAAACCCCAATTTCATTTGTTGATGTTTTTTGTTTTTTTTTAAATAAGAGAGGATAGCGACAGGGAAAAGAGGAGATAAAGACCTTGATCCCCGCATCAGCATGGAAACGTGGTCAGTCAACAAAGTAGACGAACCGTAGAGATCGAGGGGAACACACCGTAGGGATCCAAGACCTCTCTTTACTAGGTGCACGTTTTAAAAAAAATTTATTCATTATTCTTATGTTGTAACACAAGGGAATTTCTTCGATCCCCATGGATTGGTCATCATTTTCTTGTGTGGACAGAAACAGCTGTTCGTCTCTCATAAACGTAAGTAGTTGGCTCATTGGATAGTGAAGTCTAGTTAAAATTACACAAAACTCAAATTTTGAGGAATTTTGAGGAAGCCCAAATGATATTTTCTTCAGACTACAGAAATCTTAATGCAGTACTTTTGAATCCTAGGATTTCTCTGGATCCAATAGATAGAAAAATATATTCTCAAAGCCAACAACATCAATACATGAGTAAAGTAGATTGTTTAAAATTTGGAAAGATGTGAAAGTTGATTCCGCTTGACAATGGTGAGATATGTTGCATACAGGGTGAGCCCCCCCCCCCCCCAAAAAAAAATGACACTCATGGAATTGTTAATAAAATTCACACTACTTTCTGCAATCCAACCAAATTTGGTACAAATAAAGCAGTCTATGCTTGACTTATTCACCAAGTTTCAGTCATAAATATCCAACAGTCTATGTTTTATCGTCGTTTAATGATATGGGGGACACTTTAATGATCGTCTCCTCAGTAGGAGTTGTGATCTGTGTCTGTGGGGTTTATCTCAAAGATAATGTCTATCAAAATAATTATCAGACTATTCCTGAACAGAGAGGCATGGATGAATCAGGCAGGGCTATTTCAAACTTAAGCGTGACGGACTGACGAAAATGGTATTTTAGGCGTGAGTGTTTATTTTAGAAAATGACTGACAGCACCTTTTATAGTGATGCGTGGTCGCATCCATCAAAAAGTTATCCAAACATTTTTTGTTTTACTATTTTTTGTTTTACTATTTTTTTTTTCAGCTTCCTTTTCTTCCATTTTTTTTTTTTTAAATTTCGAGGCGAATTACAATCTCACTCGTGGCCAGATTGGCGGAGGAAGAAGATGAGAAAAAAACGACCACGACATTAGGAAACAAGACCAAAAAATAGAAGAAAAGAAGAAAAAACAGATTTGCCGACAATTCCTGCAACACGGCACGCAATCAGTTTCCCATTGTTCGAACGCAGAAGTAGAAGAAAAAATGTATATAATTGCGAAAGGAAAATTAGAAGCAAATCCAATTTGTACAAAATGGCGTAAATTGCATTTTTCAATGAAAATTTGACTTTCATTTTCATATACATGATCTTCGATTGTAATATTACTTTTTAAAAATTGATTTATTGACTACTATTTTAGTTTAATATTAAATGATGTGTCTATATATCTTATATATAACATTATGTCAGCCGGATTTCAAAAGTTTGACCTAAACATCATTAAAGCTGACAAATCAAACTGGATTCTTCGTAGCCAATTTTTATTAGTAATTATTGTACCATGTTATTAGCAATAAAAAAAATGTACTTCGCTACAATTTATTTAAAAAATACTTAATCTGGTTTGACAGTTTGTTAATATGGAGACAATCTTAAATAAACACCTAAAAAAATCGGCTAAGGAGAATAACTCTTATTCTTTTAGTAAGAGTTAGTGTTCTTCAATTACTTTTTTTGTCTGAACCTAAGAAATAGGGCGTAGTTATAGAACATAGAAATATTTACAAAATAAATTTGAACATAAATTTGATCCTGGATAATGCTAGTTCGATACAACTAGTATATACACTCCTGATCAAACATTTAAGACCCCTTGAAAATCTTTTAAAAGAAACCATTTTTTAAGGATAGATTTTAAACTCCTCCCACTTAAGGTTACCAATATGACAACGGATAGCTGTTTTTGTGTGCTATTGGTTGGTTTGAGAGCTGGAGATAATGGACGACTGGAAAGCACTGGAATATTAGAAAAGAGGGAACTGTGATTCGCACCGGTTTAAAAAATTCGGAAATCTTAGTTGCAGCTCAGTGCCATTTGAATACCTTGAATGCTGTAAGATGTTTTTTTATTTTTATTTTTTTTCATCATAGTTCACCCCTGAAGGTGTAAGTGGCTAATGAGAAAGAAAAAGGGGGGTGGGGATTCAACCTAAATTAGGAGCTGAGCAGTGAGATGTCTGTTTACATTAGTTCTAAATTTCTATATGTCAGTAGCGTCAGGAAAGTTGGAAGCAGGAAGGGAGTTCCAGAGTCCAGCAGCACGAGGAAAGAAGCTTTTGGAGTAGAAAGCTCTATGGCATCTGGGGAGATCCACAGTGTATGGATGGGATTTGACAGATTGTCGGGTTGGTCTAGTGAATTTACGTCGTGGGGGCATCAGAGCAGCAAGTTCATCAGAGCACAATCCATTGAAGTACTTGTAAAACAGGCACAAGGAAACAACATTGCAGCGATGGGACAGAGGCTGGAGCTTGGTGGATAGTTAGGGACCTATTCAGTTAGCAACTCTTTTTTGGGCCTTGTCTAAGAGGGAGAAACTAGCGGATGATGCACCAGCCCAGATGTGGCAACAATACTCCATGCATGGACGGATGGTGGCTTTGTAAAGATATAGAATAATGTCAGGTGTGAGAAGTTTACTGGTATAGAGAGCCCACCTTTTTTGCAGCAACCCTGGCAATGTGAACTGGAGAATTGAACCTCGTCAACAAGATCAAACACCCAGTTGAGCCAGGGATGCTCTGATTCTTCTGCCAGGACCAGTTACGCAATGCCCAACACAACAAGTGGCTAGCCTACAGTCCACATAAAGTCGCGTGCATTATGAAGACCAAGTTTTCTTAAACTGTGATGATTTCGGTTGTGTTTTGAGTGAAAGCCATGTCACAATTTCGCAAAGGGACTCTGGCTCAATTCAAGTTGCTATATTGAGTTGCTGTCGACTGTTGTCAAGCGCTGGATGGAAAGGGTGGTTGCAGAAAGGCCATACGCGTGGTAACACGCTCTGACGGTCAATCTGCCATGCTTAAGTTTGAAATAAAATGTTCGTTGGTCTGTCACACTTGATTTTGAAATATTATTTGTCTTGGTCTGTCACGCTTAAGTTTGAAATACAATTCAATCGCTAAATGTACAGATTGAGTGAACGCATTGTAAGAATTGCAATTCGTGTTCTAACAGAGAATTCCTCTATTCTAATCTATCTATCTATCTATCTTCCTCTATTCTAATCTATCTATCTATCTTCCTCTATTCTAATCTATCTATCTATCTTCCTCTATTCTAATCTATCTATCTATCTTCCTCTATTCTAATCTATCTATCTATCTTCCTCTATTCTAATCTATCTATCTATCTTCCTCTATTCTAATCTATCTATCTATCTTCCTCTATTCTAATCTATCTATCTATCTATCTATCTATCTATCTATCTATCTTCCTCTATTCTAATCTATCTATCTATCTTCCTCTATTCTAATCTATCTATCTATCTATCTTCCTCTATTCTAATCTATCTATCTATCTCCCTCTATTCTCATCTATTTATCTATCTCCCTCTATTCTCATCTATCTATCTATCTATCTATCTATCTATCTATCTCCCTCTATTCTAATCTATCTATCTATCTTCCTCTATTCTAATCTATCTATCTATCTTCCTCTATTCTAATCTATCTATCTATCTTCCTCTATTCTAATCTATCTATCTATCTTCCTCTATTCTAATCTATCTATCTATCTTCCTCTATTCTAATCTATCTATCTATCTTCCTCTATTCTAATCTATCTATCTATCTTCCTCTATTCTAATCTATCTATCTATCTTCCTCTATTCTAATCTATCTATCTATCTATCTATCTATCTATCTTCCTCTATTCTAATCTATCTATCTATCTTCCTCTATTCTAATCTATCTATCTATCTCCCTCTATTCTCATCTATTTATCTATCTCCCTCTATTCTCATCTATTTATCTATCTCCCTCTATTCTCATCTATCTATCTATCTATCTATCTATCTATCTATCTATCTATCTATCTATCTATCTCCCTCTATTCTAATCTATCTATCTATCTATCTCCCTCTATTCTAATCTATCTATCTATCTTCCTCTATTCTAATCTATCTATCTATCTTCCTCTATTCTAATCTATCTATCTATCTTCCTCTATTCTAATCTATCTATCTATCTTCCTCTATTCTAATCTATCTATCTATCTTCCTCTATTCTAATCTATCTATCTATCTATCTATCTATCTATCTATCTATCTATCTATCTATCTATCTTCCTCTATTCTAATCTATCTATCTATCTATCTATCTTCCTCTATTCTAATCTATCTATCTATCTCCCTCTATTCTCATCTATTTATCTATCTCCCTCTATTCTCATCTATCTATCTATCTATCTATCTAACTATCTATCTATCTATCTATCTAACACTTATCGTTGGCTAGTTTTTGACCTTGCAGTAACATTTTTTAGCTCCTTACATCAAGTAGCTTCATGCCTTGTCTGGAGCGATTTACATTAAAAAAAAAAATACTCGTACTACTTCTTCTTCTTCTCCCCCTCCTCCTCCTACTACCCCCAATTAACAATTAAAAGCTACAAAACTATTGAGCAGAACTGCATCAAATTTTGCAGGAAGAACCCTTGGCATGCCGGGTGTGTCATAGGAGATTAAATGATAGTACTTTCTATTACTGCCACAGTTACTATCTCTAATGCTACTAATATTAATACCAGATGTTGTATGTTACAAAAAAAACAATCTCTTCAAATTCAAATTTATCTACGGATCAATCGTAATTAAAAGCATTTTGTACAATTTCGGCATAAAATTATCCAACGATGGTTGATACTCTGTAGAGAACAACAGCAACACTCATTTTAATAAACACTTAAAGACTCCAAAAGTTTTGATCAGAATTGTACTAAATTAAGCATGAAGAACCCTTAAGATACCGAGTGTGTCATAGGGGATCAAGTGATACTACTACTACTACTACTACTACTACTACTACTACTACTACTAAACACTTATAGACTGAAAACTTATACTAAATTTAGCATGAGGAACTCTTGGAATGCTGGGTATGCCACAGGGGATAAAAATCCACATCCTACTGCTGCTAATAATTATAAAAACTTATATGTTCCAAAACTACCGATTATTATTGCATCGAATTTGGCATGAAGACTCCTTGGGCTGTAATTCCAATTGTGATGCTTAAATGAAAACTCAACAGTCCCTGTGCAAGATCTAGACTAATTGTCCTTTAGTCCTCACATTTCATGAGCGATGTTTCTGACAAAGGGGGAAGAATTGCTGTTTTCTGGTACAGACTCTATCCATCTAACACTTATCGTTGGCTAGTTTTTGACCTTGAAGTATTTTTTTTTTTTTTACCTCTTTACATCCAGTGGCTTCATACCTTGTCTGACGCAATTTCCATAAAAAAAGTAATTCTTTGTCAGCTTTCTGACAGCAAAGTGGGAGGTGTGCCAAGTTCGAATCTAGCCGGTTCCATTGCGACCACTTTTACTCATGGATGTTGGCAACCTTCACATGCCTTCTCCTGTATCAAAAAAGGTGTACCATATTGATTCATACGAATTTATTTTTCTTTTCTTTTTTTTTTTACCAGAAAGACTATTTTACTGCATGAGTTGAGGTTTTTATTCCCATTTTCAAATCACCCGACCCCCCCTCTCGTTTTTTAGGGGTCCCTACTCTTTACCATAGTGGCAATTTAGAAACTCCTGTTTTGTTCCCGATTGCTATTCAAGTTCAATGTGTTCACGTTTGTTTGAAGGCAAAAAATGTCACAATCGATTTTAATTGTCTACATGAGTCATCAGCGCTATCATTTCAGGTTTGACTTGGATCGTAATTCTCTCCTTTCTCCCATTTTTCGCCAACTCCTCACTCCACTGCGACCACCACCACCACCACCATCTCGACCACCCCCACCCCATAACAACAAGGTCCAAATAATCGAACCCATATCTGACTAAAACCTAACAGAAGCCGCAGCAGGCACAAACATAACAAAAGACTGCATAGACAATCCAAAAATAGAATCCTAACGCTTTATTAATACATGCGATCAGTAGAGCAAATTAATAACAGCTTGGTGCTTCCATAGTTGAAAGGTACTATTACCAGTGTTGCATGAATGTGCTGATAACATATGTGACTCAATACATGAATACTGTGATTGTAACGAAACGCGTATGCTGTTTCTATTTAATGTGCATGCAGTCGTGTTGTCTGCCGCTAAATAAGTGAACATTCACCCGATAAAATGTTGGTCATCTGGCAAGATTCGAACCTGTGACCAGAAAGAAGCTGTTCTAACGGACAGATTACAAAACCGACTTCAAAGTCTCTTTTTTTTTTTTTTGGTGGAAATAGCTCCAGACAAGGCATGAAGCCACTTGATGTAAGGAGTTAAAAAAAAAATACTACTTCAAGGTCAAAAACTAGCCAACACTAAGTGTTAGATTGATAGATTCCGACCCAGAAAACAGCACTTCTTCACCCTTTGTCAGAAACATCACTCATGAAATGTGAGGACTAAAGGACAAAATAAGGGAAGCGAGAGTTACGAGGTTGCCGAAAGTAAACCTAAGGTCCACTTTCTACTCTCCTTAAATGTAATGGGAGATGTCCTCTTCTCTGCGGCCCCTTTTTTCACAGAAGAGACATTGCTAGTCTTTCTCTGCTCTATCGTATTTTCATGGCAGGTGTTCGACTGAGCTCCAATCTATGGTTCCTCCCCGTAAAACATTCACAACAAAAACTCGTCGAGCTACAACCACTGTAAATGATTTTCCCTTCTTCCTTTGTGTACCTAAAACTAAACAGAACTTCCACGAGCAAAGTTTCTTTCCAAAAAAGTACCCATCACTGGAACACGATACCACGGGGCTGCTTCTCAGCTGACTAGAAGATGGTCGTTTTCAAGTCCAATGTAAACAAATTCTTGTTGAGCTGTTCTCTTAAATAATCAACTTCTGTCCAGTTTCAATCCTCAACATGTTTGTCTCACCGTCCACAAACTCATTAACCCTTATCCTCGAGTGGCCCTTGGGCCTTGATAATCGATAACCCATCAATGATTACATCGCAGGTAAAGCACAACCGTTATTTATTATAAATGACATCTGTCTGTCTGAAGCTGACACTATACTATTACGCCTATTAATATTGTACTATTGTAATGCTCAATTCAGGTTACTATACTATTTCAGACTAATGTACTATCTTTCAATGCTCAATTCGGGGGGGGGGGTGAGGAGACAGTGTAGTATATGTTCTACCAGGCATCCTCCCAGGTATTACCCCCTTCTTGGAGGGTAGTATAGTATCTGTTTTTTTTGGGTCATGAGACCATGCTCCCAGACATTACCTCCTCTTTGTTCATCGCCAACTGACAATCTCATTAAGTCTTATCCTCGAGTGGCCTTTGGGCCTTGATAATCGATAACCCATTAATGATTACATCGCAGATAAAGCAAAGAGCAACACCGATATTTATTGCAAATGGCATCTGTCTGTCTGAATCCGACACTATACTATTAGTAATACTATTAGTAATACTATTAGTAATACTATTAGTAATACTATTAGTAATACTATTACGTCTATTCAGTTATCTATACTATTGAATCAGATTAATGTAGGGTCAATTTGGGGTGGGGTAGTGTAGTGTTTGTTCTGTTGTCATGAGACCATCCTCCGAGGCATTATCTCCTCCTTTGGGAAGTAGTGTAATATATGTCCGTTCATCAGGTTATCATTACTTCTTTCTTTTTTTTGGGGGAGAGGTACTGTAGTATCTTTTCTGTGGTCATGATACCATCTTCTCAGGGATTACTTTCTCCTTTTTTTGGGGGGGAGGGGGGAGGGTAGTGTAGGATCTGCTTAATTGTCATGATACTATTCTCCCAGGCATTACCGGATAGTGTAGTGTATTTTCGTTCATCATGATACTATCCTCCCAGACGTTAGCTACCGTTCTTGGCCTTTTGGCTAAGATCAAAGTGTAGTATCTGTTCCGATGGATACTGCACCCCATAGACTGGTATTGTCTTGGCCTTCGGGGCTTGATTTACGCCGGTCTATGGGTCTGTCCTGTGCAGTTCTAGGAGGTCCACCCTCCCAGGGAATGCCGACGAGGCTGCCCAGGCAATTTTTAAACCCCACTTTCCCGACCCGACCTTGGGTCACATCTTACTTGTGGGAGTAAGATAAAAACTGGCCTTGTGCCTAACTCCTGGAGAGGAGTAAATCAATACTCATTGGGGGGGGGGGGAGACAATGTAGTATATTTTCGTTTGTTATGATACCATCCTCCCAGGCTAGGAAAAATATGTTACCGGAGGGAGCATATATTTTCTAATATATGATAATGTATTATGTACTACTCTGTCCAAAGATGGAGGTCCCTAGAATGGAAATATGTCAGAAACTTCTACAAGAGTTTTTGAAGATAGACCTGCATGATCAGATATA
This sequence comes from Sepiola atlantica, assembly GCA_963556195.1. NCBI lineage: Eukaryota > Metazoa > Mollusca > Cephalopoda > Sepiida > Sepiolidae > Sepiola > Sepiola atlantica. Next base: position 11,421,134 of record OY744538.1, read on the forward strand.
TTCTGAGACTACATTAACCAGAGTAATTAGATAAGTATGTTCCAGTTTGAACAAAGGTGGTACAATAATATTGTGGGGTCTGCGTTCGCACCGGGCGTCCATAGAATGGAAATATGTCAGAATCTTCTACAAGAGTTTTGGAGATAGACCTATATAATCAAATATATTCTGAGACTACATTAACCAGAGTAATTAGATAAGTATGTTCCAGTTTGAACAAAGGTGGTACAATAATATTGTGGGGTCTGCGTTCGCACCGGGCGTCCATAGAATGGAAATATGTCAGAATCTTCTACAAGAGTTTTGGAGATAGACCTATATAATCAGATATATTCTGAGACTACATTAACCAGAGTAATTAGATAAGTACGTTTCAGTTTGAACAAAGGTGGTACAATAATATTGTGGGGTCTGCGTTGGCACCGGACGTCCATAGAATGGCAATATTTGTAAGCACGCCAGCAATATACAACAGATGAAGGATACACCTGTGGAATTTCCACGGGTCCCGCTAGTAATGTATCATGTAATAGAGCTGCATTCACTGTTGCACATAAACAGTGTCTTCTTTACGAAGGTTTCACGATAATACAATACGTCGGATGTTTTTATTTTTTATTTTTTATTTTGGGGCGACTCTCGGGAGAATCTTTTCGAATGAAGAGAAAAAAGATAACTTTATAGAAATGGGTAAGTCGCAATCGCAATGCGTATGAAATTACAGTAATTTGATTTGCATGATTCTCTCTTGCTGGTATTGCCCCCTTCCCCCCCCCCCCCCGAGATAACCAGGTACTCACAGAAGGGACGACATGAAGGTTGCCTGAATTCCCAAATGAATGCAGTGCTATAGAACTGTCATGATTTGAACACAGCATGCTGGATTGCCAATCAATGCTGTCATCCTCTACACTCTCCTCGATGCAAACGGGTGAATTACACACACGAGGCCAGACCTAAAAACACATCAGACGCAAAACTTCGCCATAATAACTCAATATTGTTGGCCTCCTTCTGTCTTGAGAGACAATGGACACCCTCTGTGCGATGAGAAGTTTATAACAAAGCAAACGTTGTGCAATCGCTATCTACATTTCTCTCGATTCAGTATTGCTTAATTTCAGTGGCAAGGAGAAGTCGAAAACGACAGGGTGCAATGCTGGGATAAGCGGAGAACGACCAGTCTTATTTCTGAGTTTTCCTTCTTCTAGACTAGTTGCCACTATTTTAGCCATAGCTATGGATGCATTACTTTCTAAATAGTATTAGAGAAGATTATTTTACAGCCAAAATATTTAAGTACTTTAAAAAAAAAATTTTTTTAATGGCAATCGCTCCAGACAAGGCATAAAGCCACTTAATGTATGGAGCTAACAAGAACGAAATATGATTATCGCAAAGACAGGAGATTCCTATTAGCCATAGGAGGAAAACAGTCAGCATGAAGAGAGTAGCATTGTGTGAGGAATTGTTCGATCTCCACCAGATTGCCCCGAATCTTTTACTTAACAGAAAACAGCTGAGTCTCTCGTTGACACGTTGTAAGTAGTTGCTCAATGGGTAGTGACGTCTAGTTGTAAATCTGTTCTTAGTGGTGATGTATCAGAATTGTCGGTACTACTATCGATCATGAACCAATTTCTGTGAACTTCGCGTCGGCAACGTGAGAATAAAATGTTTTAGAGAAGAAATTGTCTCTGTAGGAATATGAATACGTGTGTGAAGAAAAATCAGACAAGGCATGAAGCCACTTGATGTTAGAAGCTAGAAAAATAAAATACTACTTCAAGGTAAAAAAAACTAGCCAATGATAAGTGTTAGATGGATAGATTCCGACCCAGAAAACAGCAATTCTTCCCCCTTTGTCAGAAACATCGCTCATGGAATACGAGGACTAAAGGACAAAATAAGGAAAGTGAAGGTTACAAGGCTGCCGGAAGTAAACCCAACGTCCACTTTTTACTCTCTTTATTACGAATAAGCGCCTGACTTCCTTCTAGCACCAGTGCAAATGTACTTGGACACCTCGATGAGGCCGTAAATGTGCACTCTCGAGTAAATGTTGATAAGCTAATGGAGAAGCTCTAAAGTGCATTGTTTATCTTTGGTCGTTAAAAAAATCGTCATCAATAAAAAAAATAATAAAAAATACGCTGATAACATTTATAGTGGATGTGGTTTTGTATCTTGCTTTTTACGAATAAAAATTTAGCGAAAAAAATCGTGAATGAGACACAATTTCCTGTTAAACTTTATTTGAAGAAAATCTGTGAAAAAATGTAAACGTTTTTTTAAAAAACATTCCCCAAATTCAGTTCATCTATTTTTAAATCTAATTTTTCTTCTTCGTTTTTTTTCTTCAACTTTTTTGGGAGATCTATTACGACAGATTTCCTTATGGGAATCAAACTGGTTTAAATGAATGAAAATAACATGGACTCTGACTTAGCCTGCCTTGCGGAAGAAACTCTCATCACGAAAATAGTCTTCATTTATAAAAGAATCTATTAAGATAAGTGGAAGTGGCTTGGGGATGTGAGGAATTATGGGAAATAGGAGAGAGAAAGAGAGAGTATAAAACCGAAGGAAAGAGGCGAGTGGGAAGGATCGTTTTTTCTTTTTTGCTTTTAGCAAAGTAAGAAGACTGACAATAGTTAAGAAGAAGAAGAAAAAAAAGAAGAAGAAGAAGAAGAAGAAGAAGAAGAAGAAGAAGAAGAAGAAAGAGAAAAAGAAGAGGAAGAAAGAGAAGAAGAAGAAGAAGAAGAGGAAGAAAGAGAAGAAGAAGAAGAGGAAGAAAGAGAAGAAAGAGAAGAAAGAGAAGAAGAAGAAGAAGAAGAAGAAGAAGAAGAAGAAGAAGAAGAAGAAGAAAAGAAGAAGAGGAAGAAAAAGAAGAGGAAGAAAGAGAAGAAGAAGAAGAGGAAGAAGAAAGAGAAGAAGAAGAAGAAGAAAGAGAAGAAGAAGAAGAAGAAGAAGAAGAAAAAAGAAGAAGAGGAAGAAAAAGAAGAAGAAGAGGAAGAAGAAGTAGAAGAAGAAGAAAGATAAGAAGAAGAAGAAGAAGAAGAAGAAGAGGAAGAAAGAGAAGAAGAAGAAGAAGAAGAAGAAGAAGAAGAAGAAGAGGAAGAAAGAGAAGAAAGAGAAGAAGAAGAAGAAGAAGAAGAAGAAGAAGAAAAAAAAGAAGAAGAGGAAGAAAAAGAAGAGGAAGAAAGAGAAGAAGAAGAAGAAGAAGAAAAAAAAGAAGAAGAGGAAGAAAAAGAAGAGGAAGAAGAAGAAGAAGAAGAAGAAGAAAAAAAGAAGAAGAGGAAGAAAAAGAAGAAGAAGAGGAAGAAGAAGTAGAAGAAGAAGAAAGATAAGAAGAAGAAGAAGAAGAAAGAGAAGAAGAAGAAGAAGAAGAAGAAAAAGAAGAAGAAGAAGAAGAAGAAAAAGAAGAAGAAGAAGAGGAAAGAGATAGAGAGGGAGAAAGATAGAGAGAAGAGAAGAAGGATAGACGATACACACATTGTAAGTTACAATTATTTTTCTATTTCAGACATCACACTTTTATTGTTACGGATGATTGTCCTCCATATCTCCTGAACACTAGCCCAATCTAATAATACAAAATCAGCAGTAGCAATGTAGGTATAGGAATAGACTATCAAATGTAGCAGATTTATAAACATGTACATTTAAAAATAAATAAAAAAATATATACATGTAAAATTATTCTTGTCAGAAGATTGCATAGAACTTGAAACTCATGTACAGAATAAACACAATGAATAACATCTATGACATTTATTTATTTTTGCTAATTTATATATATATATATATATATATATATATATATATATATATATATATATATATTACTATTTCATATATCCACATAAAATTTTATAAGGAGATATAATTTTTTATGTATCAATTTTCAGTATTTACTTCAACAGTGCTCGATACGTAAGTACATGTAGAAATTTAGACAACCCGTGTAGATTATGTCTGAATGAAAAATTTGAAATCCTAAACTTTAAAGATCCCCGGAATCTATTAAACTGTAGAAGTGAGATAGCAAACAGCTGCCTACACAGAAATAAATTTACCTTTGGCTAACGATACATAAATAAATAAACAAATAAGTAAAAAACTAAACTAAACAAAAACTTAACAATTTAAAAATTAAAACCTAAAATAGAAATACAAGGAACCATGTGTTAAAATAAATTCACCCATTATATTGACACAACAAATAAACAGGATATAGGCCAATCTATAGAAAACAGAACAATAGAACAGGATATAGAAAGTAACGCTAACCAGACCTTTGTTCGTGGGAAGCCCAACGATTGGCTGAGAGAACAACAAAGAATCTGATTGGTTAATTAGCTAGCCGTGTATATAAAAAAATCCGGCAAAAATAACTCCATGCATTTTAGCCTGAAGATTCCCCCCGGGGATGAAACGCGGGAGCCTCTGTGTAGCTTAATTGCCATAAATATATTTTCATAGCTTACTATATATATATATAAAAAATAAATTAAAAATAATTATATAAATAGCACTATTTACTATTGAGTTCTATCAGATTGTCCTGATGTTTACGCTCGCTGCTCTCAGCATAAATAACTTAATTTCTCCTTTATCACATGACCATCTCCCATGGCCTAAGGGATATATAGACAACGCTTACAGATTCAAGATGTCTCTGTGAACCGGGTTCGCGCCCTGTGACCGTCTAAGAAGGTCATTTTTCTGTACTGATGAGAGCCGAAAGCTCGAAACGACGTTGTATGTAGGTAAAATATTAAAATATAATTTAATATTAATAGAAGAGCCTTTAAGTAAATTAAAGTCGAACACTGTTGTAGAGACTAAAAACAGACATTCACCTAAAGCTTCAGTCGTTGAGTTCTATCAGATTGTCTTGCTGTTTACGCTCGCCGCTTTCAGCATAAATATAACTTAATTTCTCCGTTATCACGTGACAACCTCCCGTGCTATAAGGCAGGGGTTCTCAACATCTTTTCTCTGTTAAGTACCCCCTGAGTTATAAAACCATCTTCCCGAACCCCTAATAATGTGACAATGAACATAATGGTAATTTATTGACTAACTCATTCTACTACAATAATTCTGCAAAGTATATTATAAAATCATTCAAATTTTGATGGTCTGATTCTGAAGAAACATCAGTATTACAAATATTTTACAATGATGCTACACAAGCAGGAGTGAAATAATATTTTCTTAAGTATCAACCAATCATGAACTTAAATTTGATGGCTGTGCCTGTTTGTTACAAGCAAGTTTATCAATGTGAGTAGATTAAGACGTACTTAAAGAGAAGAAGCGTAAAATGAGTTTCCCTTTTCCGTTCAAGATTAGGTGTTTTATGAATATGACTGAATGCATCTTATTCAAAGATGGAACTAGGGCAAACGGGAAGAAAAGTGACTACACTAACTATGAAATAAATCTGGTTTAATGTGTTTATCAATAGTTTTTATTGAACGCTATAAACAGATCTAACTTTCATTGCCTGACGCAATCCCTCAAAATGCACCAACCATTAAGAAAAAGCTCGACTGACCTTTGATCTATGGTTCCATCTTGTAAAACTTTCACCGCATTAATCCGTCTTCTACCACAAATACAAAAACCATTCTTTGTTCCCTCTGTATGCCTAACCAAAACGGATTTTCCATGGACAGAGTTTCTTTCCAATAACTTCAAAGAAGCGAATATATAACAGTACGGGTATCGCATTTGTTGTTATGGCCACGAGAGTATTCCATATGTTATGTCTCGTTCTAATCGCTCGTCCAAAGTTTCTTGTCAAGAATTTCCCATCTGTAAAACACGTTGCTGCAATAGTTTTTTCATCGGGGGGGGGGGGGGGGGCTGCAACATGGTTATCTCAAAATCTAATGTCAATAAAACCTGTCATAATCCGTCCTCGTAAGTCATGAATTTCTTTTTATTCCATTCATCATTTTCAATCCTCTCGTAATATTCATCATCATTCAGCTCTCAACCTATTCATCTAATTAAGCATTATCATTGAATGGCTTTTAGTCTTTATAATAAGTGACTAAACAAAGACAGGGGCTGCAGATTAGTCTAATGCAGGGGTTCTCAACCTTTTTCCCGTTAAGTACCTCCTGAGTTATAAAACCATCTTCCCGAACCCCCAATAATGTGACAATGAACAGAATGGTAATTTATTGACTAACTCATTATACTACAATAATTCTGCAAAGGATATTATAAAATTATTCAAATTTTGATGACCTTATTCAGAAGAAACATCAGTATTACAAATATTTTACAATGATGCTACACAAGCAGGAGTGAAATAATATTTTCTTAAGTATCAACCAATCATGAACTTGAGTGTGATGGGTGTGCCTGTTTGTTACAAGCAAGTTCATCAATTCAAGGAGCAGTATTAGACAGGCACACTCGTAGGTCATGTTTGATATTCAGTCGTGATCGATGTTTAGTTTTCATATTCAACAGCGTTGAAAATCCTTGCTCACACAGGTAAGTACTAGGGAACATCAGTAAAGAGTTCATATTTTTCTAGATTTTTTATGTTTGTCTAGTGTTCGAAGTTAATCGTGATAATGTTAGACCTCACACTACACAGAATATCAAGAACCCTCTAGAAAAATATACTTGGAAAACTACGTTTCATCCACCATATTCTCTGGATCTCGCGCCAACAGATTACCATTTCTTTAGAAGTTTTCAAAATAATTTGAGTAGATTAAGACGTACTTAAAGAGAAGAAGCAGAAAATGAGTTTCCCTTTTCCATTCAAGATTAGGGGTTTTATGAATATGGCGTTGAAAATCCTTGATCGCACAGGTAAGCACTAGAGAACATTAGAAAAGAGTTCAAAACTCTTTCAGATACAACAGGGTAAATTTCACTCATTTTTGACCTGACTTCGAGCACATTTCAGTTCTCTTTTACATAAAGGTTTGAGTGAAGAGTGCTTGTTTGAATCACTAACGTTTCTTTGGTCCTTTAAGTTTTTATTAATAGATATTTTTTTATATATTCATCAACGTTTCGTCTTTATTGTAAGACTTTCTCAAGTTTATAATTTGAAGAAAAATGTCATGCAAGTACATCGAAATTTGGCGTTGACATGATGGAGAGATGAAGGAAAGTAGTAGCCGTGGCTACTGTGAGCGCTGGAGGAGAGTCCAGGCTGCGAGAAGTCAGTCATTTCATTCTTTGCCACCACTGACTTCTCACAACCTGGACTCTCCCCCAAAAAGGTGTAATTGAATTTGTTATTTATGTTTTTGTATATTTATTATTTTTATTAATTTGTTGTTTTATTATCTTTTTTTTTATTGTAGAAATTGTAAATTTAATCTGTTATTTATGTGTGTGGCAGTAAAAGTGTTTATATATATATATATATATATATATATATATATATATATATATATATCTATTCTCTGCAGTTTGCTTAATCTGTGTAAATCAATAAACTTTCTTGTATATGCCGAGGTAGCTCGGTGGCAGAGTACTCGCTTCGCATGCAAGTGACTCGGGTTTCGAATCCTGAGTTCGGATGTGTTCCACTGATGAGCCCAAAGGAGGGCGAAACTCGTGTCTAGGACTTCCGGTTTGTTTCTTTCATAGGTTGTGGGCTGCGGCGTTGTCTGATTATGGAAATAATTATATATATCATCTCCCATTCAAAAATCTAATATATATATATATATATATATATATATATATATATATATGTATATATATATATATATATATATATATATATGTATATATATATATATATATATATATATATATATATATATATATATATATATATATATATATATATATATATGAGAAAGGAAGGATGAAGGTAATCCGACGTAATGGGAAATGAAAAAGGAAAACCAAAAAGGATGTTTTTTTTATACATTCATCAACGTTTCGTCTTTATTTGTAAGACTTCCTCAGGATGATAATTTTAAGACATTTTTCTTAAAATTATCATCCTGAGAAAGTCTTACAAATAAAGACGAAACGTTGATGAATGTATACAAAAAACATCCTTTTTGGTTTTCCTTTTTCATTTCCCATATATATATGGGGTATATAAAATTACATAGACAATATTATAGCCTTCCGTCAATCAACCAACGTTTCAATGCGTATTTACTGTTGTTTATTTTTAAACGGCTAGTAATTTACAACTTAAAAAAGAGCGTCTGTAATATTGAGATGTTACATGCGAGCGTGATTACGTTCTAAGTGCATGGAAGATTCAAAAGTTCGATTGCTTAACGGCTAAGAATTTGATAACGTTTATTACTCTTCACAACACTTTAAAATGTTGTGACTAGTTTCGTAATTCACATTATTGATTGTGGGATGTTTAGTTCTTATGTTGAGGGCTTCAAGAATTTGTAATCTTTTGATGTTGGTATCATGGTGTATTATTTTAGTATTGTTAACTAGGATGTGTCTATATTGAGAAGAGAGCAGTGATGTCTTTTTAAGTGTTGGCAAATGGAGCTAGTGTCGGAGAGATGCAAGGTGGGTCTTCAGGAAAGTGTTGTGTTAGTGACACCGATGTAACAATTAGTTTTATTATTATTGTCGCAGATACAAATATTACATTGGTTCTTACTAATGTATTTAAAAATGTAGTTAAAAATAACACTTCTCAGACCCAAAATACATAAGGGTCTCTAATACAGAAGAAGAAAAAAAAGAACGGTTTTGTGATGGTGCCTTGTCGTCTTGGGTGTAGAAAATATCATTTGGCGCAACAAGTTCTTAAAATCAGCCGCCTAAAATTGTTAATTCGCTCAGTATGCAACCGATCCGCTTCAATGGATGAAACCAGATTACTATTCATGCACGTCCTCTGACCCCCTCCCCCCCGCTCTCGATATTTGCAGCGTATTTTGAGCAGCTGTCCTCTTGAAAGCATTTGTCTGATGGTCGATATTGCTGGCACCACAGCCTGATATTGATAGGAATAGCAGACATTTTGGACAATGCTATCTGCAGGAATACTAAAAGGTTGGGCCAAAAAGAAATTTCATCGAGCCTCAGATTTGTGGCTATCAGTCGATGTGAAGCAGCACATGACATTCCGTGAACATTTTATGACGATTTTATTTTGTGTTTATTTTTAGCACAGGCAGATATCATAATTTGCATTGTTTTTCTTCGGACTATTGCATTCATCGTTGATATTTATGTTTAAACTACATTTCAACCGGTGTGATCTATGGCCTTCCGAATATGTATCCTTCATTTATGATATGTGTCCTTCATTTATTATGTGTCCTTCATTTATGATATGTGTCCTTCATTTATAATATGTGTCCTTCATTCATGATGTGCTCTTCATTTATGATATATATCCTTCATTTACGAGATGTATCCTTAATTTATGAAGTGTATCTTTCATTTATGATGTGTATTCTTTATTTATGATATGTCCTTAATTTCTGAAATGTATCCTTCATTTATGATATATATCCTTCATTTACGATATATATCCTTCATTTATGATATATATCCTTCATTTATGATGTGCCCTTCATTTATGATATTTATCCTTCATTTATGATATATATACTTCATTTATGATATGTGTCTTTCATTTATAATATGTGTCCTTCATTTATGTGTCCGTCATTTATGGTATATGTCCTTCATTTATGATGTGTATCCTTCATTTATGATATGTGTCCTTCATTTATGATATGTGTCCTTCATTTATAATATGTGCCCTTTATTTATGATGTATCCTTCATTTATGATATGCGTCTTTACTTTATATTGTGTCCTTCATTAATGATGTGTCCTTCATTTATGATATGTATCGTTTATTTATGATATGCATTTTTTTTAACATAGTTCACCCCAAACAAGGCAGGCCGCCACTGTAGACGTCAGGGGCTACTGAGAAAAAAGAAAAGGAGAGAAGGTAGGAGGCGGTCAACCTAGATTGGGATCTGCGCAGCGAGATGTCTGTTTACATTAGTTTTAAATTTCTGCATCCTTCATTTATGATAATGCTATTCTTGACTTGACTTACTTGACTTATGCGCATACTCCAGAGAGCTTCTCTACATGCTTGAGAACAAAATTTCGCTACTTATGTCTGGGAGGATGGTCTCATGATAACAGAACAGATATTACACTCCCCCTCCACCAAACGAGGATGTATTTATGACAAACGAACAGATACTACACTACCCCACTCAGCACTACCTCCTCCCCAAAGGAGGAGGTAATGTCTGGGAGGATGTATTCATGACAACAGAACAGATACTACACTACCCCTAACCAAAAGAGGAGGTAATGCTTGGGAGGATGTATACATGACAATAGAACAGATACTACACTACCCCTAACCAAAAGAGGAGGTAATGCCTGGGAGGATGTATACATGATAATAGAACAGATACTACACTACCTTTAACCCAAATAAGGAGGTAATGCCTGGGAGGATGGGCTCATGATAATAACACAAATACTACACTACCCCCTAACCTAAAAGGGGTGGTAATGCCTGGGAGGATGGTCTCATGATAACAGAACAGATACTACACTACCCCACTCAAATGAGGAGGTAATGCCTGGGAGGATAGTCTCATGACAGACGAACAGATACTACACTACCTCTAACCCAAATGAGGAGTTAATGCCTGGGAGGATGTTTTCATGACAGACGAACAGATACTACACTACCCCACTTATATGAGGAGGTGATGCCTGGGAGGTTAGTATCATGATAATAGAACAGATATTACACTACCCCCCCTCCCTAAAGGAGGAGGTAATGCCCGAGAGGGTGTATTCATGACAACAGAACAGATACTACACTACCCCATGAATTGAGTATTGAAAGATAGTACATTAGTCTGAAATAAACTGAATGAAGCATTAAAAGATACGAAATCTCTATTTGTAAACAATTAATAATAGAAAAGATAAATTATGTTTAGAGAAAACTTTGCAAATTATAAACTTTAAACTATATTAATTTAAAAAAGATAAAAACTAGAGAGAGATAGAGAAAGAAAGAGAGAGATAGAGAAAGAGAGAGAGAGAGAAAGAGAAAGAGAGAGAGAGAGGGGGGGGGGTCAAACGCACTTTTCGTATGTGTATTTCCGTTCGAAGTTTAAATATTCTAAATCTCTTTTCACAATCTGTGAAACGCACGGTTCGAGTGCAGTAGTTAACTGCATTAAAATTAAAATAATCATTTAAAAAAAAAAACAAAAAAAACAAACAAAACAAAAAAACAAAAACAAAAACTACAGAGTGCTAAGCGGAAATACAAATTCAACCACCTGAATTATTTCTTTCAGACGTATCAACAAAGTTTCAGCTCTTTGAGATTAACATCTCTTCTAAACAACAACAAAAAACGAAAACACTCCTGGAATAGATTTAAATTTCACTCTCATCTAATATATAAAGTAAAGTCAGTCAAACTGTGCGCCTCTAGATCTTTTCTACACGCGTTTGTCGAGCCTGACTTTCAATTTCTGTTTCATTATTAACACTTGCCTTACTATTGAAACGGTTCTTATATATTAACAAAAAATCTTATATTTCTGAATTTTTGAGATGAGGATGGATACTTTACAAAATTTTGGTTATTCGAACTACATTTCTCACCTTGAGTGTTATCATCGCAACATTTCGACTACTGTAACCTCCGGCCTTCTTCAGGTATATCTTCTTCGAACTCGGGAATATTTCTCTCGAACTCGGGAATCTAGACGGAATTTCGAACAGAATCCTTTATTTAATCCACGGGGTTAGCATGCTCTTGTTCCGTCACCCATGACCGGGAGAAGTCTTCAGTAATTCCCAATTCTTCGTATCGCCCGCACCGAGGATTGAACCTGAATTTAACTTCGTACTATATCCACGGGTTGTGGTGCAGTGGACATAATATTAAGTTAAATTCAGTTCCAAGTGATAGTCATCTGAAGATTGAAGGTTCAATTCTTAGTGCGGGCAATACGAAGAATTGCAAATTACTTCTCCCAGTTCGAGAGAAATATTCCCGAGTTCGAAGATATACACCTGAAGAAGGCCGGAGGTTACAGCGGCCGAAACGTTGTGATGATAACACTCAAGATGAGAAATGCAGTCCAAATAACCAAAATTATGCAAAAAAATACTATTCCGAATATATTATAATAGTAAAAATATTTAATCCGGATGATGATGATGATGATGATGATGACGACGACGACGATGATGATGACTAAAATGTGGTTTAAGTAAAAGTTGTTTTGTAGTAATACGAAACTTATTTTACTCTAATTTACGTGACTAAAATAAGAATTTTACAGGATGATTACATCTGGATAATATAGGGAGATGTATGCAGAACAGGAGACTTCGTTGGTCTGGTCACATCGAAAGAATGGATAAAAGTTCTTGGATTAGTAGATGTAGGTCAATTGAGGTAGCAGGGTCAGTTCACAGAGGAAAGGTTAAGAAAACCATGGGAGGAAGTGATAAGGATGGACTTGAGAGAAAGAGGGATAAATAAATGTTGGATAGCAGGGGAAGGATCGGAGAGGGAGGCCCTTGAAGGGACGCGGTTAGTAGGAGATAACCCTAGAGAAGTGGGGAGGGGGCGCTAAGAGCGGAAGTGAAAACGACGTCACTTCCGCAGAAGAGTTCCTCGGGCTTTCTGTGGCTGAGATTCAAACGAGTGAGACGAGACGCGAATTGCAAGCTCCCTGCAGATAGCAGGGGGGAGGGAGCGAATAGCCCGAAAATGGCCTAATGAACTGTCTCTTCCGCCACACGCACACACATACACGTCATGGGTCCTGTCGTAGTATATGTGTTTCCGAAATAAAGAGATTTTGAAGCCAACTCCAGAGTCCAGTTTTCTCTTGTGCCACGTGTGTAAATTAACAGCTCAACATGGCCCAACACGGTACAGCTCACAGCCAACCCGACAGACGGACGAATTATCAACACAGTACAGCGAAATCAACCAGCGACAGCCGTCCGGAGTATTGACAGGAACAGGTAGGCATGGTAAGCAAATTCTGCGATTTCAACAATATACATACATGAAGATTCCAATATATAACATAAAGACATGATGGTGGTGGTGGTGATGATGATGATGATGATGATGATGATGATGATGATGACATGATGATGATGCTGACATGATGATGATGATGACATGATGATGATGATGATGATGACATGATGATGATGACATGATGATGATGATGATGACATGATGATGATGATGATGATGATGATGATGATGACATGATGATGATGATGATGATGATGATGACATGATGATGATGATGATGATGCTGACATGATGATGATGATGACATGATGATGATGATGATGATGATGATGATGATGTCTAAGAAGCGAATTCCCTGATTTTCCCTGCAAAGAACTTGCTGCTTTTACAATTTTCCTGAATCCTGTAAATAAATGCCTGTCGAAACGCTATTGCGCTGATCCCCAGTCACACATTTCAAGATGAACAAAGTTAGCGACTGCCAACGATGGTTTATCTCGTAATGAACTGTTTTCAAATAATGTGATATATCTTTTCGAGTGAGTAAGTTCGACATTCGAAGAATGAATATTTAATAGAAAATGGCACCGAGCGAAACAATGTCGACGTGCGAAGAAGTTTGAGCTGCAAACAAAATCAATACGCAAAAAAAACTAAAAAAAAAACTGTGTCAAGTTTTATCTTGACGAGATCTTTGTGGCGAACAAGAATAGACATTTTTAACATGCGTCCATTTCATCTGTGCTATTTCGAAGTTTTGCATGTTATTGAAAACATAAGCATGACAGACCAACGAAAATGTTATTTAAAACATATGCATGACAGACCAACGAAAATGTTATTTAAAACATAAGCATGAGAGACCAACGAAAATGTTATTTAAAACATAAGCATGACAGACCAACGAAAATGCTATTTCGAATTTAAGCATGACAGACCAACGAAAATGCTATTTCGAATTTAAGCATGACAGACAAACGAAAATGCTATCTCGAATTTAAGCATGACAGAAAAACGAAAATGCTATTTCGATTTTAAGCATGACAGACAAACGAAAATGATGACAGACCAACGAAAATGCTATTTCGAATTTAAGCATGACAGACAAACGGAAATGCTATTTCGAATTTAAGCATGACAGACAAACGTAAATGCTATTTAAAACATAAGCATGACAGACTAACGAAAATGCTATTTAAAACATAAGCATGACCGACTACCGAAAATGCTATTTCGAAAAAAGCGTGTACAAACTATTTAAAACTTACGTATGACAGACCAATGCAATATAACTTTGACAGACCAATGCAATATAACTTTGACAGACCAATGCAATATAACTTTGACAGACCATCCGACAGTCCTTTATAGAGATGTTTGGGTGCATCCGGATGGAAGATTCCTCTTGTATTTCATTTACCTCCTCTCCAAGTTAGACACAAGGTCAGGTGTGGGTTTGTTTCCAAACCCACACCTGCCCTTGTCAGTATTCCCCGGTAGGGGTGCCTCAGGCGATTAGCAATAAACTAACCCCTTTTTAAAGAGAAGGTAAAGCCTGGGAGGGTGGACATCGTGATGCATAATCTCATGTAAACGAAAAATTGTGTCAAGTTTTGCTTTTGTGAGAAGATGGCATTGCAGAGGAGGAACTGATGAATTAAAAAATAGAAATGACAAGAAAAAGTTTTTTTGACCGAGACTGGACTGCTAATTTTATCGCGTATCCCCACGAGTAAAATGAAGACAGTACCACTAGACATTTAAAAGGAAAAAAAATAATAATGGAGATATTCGGATGGATCTGGATGGACGATTCCTCACCTATAAACATGCAAACTCCTGTAAAAGATGAATGGACGAAAGATTGTGTCAAGATTTGCTTTTCTGATCACGATGGCGAAGAACTGATGAAGTGAAGAGGAAAGTTTTTTGGATGGAGGCTGGGGTGTTAAATTTATCACGTATCACGTATGGCCACGAGTTAGATGAAGACAGTATCAATAGAAATTTAAAAGAGCTAAAAAAATTAATAGTGCATACCTCTTCAATAAGTTAGGGTTAGTAAAAATGTTATTTCAAGGAATAACAAAAATTTTTATTAGAATATTTCAGGTTCTAATAAGATATCATCTAATACATAAAGGCCAGTTGTCTGTGTGTATGTATGTATGTTGTATATCGAATGTCACATATCACAACTAGTTTAATGCATTATATAATATATAAAGGTCAGTTGTCTGTATGTATGTTGTATATCGAATGTTGCGTATCAAAACTAGTTTAATGTATTATCTAATATATAAAGGCCAGTTGTCTGTGTGCGTGTGTGTATGTATGTATGTATGTATGTATGTATGTATGTATGTATGTATGTAGGCCCATCTAAAACTCCAAAACTACTGAACAAACACCCACAAAATTGGTATTTTCTTGATAAGCGTTGCGACGGCTGAATAATATCTAAAATTTTGAAAAAAATATTCATTCTTTGACCCTAAACTGACATAGATTTCGTCAGAAGAGGGGGGGTCTGTTTTCCGGCCACTAACTAAATGGAAGTAACTGTGATTTTTTTAGTTGTCTGTGTGTATGTGTGTGTGTATGTGTGTGTTCAAAGATGGGAATGGGCAGAGAAGAAAGAGGGAAAACGGGCGAGAAAGATAGAAGTTTTAATAGAAATATGTTACACTTTAGCCCCGGGCAACACTGGGTAGCCCTGCTAGTATAAAATAGTGTACTAAATCCTGGACACCAATAGCTAGACATGAGAATTGGGAAATAATATTAAAATTGGAAACTTTGTTGATGTTAATTTTTACTTTTGTTTTATCCTCAAAGACTATTCAGGACTATTTGGAAGTAAAAAAACACAAACACATTTAAACCTGTAGTATATATATATATATATATATATATATATATATATATATATATATATATATATATACTTCTGGCAGCCTGGACCCTCGTCCAGTGCTCTTTATAGCCACAGCTACTACTTTTCCTTATCAACCCATCATGTCAACCCAATATTTCGATGTACTTCCATGACATTTTTCTTAAAATTATCATCCTGAGGAAGTCTTACAATAAAGACGAAACGTTGATGAATATATGAAAAATATCTCTTGGTTTTTCCTTTTTCATTTCCCATTACGTCGGATTACTCTCACCCTTCCTTTCTCATATATATATATATATATATATATATATATATATATATATATATATATATATATATATATATATATATATATATATAATACATATTACAGCCTTCTTCTCCCCCCTTCCCCCCGCAAAATGCCACCCATCGAATCGTTAATAAAATTCACAATCCTTTTTGAAATCTAAACATATTTGGTACAAATAAACTTCATTTTATGCCTGACTTGTCCACCAGGTTTTAGTAATGAATGCCCAACAGTCTTTGTTTTATTGCAGTTCAATGGTATTTAAGGACACTTTGGGGATCGTCTCATCAGTAAAAAGTGTGATCCTGGATGGACTTCACACTTACCGAATCTTAGCCTCCACCTCAGATTTTTATCTGTGGGGTTATCTTAAAGATACTTTCTATCAAAACAACTACCAGACTATTCTTGAAATTTAAGATGGCCATCACAGCCAAATTTAGGGTAATATTAGGAATGGAGTGTGACGTCAGAGTTATTGACAATTTTGCACATCATATCCGGGTATGCTCATCACTGAATAGCCACCTATAAAACAAAGACTGTTGGGCATTAATGGCTGAAACTTGGTGGACAAGTCAAGCATAGAGTATAACTTTACTTGTACCAGATATGGTTGGATTGCAGAAAGGATTGTGAATTTTATTCACGATTCCATGAGTGGCATTTTTTTAGTGAGGGGTAAGGGGTGATGTCACCTTGTAATGTCCTGTGCATAAATACTATTTCTTATAATTCACCCAAAAGCCACATTGTTTATGATTCGTTTTTTTCCCCCAACGATGCATGTTTTCAGAATTGTTTTCTGAAACGAATAACTTCTGATATTCTTATTCCAACAATACCCGACTCACGTCATGGGAAGAACTGTATCTCGCTAGACTTTCTGAATAGCAAGCCTAATTTCACAAGGGAAATAAAATGCATTAACATTTTATTTGCTTTTTTTATTTGTTCTTTTTCAAAATTTTATTTACATTTACTTTCGTATAATCAAACGAATCAATTAGAATCACTTCATACAAACACATTTTCGAACAGCCACTAGGTTTCTTTCAAATCACATCGATTCAAGTAAAATTAGGAGACAGAAAAGCAAGACAGTATTAGACAACCGATAATTTAATTCATAACCGATACACACATTAAATGATACTTCTTTTCCCTTTTCTACAATTTAAATAAAAGTAGAATAAGTTGGGTTTTTTTCATACCAGTCGGGGGTGGATTAAACCATAACACATTCTGATTCTAGGGTCTGGTTCGCTAGAGAGACAAACTCTTTATGTTTAATGAGGTATGATTTGGTTTAGTCCTAGGAGGCCATCCTCCCAGTCATTACCTCCTTTTTTGGAAGACAGATTAGTTTATTGGGTGTTATTGAACTTTCTTGACTGAAACAATTTCGTTCCGGTTAATTTGGGTTTTGCATTGTCTTCTCTTACCGATGTTGCCAATATTTGTACCCAATAATTAACTCTTTAATCGCTGATATTATTTTTTTTTATTCCTATTTATTTATTTATTTTAATCATGTTCGCATTGAATGACCGTGTGAGAGACAAAGCAGGAGCTATTAAATTCCTGCTGGAAAGTGGTATTTTTCACAAAGCTCGATTTTGTGATGTTGGACATCAAATTGGTTCTAAAAGGTGATATTATTTATATATGCCTGGTCATATGACTTGCCTGCCGGTGCTTTTTGTCAGTACGAGTTGGGAATTTCCAAATACATTGAAGGAATTTTTAAAGAGAAGTTGGCACTGGCATGCTTGTAAAATATCCTAATTTAATTGATGGGCTTCGTATGACTATAAATTGACAAAAGACTTTTCGTAAGGCGAAAATACAATTGTAAGGCGAAAATACAATAAGGCGAGAATGACGAAACAACAATGGGTTTTTGGAGGAATATGTTGGAAAACCAAAAAAATATTTCTGTCTGCAGTTCCAGGCAAAATATCAAAAACTCTAATTCCTATAATTAAGAAATCTATTCTTCCAGGAGCGACAATAATTTTTGAACAGTGAGTAGCCTACAATTACACTGAAGAGTTGCCAAATAGATATATTCACGAACGTGTGAACCAGTCTAGAAACTTTGTGGCTCCGATTACTGGAACCCACACACAGAACTTAGAGGGTCTATGGGGCCATGTACAAAAAAAATAAAAAATCCAGCACAGTATTTGATCACAGATTCTAGACTTTTATTTTTGTAAATTTTTGTGGCGACAAAATCATAAAGATCAAATTTGCAGTGATATGTCCGCATTTCATCCTCCCCCATGATTATTTTTCAGAACATTCTTTTTCCCCAATAAATATTTTTGTAAAACATTCCAAAAAATTATTTTTTAAAACATTCTTTTTCCCCAACAAATATTTTTGTAAAACATTCCAAAAAATTATTTTTCAAAACATTCTTTTTCCCCAACAAATATTTTTGTAAAACATTCCCAAAAAATTATTTTTCAAAACATTCGTTCCGGTATTCTAACCTAGTTCTAAATCTAACCTTAACCTACCCTTTACTGGCAGCCACTTGGACTTTTATTAACCGCCCCAAAATGCTAGAATGTCTGTGTGCGACGTAACGTATTTGAAATATTTTTTATGGCCTACGGTCGGATACTTTTCAGACAGGTCTCGTAGTTATGTTTGTTGCTGTTTTTTGCCGATAATTTTAAATTAAAAATTTTTTTTATCTCCCTTTCACAGCGGTAAGATGTGACACGAGGTCGGAGAGTGAGATTGAAAAGCCAGCGCCGAAGAAGACGAGCACTCTGGCTTACAAAAAATGCTTGGGTAGCCTTGGCCGGCTTTCCCGATAGGGGCGCCTCAGGCGATTAGCAATAAACTAACCCCCTTCTCAAAGGGTGAGAAGACAAAGTCTGGGAGGGATGACCTCCTAGAACTGCACAGGACAATACCTTCAGACTGGCGGAATCAATGCTCGAAGGTCAAAACGGTACCGGTCTGTAGGGGTATAGCATACATCGGAACAGATTCTACACCTTGATCTCAGCCAAAAGGCCGATGTATTTATCTTTTAAATGATACATTTCTTTGAATAAAAAATGAAAATTTAAAAAAGATGTGGCACAAGGCCAAAAGGACGAGTTTGGCGATAATGACAGCTTGGTATTTATCTACCTCCCACAGCGGTAAGGTGTGACACAAGGTCGGGAAAGTGGGATTTGAAAAGCCAGCACCCTAGAGGAAGAAGAGCACGCTGGGTGTTAAAAAATGCCTAGGCAGCCCCATCGGCATTCCCCGGTAGGGGTGCCTCAATCAATTAGCAATAAACTAACCTAAAATAACCCCTTCTCAAAGTGTAAGAAGGCAAAGCCTGGGAGGGTGGACCTCCTAAAACTGCACAGGACAGTACCTAAGGTCAAGATCGTAGCAGTCTACAGAGTGCAGCATATGTCAGAACAGATAATACACTCTGATCTTAGCCAAAAGGCCGAGTGAGTATTTAATTCCTTCCCACCACAGGAATATGTGACACAAGGTTGGAAAGTGGGGGAAGAGTCAAGCCAGCACCCCTTAAGAAGGAGCACTCTGGCCTAGCAAAAATAGCCTGGCCCGCCCCGTCGGCATTCCCCGGTCAGTGCGCCTCAGGCAGTAAGCGATAAACTTACTCCACCCCACAGAGGGGAGGCAAGGCCTGGGAGGGTGGACCTCCTTGAACTGCACAGGACAAACCCACAGACCGGCGGAATCAAGACCCGAAGGTCAAGACGACACCGGTCTATAGGGTGTAGCATCCACCGGAACAGATTGTATTTAGGGCAATACATCCCGGGAAACATTAATTCAGGGAATTAAAATTATATTCCCAGAATGCATCCACCTTTAGGCATGAAAGCCCACTGTGGAAGGGAGAAAGTGGGGGTCCGGGGTCTTTGTGACATTTAAAGCAAACGTCTGTCAGCATTCCCTGGTAGGAGCGCCTCAGGCGATAGCAATAAACTGACCATTCTCAAAATGTGAGAAGGTAAAGACTGGGAGGGTGGACCTCCCAGAACTGTGCAGGACAAACCCATAGACCGGCGGAATCAAGACCCTAAGACCAAGACGATACCGGTCTATAGGGTGTAGTATCCATCGGAACAGATACTACACTTTGATCTTGGCCAAAAGGCCGAGTGGTCTTTCATACATAGGGATTTGCTAAGAATTGTACAGCCAATTGAAATGACTTTCTAATCAAAAACTTCGAAATTCCTTTCAAATTTCGAAGTTTTTGATTAGAAATTTCTTTCAAATTCCAAAGTTTTTGATTAGAAAGTCCTTTCAAATTTCGAATGCTGCAAAATACTTCACATACACGGAGACAATGTGATCTAAATTTTGTTTTTGCATTTTGAAAAAGTTTTTCACGAAAAGGATTTTGATTTGATTTGTCTTTTAGATACTTCTGCAGTTTACGGACCAGGCTGAAATAGTAACGTTATTATTTAGAAAGCCATTCTTAACATGGGGAGGAGGGGGGGGGCGCTTTGTTAACTATTCTCTACTTTCGCCTAACAATTTAATAAACAAGAGATGCCATGAAAATTGAATTTAACTTGAAAATCCTATCTAAAAAAAAAGCCCGGTTCATAAACTGCAGAAGTATAGGATTGACATCCTCTAATATTTTATAAACAAACTTCATAAGCAGAAAAAACAGAAAGCAATCCCAAATTCACTTCAACAACAAAAGCTTAAACTGGAGCTATGAAAACCGGCTCCCACGAGCAGTCTAACAAAAAGGCGCAAAAAAGCCAAAGATTTTGATCACGTGGATTGCTCACAAAAACGTCCGCACGGCCAATATAAAAAGTATCACACAAACTTTCTCTTTCTCCTCATTTCCAGCAAACAGCCAACAGTGACGTTTCGCTCCAACTAGCCCCCCGACCCGCCTTCGGGTGCAGGGAGGCACAGCGGTTACTTTGAACTCACACACACACGCACGCACATGCTTACACACACTGCTGACAAAGGCACATACACGCTCTATGATTTTCAACTCACACACGCACACACACACATGCGTACAACCACACATTGCTGACAAAGGCACACACACACACATACAAATGCCTAAATGACTTATCAACTCACGTGCACGCACATACGCACTCATAAATTACAGGCATAAACATTTATCGTTTCTCTAACTGAACATCTGAGATGAACACTTGATGCTCTTTAATTTGTAAATATATAAATATTCTGTGTTACTTTTTAACTACGTTTTATTCTTCCTTCAACTTATGCATGCTTTATCTTTCATTCAACCATTTTATGTTTTACTCTGTTTTTCACTGTTTAAGCATTTCGCAAATATATAACACGATTTAATTCGTGGTCTGCGCGTCTCAACAAAAATGGAGTCAACACAACTTAAATGTAAGCGTGGATCTTAGCATTTTCTCTAAGACACAATATCTAACTAAGCTAAGGTCCGTACTGCTACATACAAAGGACCACGTCCCTACATAAAAATGGTGACCCCGACAGAAGCGCCGTTTTTAATGCTTGGCAATCATCCACATTTCCACTTATTTTTCTTAACATGAATTCGGAAGCAATTTTACTACTTTTATGTGTATTTTATATTAAATTTGGCTGAAATGGTACGAGTATTTGCTCATAGGTCGGGAGACCAGGGTTCAATCTTCAGTCGAGTCATACCAATGACTAAAAAATGGTACCTGCAGTCATAAATGATGTTTACTTCTTAATCCGTATCAGTGTCCCCCCCGTGAGGTGGTTTGACCAAATTTTGACCAATCAGCTCGCAGGGTGCATTGATATCCTTAGTTCATATGTTTACGCAGACGGTCTGAAAAAGCCGAAGCGCTTATCCAATCAGAATGCGAGAAAATAAGTAAACGCCAAGTTACCATTTTCATTGATTGAATCGCGTAATTCAATAATTGGAAATAAAAAATGATCAAAGCGTTAATGAATTTTAACAAATCCTAACCCTAACACGGTTTTAACACTTTTTCAGTGATATTTTTCTTAAAATTTTTTAAAAAAATTAACGTGTAAAAAACAAACATTTTTTTCCAGTTATACATCCAGCCTCGTTTTTTGATTTTTTGGACGCAGGCAACCGACTTTTCATTCGGTTTTTGCCAGCCGTCTACGTAAACATCCGGAAACTACAGTCGCCAAGTCGATTTTAGCTTGGGTCCTAATCTGGACAAGTACCCCACATATATATATTAGAAGGCAGAGTTTTACGCGTATGGTCTTCTGGTTGAAGTACCTTGAACGAGCACTGACCTTTGTGTGTTAGTTGTTCAGCTTGTATGGTAATGAATCCGGTCTAATGCGGCCGGCCCACTTGTCGAAAAAAAGGGTTGGCCATGCACGCACTACTTCATAAGCGGATCAAGATAACCCTAACATCTTATTCTTCATCCTTTCAGATAGGTTATGCAACAGCCTAAAAGTAAGCACTATCGGCCATATAAAAGGCTTACACGCAGGGATAAAATGGCAATTTGTTGTCTATTTACTATTTTAGATACAATTTTGTACACTTGCAAGTGAAAAACTGATTATTTTTAGTTCGAAAAGTTAAATAACCGAAAAGAAAAAGAAAAAAAAAGAAAAAAAGAAAAAAAGAAAAAAAAGAAAGGAAAAAAAAAGAAAAAGAAGAAAAAGAAGAGAAAAATTAAAAAAACGAAAAAGCCACAAAATTATCCTGAAAAGCTGATTCTCTTTTAGTTTCTGTTTCGTAGTTTTGCTTACCGTACGGATTAGGATCAGGTGGACACGTGACTTACATCAGCTTTAACCCAAACTGAATCTCACTCTTTATTTCTCCCTCTCTTCTCTCTCTTTCTCCCACCCTCTCTCTCTCTCTCTTAGTCCCACTGCCCCTCTCTGCCGAGCTCAATAGTATTTCTCCGTTTTTATCTCCCCCCACCTTTCTCTCTCTTTCTTCCCCCTCTCTATCTCTTTCTTCCTCTCTCTCTCTCTCTCTCTCTCTCTCTGGGCCTCACCGTTAGTATGCCCCTCAATAGTATTTCTCCGTTCTTATCTGTCCCCCTCTTTCTTTTCTGTTATAAAAGACCCTCTCATGTCTTTCGATTGATACCTTCCTATTTTGTTGGTTTTAGAGTGTTTTAATGCGAGTCATGTCTAAACAAGAACCGATATTCTTGAGATACGTCCATTCAATCTGCACGTTCATCGATGAAAATGCTATTTCGAACTGAAGCAGCGTGACAGACAGACGAAAATGTTATTTCAAACTGAAGTAGCGTGACAGACAGACGAAAATACTATTTCAAACTGAAGCAGCGTGACAGACAAACGAAAATGCTATTTCAAACTGAAGCAGCGTGACAGACAGACGAAAATGTTATTTCAAACTGAAGCAGCGTGACAGACAGACGAAAATGTTATTTCAAACTGAAGCAGCGTGACAGACAGACGAAAATGCTATTTTGAACTGAAGCAGCGTGACAGACAGACGAAAATGCTATTTCAAACTGAAGCAGCGTGACAGACGAAAATTCTATTTTGAACTGAAGCAGCGTGACAGACAGACGAAAATGCTATTTCAAACTGAAGCAGTGTAACAGATGGACGAAAATGTTATTTCAAACTGAAGCAGCGTGACAGACAGACGAAAATGTTATTTCAAACTGAAGCAGCGTGACAGACGAAAATTCTATTTTGAACTGAAGCAGCGTGACAGACGGACGAAAATGTTATTTCAAACTGAAGCAGCGTGACAGACGAATATTCTATTTTGAACTGAAGCAGCGTGACAGACGGACGAAAATGTTATTTTGAACTGAAGCAGCATGACAGACGAACTTAAGCGTGACGGACCGACTAACTGACCGACAGAGTCTCTAATAAAGATGCATAGATGTATCCAAAAATGACCAAAATCAATGAATTGAACTTCTCTTGGACAGATTGTCGAAAGGGCAAGTTATTTTAATTAAAATTTTACGAGAAAAAAGAAATAATGAAATTGAAAACTTTAATTACTTTTTCATAAAGGTCATGGTTATTTCTTTCAGTCCTCGGAGATCATCTTCCCAAACAATAGCAATTTCTATTAGTAATAATTTCTATCAGTCATAATTTCTATCAGTAATAATTGCTATCAGTAATAATTGCTATCAGTAATAATTTCTATTAGTAATAATTTCTATTAGTAATGATTTCTATCAGTAATAATTTCTATTAGTAATAATTTCTATCAGTAATAATTTCTATTAGTAATAATTTCTATCAGTAATAATTTCTATTAGTAATAATTTCTATTAGTAATAATTTCTATTAGTAATGATTTCTATCAGTAATAATTTCTATTAGTAATAATTTCTATCAGTAATAATTGCTATTAGTAATAATTTCTATCAGTAATAATTTCTATCAGTAATAATTTCTATTAGTAATAATTTCTATTAGTAATAATTTCTATCAGTAATAATTTCTATCAGTAATAATTTCTATCAGTAATAATTGCTATCAGTAATAATTGCTATCAGTAATAATTGCTATCAGTAATAATTTCTATCAGTAATAATTGCTATCAGTAATAATTGCTATCAGTAATAATTGCTATCAGTAATAATTGCTATCAGTAATAATTTCTATCAGTAATAATTTCTATCAGTAATAATT
Organism: Sepiola atlantica; assembly: GCA_963556195.1. Classification (NCBI taxonomy): domain Eukaryota; kingdom Metazoa; phylum Mollusca; class Cephalopoda; order Sepiida; family Sepiolidae; genus Sepiola; species Sepiola atlantica. The sequence continues at coordinate 11,446,046 of OY744538.1, forward strand.
GCTATCAGTAATAATTGCTATCAGTAATAATTGCTATCAGTAATAATTGCTATCAGTAATAATTTCTATCAGTAATAATTGCTATCAGTAATAATTGCTATCAGTAATAATTGCTATCAGTAATAATTTCTATCAGTAATAATTGCTATCAGTAATAATTGCTATCAGTAATAATTGCTATCAGTAATAATTGCTATCAGTAATAATTTCTATCAGTAATAATTTCTATCAGTAATAATTGCTATCAGTAATAATTGCTATCAGTAATAATTGCTATCAGTAATAATTGCTATCAGTAATAATTTCTATTAGTAATAATTTCTATTAGTAATAATTTCCATCAGTAATAATTTCTATCAGTAATAATTTCTATTAGTAATAATTTCTATTAGTAATAATTGCTATCAGTAATAATTGCTATCAGTAATAATTGCTATCAGTAATAATTTCTATTAGTAATAATTTCTATTAGTAATAATTTCCATCAGTAATAATTTCTATCAGTAATAATTGCTATCAGTAATAATTTCTATTAGTAATAATTTCTATTAGTAATAATTTCCATCAGTAATAATTTCTATCAGTAATAATTGCTATCAGTAATAATTTCTATCAGTAATAATTTCTATCAGTAATAATTGCTATCAGTAATAATTGCTATCAGTAATAATTTCTATCAGTAATAATTGCTATCAGTAATAATTTCTATCAGTAATAATTTCTATCAGTAATAATTGCTATCAGTAATAATTTCTATCAGTAATAATTTCTATCAGTAATAATTTCTATCAGTAATAATTTCTATCAGTAATAATTTCTATCAGTAATAATTGCTATCAGTAATAATTTCTATCAGTAATAATTGCTATCAGTAATAATTTCTATCAGTAATAATTGCTATCAGTAATAATTTCTATCAGTAATAATTGCTATCAGTAATAATTGCTATCAGTAATAATTTCTATCAGTAATAATTGCTATCAGTAATAATTTCTATCAGTAATAATTTCTATCAGTAATAATTTCTATCAGTAATAATTGCTATCAGTAATAATTTCTATCAGTAATAATTGCTATCAGTAATAATTTCTATCAGTAATAATTTCTATCAGTAATAATTTCTATCAGTAATAATTGCTATCAGTAATAATTTCTATCAGTAATAATTGCTATCAGTAATAATTTCTATCAGTAATAATTTCTATCAGTAATAATTGCTATCAGTAATAATTTCTATCAGTAATAATTTCTATCAGTAATAATTTCTATCAGTAATAATTTCTATCAGTAATAATTTCTATCAGTAATAATTTCTATCAGTAATAATTGCTATCAGTAATAATTTCTATCAGTAATAATTGCTATCAGTAATAATTTCTATCAGTAATAATTGCTATCAGTAATAATTTCTATCAGTAATAATTGCTATCAGTAATAATTTCTATCAGTAATAATATATATTTATTATTTCTAATAATTTCCGTCCATTAAAGTATTGGTATGATTGCAGGTGGATGGAGTAAGTTCAGGGAACTTCTGCCATTACAAACCAGCAGAGCATTACCACTGCCAACCAAGGGAAGAGTCTATCAGGAATATGTACGCAATGTGATGGTGTATGAAAGTGAAACCTGGTCACTGAGGGTTGAGGATATGTGTTGCACGGAGAGAAATAATATGAGAAAGATACGATGGATTTGTAATGTGAGATTTAAAGACAGGCTTAGATCTGATGACCTGAGAGGAAGATTAAATCTGGACAGGAGACTTCGTTGGTATGGTCACATTGAAAGAATGGATGAGAGTCCTTAGGTTAGTAGGTGTAGAACAGTTGTCAGGGGAAGGCCAGGGAAAAGACGGGAGGAAGTGATATGGATGTACTTGAGAGAAAGAGGGATGAATAAAGACCTGGCCAGAAATAGGTTAGTTTGGAAGTCAATTTCTAAAAGTCGTCCAACATATGTCAGCATGTAAAAAAGACGTAACACCGAATATGCTGCTGCTGCTGCTGATGATGATGATGATGATAAACGCCCATGTGTCGTTCAGTAATGATTACATCCCACAATAAGGCCGACTTTGTATAGCAATATTATATCTAGCAGGAAAGAATAGATGCAAGTTGTAGGGTTAGCAGATGTGGAACAGTTGAGGTAGCAGGTTCAGGTCATAGGGAAAAGCCAAGGAAAAAAAAGGGAGGAAGTGATAAAAATTGACCTGAGAGAAAGAGGGATAAATAAAGAACTTACCAGAGATATGTTAGTTTGGAAGTCAATTTCTTAAAGCCATCCAATGCATGGCAGCATGTAAAACGAATGTTAAACCGATGATGATGATGATGATGATGATGATGATGATGATGATGATGAAAACGGTATTTTGCACATAAAGGTAAAGCAATCATACATTTAGAGCAATGTAATGTTCCATAATAAGTCAAGTTAGAGGTGGGACTACATATTGCATCACACACAGGAAGTAGGCCGTGACACGTAGTAGATAAGCTGATGAGATCTTCCTCATTTTTCTGGACCATGAGATAGAACCGTCATAGCTGGCCCCCATTCCCCTATGGGAGACGGGTTGGGGGTATTATGTACATGTAAAGTCTACTGGAAAATAAAAAATAAAAACACTGAAAGCATTGTTAAACCCCATATGATTGTGTGCTGTTATTATTTACAACCACTGCTATTAATCAACACACATCACAACAGAACAACAACGAAAAAGAAAAGTAGACAGAACGAACTGCTGCACTGTGTTATCTATGCAACAGTTCGTCAATCTTTTGAACTTCATGGACCACTAATGTATAATTTTAAATTTAACAGACTACTAATATGAATTTAGAAAAAAGGTAAATACATACTCCACGCTATAATAATGACAAATGTATGTATATATATATATATATATATATATATATATATATATATATATATATATATATATATATATATATATATATATATATATATGTCTAAAGAAGCTTTGAGTTATTTTAAACAAAAAGACAAAAAAAAGGAAAATGCAGTTTAAATTCCCACAGAAACTAACTAAATCCAAAATAGTGCAGACTTAACATTCGTTGGAAAATTCATAAATAAATAAAATATATAATAGTAAGTAAATAAAATAAAAGGGGGGATTAAGTATCTAACAGTGAAACAAAAACAGGAGACCGTATATATATATATATAGTAAATGAATTATGTTAATCCGTTGAAACTCCAATGTTTACAAAAGGTGCTCAATAACAAGTAGAGCTGTTCTTTAATATAATTTTTTTTATTTATACAAACATTATTGGTTACATATGTGCATACATGTTTCAGTTGTACTTTTCACAGAGAGTCAACCTCTTCAGATACAAAACAAATCTCATTTCGCTTCCTCGTTTTTTTTGTGTTTTTTTTTCGGGGCGGGGGGGTGTCTGAAGAAGTTGAATCTCTGTAAAGAGTACAACCGAAACATGTATGCACATATGTAACCAATAATCTTTGTATAAATAAAAATGTATACTATATATATATATATATATATATATATATATATATATATATATATATATATATATATAGTCTCGGAAGTTTCTCAACCATTAAAACTATATTAAAAAAAAAAACAAAAAAAAACAAACTTATAGTCCCAAGTCTTTCAGTGGAAAATCACTCATGTAAGTCAATTTATTTTTTACAGTTATTATATTAGTTAGTTTCTAACACTATTTTAAGGGATCATCAGTTGTTTACCATGAAAAACTGTTTCGAGAATTTAATTATGGAAATAGAGTAAAGGATTTATTTCCGAATAAATTATATATATATACAGGGTGTCTCAAAAAAATATTCCGGATGACATGTTTCGCGACGTTTGCGAATCCCTTGGTGCGCGTTATCAGCTTTGTTTGAACAATAATGGTCATCAGTTTGAACATTTGCGAACATGATTCTTCAATTACATCTATCTCATGTATTTGATGCTATTTCATTTCACTCTATGTTCATAAATAAAAGTTTTCTCGTCATTCTACGAGTGAGTACATTTTTCTTAGACACCCTGTATATATATATATATATATATATATATATATATATATATATATATATAGTGTTGGATCGGTGAAGGATAGAGAAATTTATGTCGGAAATCTTGAGTGAGAGAGCTCAATGTAATACAAAGAAAGAATAAAAGTTAAAAAGAACCTCAGACAAACACTAACTATTTGACATGATAATTTAATTTCAGCCACTTGAGGATACGGGTTAATGAGATAGATGGATTGCCAGTTGGATGATGAAGAATATTATGAGAAGATTGATATATATATATATATATATATATATATATATATATATATATATATATAGAGAGAGAGAGAGAGAGAGAGAGAGAGAGATAAAAGAAAAAAGAGTGATAAATATGCGACGATTGTCCAAATTTATTTCAAATTTCAATTGTTCAAAGCAAAGTGTATTCAGTAATAAACTAGTGTTTATTATTCTTTCCTTAAGCCAAGGCTTTTCAAAGATCGAAATCTTATCATCAGAGGAGAAATACAGATGGATAAGTTGGCTTTCGAAAAAACCAAAGTTCAAATATTTGAAAAATATGAAAATTATTATTAAAAATTATTAAAATAATTTTTGTTAAAAAAACGTATTGAATGAAAAGAAACGTATTGAATGAAAAGAAAAGTTCCGTGAAAAAGATATGCAAATTGTCCGGGTGGTAAATTTCCGTTGAAAAGAAGTCCGGTATATATATATATATATATATATATATATATATATATATATATATATATATATATATCCAGTCATGCAAAAACTAGCAAGTAAAAAACGTCGGGAAGAAACTATTTTAAGTGTTTAGGTTAATTGAGAAAACAAAAAGAAAGTCAGACGCCCCCCCCCCTGCCTCCACCAAAAATGGATTCGGAAATAAATCCTTTACTCTATTTCCATAATGAGACCATTAGTGGAATACCATGGACTATGTGCAAGTTTAACGTGCTTGTTTTACAAATACTTCAATGGATTGTGCTCCGATGAATTGGCTACTCTGGTGCCCCCTCGACGTAAATACACTAGACCGACTCGACAATCAGCTAAATCCCATCCATTCACTGTGGAGGTCCCCAGATGCCGGAGAGCCTTCTGCTCCAATAGCTTCTTTCCTCGTGCTGCTGGCCTCTGGAACTCCCTCCCTGCTCCCTGTTTGTAAACATACATCTTGCTATACTGCTCCCAACTTGGAGTGACACCCAAAACCTACACCAAAATTCTCAGTGACCCTTTACGACTACAGTGGCGGCCTGCCTTGTTTGGGGTGAAATATGTTGAAATATATATATATATATACAATCAGACATTCAATAATAGTACCATAGTTTAAGCCCCTGATTCTTTGTCTTCTGTTTCAAATTATTTATATACATATTTACTAATGAGTCACCACTTATCAAGGCCAAAACCACTCGAGGATTAGGGTTAATGAGATGAATGGATTGCCAGTTGAAAGGTGAAGAATATTATGAGAAGACTGAAAATGAGGAATGAAATGAACAAAGTTTGATTTCCTATGAGAACGGTTTATGACAAGTATTTATTGACATTGGATTTGAAGACGACCATGTTGTAGTCTGCAGGGAAGCAGTTCCGTAGTAATGCTTTCCACGGATGGCAAGTTCTTGATAAGAAACTCTGTTCATGGAAATTCCACTTGACACTAGTCACACAGAAGAGAAAAATAAAAATTATTTTCAGTTTTGGTAGCTAGACGAGTTCTTGCTGTGAATGTTTTACAAGGATGAACCAGAGATTGGAGCTCAGTCGAGCACCTTTTATGGAAATCACGATAGAGTAGAGAAAGACTAGCAACTTCTCTTTGATAAGAAACGGGTGTAGAGAACAGAAGAGATGTTCCACCACAAGATTGCAAAGTATGTTTTGTACTCTATCAGTGCAAGAAAGGGTGCTCTGTGCAGCACCTCGCCAGATGTGGCCGCAGAACTCCCCATCTTAGGACGTGTCTGAATCATATTTTATCATTTTATCATATAATCTTTTCTAACGACGTTTTAAGTGAGAGGACACGAAATAAAACCAAGGAAGCCTCCAGAGCGTTGCAGAAGTCATCCTTTCTGAGACCTATGAAAAATACTTGGGCCTACCATGGTCAGCGTTTCGGAGGTAGGTGGCGCCCGGTTCTGTTGGAGACATAAGTTAATCGATGAGAGTGGAAGTGATTTCAATTAAATTTTGGCAAGCAAAAAAAAAACGAAAATAAGCAAAAAAACGAAAATAAGCAAAAAAAAACAAAAATAAGCAAAAAAACGAAAATAAGCAAAAAAACGAAAACAAGAAAAAAAACGAAAACAAGCAAAAAAATTAACAAAAACAAGCAAAAAAATAACAAAAACAAGCAAAAAAACGAAAACAAGCAAAAAAACGAAAACAAGCAAAAAAAATTAACAAAAACAAGCAAAAAAAATAACAAAAACAAGAAGAAAAAAAACGAAAACAAGCAAAAAAACGAAAACAAGAAAAAAAAATAACAAAAACAAGCAAAAAACGAAAACAAGTAAGAAAACCGAAAACAAGAAAAAAAAAACGAAAAAAAAAAAAGAAGAAAATTGAAGGCTTCGTTATTAATCCTCGGATCATTCATTTATTAAAATCAAATCTTTTCTAGTTATGGAAGGCCCTAATGACCTATTATTTTATACGTATCTACAGCTCTCCTGGACATTGGTCCAATCCAATGTTTCTCAACCGGTATTCCCCTGAATCCTAAGGGTCTGCAAAAGAATCCTAAGGGTTCCACAATAACAAGTAAGATAAGCTTATGTACATTTGAGTTTTTATTTTATTTCATAAACGTAATATTACTAAACACATACACTATATTCTTGGTTATTGTAATATTATAATATAGGCATTATCTTATCGAACCTATTATATTATTAACAAATATAACAATCTTCTTCTTCTTCGTTTTCTTTGTCTTCTTTTTCTTATGCGTTAATCCCGAGTTACGACGGGGTCACCAATAATGGATTTTTGTCTTCACTTGGCACGATCACATGTTTGGTTTGGGTAAAGGCCGGTTGTACAGAAATTTTTGTGCCAGGGTCTGCCCATCTCATCATCGGCCATCCTCTCAGTCACTTCCCGGCGACTTTTAATGCAAAAGCAAGTTTCGCAACAGTGCCGTTGTTGACCCTCAGCACCGACCTTTTGACTAACACAGAGTGTAGTATCTGTTCCGATGGATGCTACACTCTGTAGACCGGTACCGTCCTGGCCTTCGGTCCTTGATTCCGCCGGTCTGAGGTATTGTCCTGTGCAGTTCTAGGAGGTCCATCTTTCCAGGCTTTGCCTTCTCTTTGATAAGAGGTTAGTTTATTGCTAATCGCCTGAGGCGCTCCTACCTTGTAGGCTAGAGTGCACTAACCCTAGTGTGCTGGCTAACCACACCTGATCTTGTGTCCAGCCTCCTGGAGAGGTGGTAAATAAAAATACTTTGACCTCGGGTCTAACCTCCTGGAGGTAAATAACCTGACCCTCAGCACTTTTTCAAACCATCTGAGCTGCGATTTTTGCCCTCAATCAGTGGTTAAATATAACAACCATTGTGAATATATTTAATGATGCCAGTGTGAAAATTTGACAAAAGAGTATCACTCTTTCCTTAAACCAATTATTCAAAACAATGCCTAATGATATTTAGCACGTGAACTTTAAAAAAAACAAAAAAACTTGAGTTTTCCCCTCAGACAAGGCATACTGCCACTGAGATGTAATAAGGAGCTACTGTAGATTAGGGGCCAGAAATTAAAGGGGTCATCCTAAGTGAAGAGTTGTGCAGCGAGATGTTAACATAAAAATGTTGTTTGGCACAAGACAAATGAAACGGACCGTAAAAATATATCTCACAGAAATGTTATGTTTTTTGAAAATGTGAAAAAATAAAAATAAAAATAACAAAATAAAAACATGGTTACTGGAATATAATATGAACCTGACTTATATATATATATATATATATATATATATATATATATATATATATATATATATATATATATATATATATATATCCAAGCTGAATTATTTCGACACTTGATTATTGGGGAAATGGTCGTATAAACAGTACCATTGGAGAGCCATGAATATTAAAACTGTCCTGTTCTTAAATCTCCGAAACAGTTACATGGTAAACAGCTGATGATCCCCGTGTTAATATTAGACGCTTAAGGTCTCCTGTTTTTGTTTCACTCTTAGATAATTAACCCCCCCTTTTTTTTTTCTTTTTTTTTTTTTCTACTTATATTTTTTCATTTATTAATTTTCCAACGAATGTTAAGTCTGCAATATCTTGGATTTAGTTAGTTTGTCTGGGAATTTAAACTGCATTTTACATTTTTTTTTTTTTTTAATGACTCAAAGCTTCTTTAGACTATATATATATATATATATATATATATATATATATATATATATATATATATATATATATATATATATATATGGGAAATGAAAAAGGAAAAACCAAAATATGTTTTTTTATGTATTCATCAACGTTTCGTCTTTATTTGTAAGACTTCCCCAGGATTATAATTTTAAGAAAAATATCATGCAAGTACATAGAAATATTGGGTTGACCTGATGGGTTAATGAGAAGAACTAGTAGCCACTACTGGGAGCGCATTTCCCATTACGTCGGATTACCCTCATCCTTCCTTTCTCATATATATATATATATATATATATATATATATATATTCTACTCATATGCTTCTCCCTCTTGGCCTTTTGGCTAAGATCAAAGTGTAGTATCTGTTCCGATGGATACTGCACCCCATAGACTGGTATTGTCTTGTCCTTCGGGGCTTGATTTACGCCGGTCTATGGGTCTGTCGTGTGCAGTTCTAGGAGGTCCACCCTCCCAGGCTAAGTTTATTGCTTACTGCCTGAGGCGCCCCTACCGGGGAATGCCGACGGGGTTGCCCAGGCAATTTTTAAACCCCAC
>OY744538.1:11460084-11552584 GCA_963556195.1 Sepiola atlantica
AAATTTGCCTGATAGCCTCGTCGGCATTCCCCAGTAGGGGCGCCTCAGACAGTAAGCAATAAACTTACTCCTCCCCAAAGAGGTGAGGCGAAGCCTGGGAGGGTGGACCTCCTAGAACTGCACAGGACAGACCCATAGACCGGCGTAAATCAAGCCCCGAAGGCCAAGACAATACTAGTCTATGGGGTGCAGTATCCATCAGAACAGATACTACACGTTGATCTTAGCCAAAAGGCCAAGAAGAGTGGACCTGGGAGTAGCCGTAACTAAGTGGAGACTTCATACTCCTAAAAAGTTCCCCACTACTGCATGCAGTTTTGTGTCATACCCATTGGGGGAGGGGTATCTTGAATAGTTGAAAGGGTTGGGAAATAGGGTAGGTAAGAAAAAAAGTTAGAAAGGGATGGGAGATATTGGTTTGTGGGGGTGGTTGATGGGATAGAAGCGAACCGACGGAGAGGGGCGCGGGGAGGTCTGATGCAGTTTAGTGTTGTACTCTGGACAAATTCTATTCTAACTTGATACATAGATGGGACCCTGGCAGGTAAGAGTGAACCTGGGAATTAGAATATCTAAGGGGTAACTCCACGCCCCTCAAAGCTGGCAAAAGAATCGGGGGGGGGGGTCTAACCACCGGATGTACTTCAAAGTACAGGAAATGAGAAGGGAGAAAAAAGGAAAATGGTTGTGAATTGGAGAGAAAGAAAAACAAAAATGGTGAAGAAATTCCTCTACGAATAGAAAGAGAGAAAGAAAAATGGAAGGATAAAAGTAGAGTAGAAAGTGGACAATTTCACTTTCGTTGCCCGTCCCTACTTTCAACCAATTCTTAAAAATAAATTAATTTACCAATAAAAACGGGCAAATAACGGATCAAGATATAATTATAGTTCATATTTAAAGAAATATATGTATATATATATATATATATATATATATATATATATATATATATATATATATATATATGAAAAATATTAGTTGTTGTTTATTATCCACGGACGTATACGTTTCATCTCTTTTCAATCGAGACTCTTCAGCGTAGAAGTATGACTATTCACTACCGGTCACTCGGTTCGAAACCCTGGATTATAAGTATTTTTCAACTTCAATCCAACGTCTTAAACCTCGCGGCCAATATTTGAACAGCTGATAAACTGTGGTAGTTTAAATACATTTATAAGCGGCGATGGCGACACAGGCATTCTACTTATATTAAGGAATGATGCATTATAAAGCAAATGACGTCACGCTGTATTTGCACTACCACTAAAGTGCTCTACTAATTATAAAGGAGCGACAAATATGAAAAATATTAGTTGTTGTTTATTATCCACGGACGTATACGTTTCTTTGTTACTACAACCAACCTCAAACACACATCTCAGATCGCATTAAAGAAGGTCGTAGAAAGTGGCTGAAAATTAATCTGGAATAGATGTTGTAATAGACTTAAAGAAAAAAGTAACACTTATTTTTCTGTTCAGGGGTTTTAGATGTGTACAAGCATTTATATCGGCCATCGTCAAAGGCGCAGATTAAATAGACGCATCTTTTGAATATCTGTTCGAGGTTATCTTTTCTAACATTGTGTGCAGCGTCCTTTAATCTCAACGAAAAGCTTTGTCGGTCGATAGATCTGTCACACTTGTTTGATTATAAAATTCGTTGCAAAACGCGCTGATTGAATGAACGCATCTTACGAATATCTTTTCTTGGTAATCTTTTATTTAGAAAAAAAAAAGTAAATCGAAACGAATAGTGTTTGAGGTGCGAATATATATATATATATATATATATGTTTGAAAAAAAGACAAACGGAAAACAGGTTAGAATGCAGGAGAAAAACAAAAAAAACAAGAGATTTGATCGGGTGCGTTCGTATTATCGAACGTCTTCAGAAAAAATACGAACGAAACCGGTCAAATCTCTTGTTTTTTGTTTTTCTCCTGCATTCTAACCTGTTTTCCGTTTGTCTTTTTTCAAACATTTTGTCTACCACGTAATTTCATTTTCATGACTTATCGTGTACCTTACCTCATATATAATATATATATATATATATATATATATATATATATATATATATATATATATAATTTTGTATTTATACAAACATTATTGGTTACATATGTGCATACATGTTTCGGTTGAACTCTTCACCGAGAGTCAACCTCTTCAGACCAAAGAAGACAAAGAAGTCTTCCTTGTCTTCTTTGGTCTGAAGAGGTTGACTCTCGGTGAAGAGTACAACAAAAACATGTATGCACATATGTAACCAATAATGTTTGTATAAATAACAATTTATACTAAAGAACAGCTCTACTTGTTATTGAGCACTTTTTTTTAAACACTGGAGTTTCAACGGATTTACATCTACAGAAACTAATACAATACGTGTGTGTGTGTATTCAAACTGCACCTAAAATGATAACAAGTAACCTAACAAACATGAGGAAATAAATCTATAAACAAATCGTGTTATTATGTGATCGATATGTGAGTGTCCGTCCACTGTTGTGGGAGTATAAGCAGATCAATTTGACTCGCCCTTGAACCATCAGGTCACCGGCGTCTCCGTGAACGACCGCCAAACTGAATCAGTCGTTCACAGTGAAGAAGCACAGGTGGAGCGACTTGAGCGTGTGAAGAAAAAAAAAAGGTTGCAAATAAAATACACACTTGCTGCATTTCCCGGCTTTCAGGCGAGGATGAAAGTTTGGTATCTGTTCTGTCCTCGGTCAGACAAGGAAAAATCGGATCTTCTGTAGAAGAGCCCCCCCCCCCCCAATACCCCCCAAAATCCAGTTTGTAGTGAAAAAAAAAACGTTTTATTACTTACTCAAGAGGATGGAATTCATTCATGTCATTGAGTATTTGTATAGACAGATCGTTTCTCTTATATTTCTGCCTACCCTCTAAACTCACACAGATAGCTGTCTACCATTCCACGATGCGTTCCACAGTGGCGTTTATTCTGCATTTTGTACGGCGAGAAATGAGGGTTTCATTGATCTCAACGTAGAAACCTGGACACTAATCCTAATCCTAACTCAAACCCTAGCCTGACGCATGTCAAGATAGGATTCACAAAAGTTGGTCAAGGGCATGTGAGTGTACTGTGCCTGTTTGGAGGGGCTATTTATTTTGGCAAAACTCATTTTTTCATTAGTGGCAGGTTCTTCTACAAAATATTTCATAAATCCTTCAAGAATGGGGCAATTTTTATTTTTGTCCCATCCAGAATGGCCCTTTTTTAGAGAGGCACTGTTACATAATGAGGGCCCTGTTTGAATGGAAAAGTTAGAGTGACTTTTTAAGGGTCAAGGGGGCTGACCCTCAGATAAAGTCGAAAAACCATGTGATTTCAGGGCAGAGATTTTCTCTCTCTTGGCTAGTGAGACTTCAAGCAGGAAAGACATGTCCGGGATGCAGTCCCCAATGGTGATGAGGGGGAAGGCACACAATGTAACTAGGTGGAGCAGATGCTATCCGTCTATCTATCTGTCTGTCTTTCGCTCTCTCTTTCTCTCTCTCGCTCTCTCTTTCTCTTTCTATCTCTCTCTCTCTCTCTTTCTCTCTCTTTCTTTCTCTCTCTCTCTTTCTCTTTCTTTCTCTTTCTCTCTTTCTTTCTTTCTTTCTCTGTCTGTCTTTCTCTCTTTCTTTTTCTCTCTCTCTCTCTCTTTCTCCCTCTCTCTCCTTCTCTCTCTTTATTTCATTATCTCTTTCTCTCTCCATTTCTCTTTCTCTCTTTCTTTCTTTCTCTCTTTCTCCCTCTCTTTCTCTCTCTCTCATGCGTACGAAAGTCACCTGTCTCTCTGATGTTTTCTGTGACTGTTCTTATCTTTGTAATAAACCTTTATTAAAAACTAAACATCGGCGTCCGAGTGGGGTTATCCGCAGACAAACAAGCACCTGGGTTCCCGACGACGTAATGGGTGTATAATGGTTTATACACGCACCAGTTTGTGAAAACATAACATATATATATATATATATATATATATCCCACATTAAAAACCGACCTTGTATCTAACTGTTCTCTTGTGACGGAAGCAAGTAAATAAAGACATCAAATATATTTGTATTTTAGTTTTTGAGATGTGGTTGGTTAGATAATTGGTTAGGAAGAGAGGATGAAAGAAGTAACATAGTAGAGTTAGCTGTGTCTGGCCGCATCTGACTGAAATTGAATATTGAACAAGAAAAGGATCACCATCTTCCATAAATAAAACCAACATCATCACTGCTAAAAAGTTATGAACTTTTATTCAAGGGAACACTCGAACATAACGGGAATTGTTTGGTAGGCTGGCTTTTGTTGATAAACGGATGCTGTATCCTGGAGTTCCATTCTAGCCGGCCGCTTGTGGCTAAAAGATGAGAACAGGATAGCATATCCTATCATGAGGCGATAACTTCTGGAACTGGTTTGAATCGTATTTTTGGCGTCAAGCTTCATTGGTGCACATTGATTTCAAGACTGCGCCGTCGCGTCCTAACTTCTGCACAAGTATCTCATTTTGTTTAATTTTACTTCAGTTGAAGCTCTCAGAAATCAAGGGCTAACACTAAGTTGTCCTAACAAACTCTTGTAAAAAGAGACCGAAGACATTCGAGGATAGTGTCTAGTAGGTAATTCAAACTCTCCCTTACAAGTCTAGGTGTGAGTGCGGGTGTGCAAAACCAAATCAAACCACAACTGCATCTAACGCAAGATACTGCGTGTACATATAATCAAAATAGGCGTCCTGTTAAAGTATCTTCCCCCAAAGAATGGTGGCAATGGGTTAGGGTTAGCGTTAGGGTTAAGAATGGTGGCAATGGGTTAGGGTTAGTGTTAGGGTTAAGAATGGTGGCAATGGGTTAGGGTTAGGGTTAAAAATGGTGGCAATGGGTTAGGGTTAGTGTTAGGGTTAAGAATGGTGGCAATGGGTTAGGGTTAGCGTTAGGTTTAAGAATGGTGGCAATGGGTTAGGGTTAGTGTTAGGGTTAAGAATGGTGGCAATGGGTTAGGGTTAGTGTTAGGGTTAAAAATGGTGGCAATGGGTTAGGGTTAGTGTTAGGGTTAAGAATGGTGGCAATGGGTTAGGGTTAGCGTTAGGGTTAAGAATGGTGGCAATGGGTTAGGGTTAGCGTTAGGTTTAAGAATGGTGGCAATGGGTTAGGGTTAGTGTTAGGGTTAAGAATGGTGGCAATGGGTTAGGGTTAGTGTTAGGGTTAAAAATGGTGGCAATGGGTTAGGGTTAGTGTTAGGGTTAAGAATGGTGGCAATGGGTATGGGTTAGCGTTAGGTTTAAGAATGGGTTAGGGTTAGTGTTAGGGTTAAGAATGGTGGCAATGGGTTAGGGTTAGTGTTAGGGTTAAGAATGGTGGCAATGGGTTAGGGTTAGCGTTAGGGTTAAGAATGGTGGCAATGGGTTAGGGTTAGTGTTAGGTTTAAGAATGGTGGCAATGGGTTAGGGTTAGTGTTAGGATTAAGAATGGTGGCAATGGGTTAGGGTTAGCATTAGGGTTAAGAATGGTGGCAATGGGTTAGTGTTAGCGTTAGGTTTAAGAATGGTGGCAATGGGTTAGGGTTAGCGTTAGGGTTAAGAATAGATGCCTACATGAACCTATAGTTAGATCTTTAGGTGCGTCCTTGTATTTCGATAAGAGGCTTTGTTCGTCAGTCGGTCGGTCACACTTCAGTATGAAATATCATTTCCATCACTAAACGCTCTGATCGAATGGACGCATCTTATTTAAGATGCGTCCAAAGAACTAAATAGGAGAATATTTCTGTTGATTGGTCTGTCATGCTTAAGTTTGAAATATAATATTCACTGATTTGTCACACTTCAGTTTGGAACATCATTTTCATCGCAAAATGCATAAATTGAATGAAATCAGTGAAGAGAAGGTGAAAGAAAGAAAGTAGCTTATAAGATGCGTCCACGCATCTCTATAAGAAGCTCTGTCTGTTGGTCATACGATCAGTCTGCTGGCCTGTCCGTCTGTAACGCTTAACTTTGAAAAAACAGCATTTGATACAGATCTCCTAAATACAATCATGCTGATTAGCGGCCATATGAAAAAATTATTTTTATATAAAAACAATAATATATACTTATTAAGCATTATATTCTTACTCACTGTACGAAAAAATAGAAAAAATTATCCACTAGAACTTTAATTACAAGTATTCTTCCATTCTGCGTATCATAACAGCGACTCGTTCGGTAAGCGTCCATCTTGTTTTTTTAAGAAGATTTCAGTTATCTGCCCTTGAAATCTTCTTAAAAAAACAAGATGGACGCTTACTGAACGAATTGCTGTTATGATACGAAGAATGGAAAAATACTTGTAATTAAAATTTCTAGTGGATAATTTTTTCTACTTTTTCGTACAGTGAGTAAGAATATAACGCCGAATAAGTATATATTATTGTTTTTATATAAAATATTTTTTTCATATGGCCGCTAATCAGCATAAGCACCCAATCATGCAATCAAACCCTATTCAGGCGAATAAGCTTCAGTCTATACCTGACTTGTCCACCAAGTTTCAGTAGGTCATGGGCGTGTGCACGCACTGCGCATGGCTGGCGGGGCTTTTTTTTTTTTTTTTTTTTTTTTTTTTTTTTTTTTTTTCAAAACTCATTTTCCCATTTGTGATTATGATCTCCCACAAAAGCTGCTAATGGTTTTATGCAATAACAAGTCATTTTGAAAAACTGTTGGAACTTATTAAAGCCCCCCCCCCCCCTGACTGATTGGCTGTTGCCATGTCCCTTAAGGGCCTCACGGATTGGCTGTCAGGCATTGCAACCCCTTTTCCCTTAGGTGTCACGTGAGCCAGCCCTTAAAAACCCTTGCACACAGCATCCCGTCCTCTTTTTCGACGACTCCGCTCAAGTCAGCAACACATCGGCTGGTATCCTCAGTGACAACAGCCCACCACGGCAGTCACAGAGAATGACCTCCCGCAGTTACCCAAACTCTATACAGATAAGTTCTCGCGAACCACGTTTTCGCAAACCCCCTCTCAAATTCACTATGCCCAACTGAACTTTGAAAACTCTGTTTGTAAATATTCTATGACTCCACCTTTCTCTTTCTTAGTAAAATTGCTGTGAAACTACATTCTGGTGTTTTGTGTTCCTTCTCTCGGGCTTTCGTCCTATATCTCTCTTTTGATGATTTATCTGCACATTGTTACCCCCATTCTCACGTGCGAGAATTAAACTTTATTTTCAGGATTATTTTAATCCCAACAAAACTGCCGACTGGCATTTTCTTCAGATTCTCCTGAAGTCAATGGCGATCATTATAATGCAGCATTAAATTTAAATTAAAGTTCTAAAAAATTTTAAATAATAAAATCCAAATTTTGTTTCTTCGATGATAAAGAAACATAATTTTTTTTTTTTAATTCTTGTTTTACTTAGCGAATGATGCAAATATTTGAACGATTTCAACAGAACACATGTTTTCCAAATATTTATACAACCGCACGTGATGAAAGGAGGCATCGCTGTATCATCAGCCGATTTGAAAAGCAGAAGTTGGTCAATACACATGCTCTTCTAATTCCTCTGCGGTCCCCTAACAACTCCGTCCCCTAACAACTGATCGTTTTCATAGCAGGGTGTGTATCCTCCCTTCTTTCCTCACCGTTTTACAAAATGCAAATAATTCTTGACAGATGACTGTCACCTGTCCAAACGATCTCGCTTAGAATTTGTTGACACAACCGGCAACGTTTCAGTTAGTGGCGTTCATTTTGTTAACTTTTTACTCAATTTAGTCGGTTTCGGGATATTAGTGCCATTCTTATTGAATAACAACACACACACACACATACACAGACACACACACACACACACACATATATATATATATATATATATATATATATATATATTCGCTAAGTATCGGACCGAGAACCGAACCCATTGAAACTCTGTCAATTTGAGTGTAAATTGACGGAGTTTCAATGGGTTTGGTTCTCTGTCCGATTCTTAGCGAATTCTATATGTCAAATCTAGAAAACAAAATATTTAATAATATATATATATATATATATATATATATATATATATATATATATATATATATATATATAGCTATTATAAATGAGATCTCATCAGGCAGAGTTAGAATCTGATCTTAACTGTAGATCATATTTGGAAAGAATATGATCTAAGGTTAAGATCGGTATATTGAGCTGTATACTTTCACAATAGGTTTTACCTTTCCTAAAAGTTCCCTTTTAGTTCTCTACTTATATATATATATATATATATATATATATATATTTATATATATAATCGAAATAATAGTAAGCCAAATAACAACGAACGCTGCAATCACCAATAAAAATAATTACATAGAAATACATTAAATATTTAGGTCATAAAAATCGTACATATTTCGAGATAGAGCGTCTTGGTCCGATGGTAAAACGCTGGACTATAGACATCAATATCGAAGGTTTGATCTCTGTCTAAGTTAGCCATGGATTACTTTTATGTACGTATAAAAATAAATATATATATAAATAAATATATAAATATATATATACGGCACAATCACGTTGACACACCGGTTCCCGTTAGATCACCGAAGTTAAGCGTGGCCAGTACTAAATGGGTGACCATTTTGGAATACCAGGTGCTGTATGTGCTTATCTCGGCATTGTTTCCAGTTGTATTGTATTACTACTTGCCATTGGAATCAAGCAATTACAAATTCAGGCTCGGGCACTCATACGTCGAAATCGATATATATATATATATATATATATATATATATATATATATATATATATATATATAAAGAATGTAAAAAGTGTTCCGACATAATGAGAATTGAAAAAGGAAAAACAAAAAATATGATTTATGTATTTAGCAAAAAATATGATTTATGTATTTATTTATCAGGAAGATTGTCTGAAATAAAACAAAATTAAATTTAGAGCCCACCATTTGTTTCAAACATTTTGTACTTGTGTTTTGTTTTCTCTTCAGACAAAGTCTTTAAATAAAGGCGAAACGTTGATGAATACATAAATAATATTTTTTGGTTCCCCTCTTTCAATTTCCATATATATATATATATATAAAATGATTTTTAAAGCCGAAAGCTTGCATGAATACATTAAGGTAAGTACATGTTTATTTCAAAGAAAAAAAAGCATATATCTTTCTCAAAATTTAATATTCAAATACGAAACGATACTTATACAAAAAGTGCCAATATTTCATATAACATTATCACGCGAGCCACGTGCAGCACTAGAGACTTCCAGATCGTCCAGTCAACACCTCAACGGACATCCACGAGAGATTTCTACGTCTCCAAGGGAAAAAAAGACAATGATTTATAAAAAAAGATATTGCTTGAAAATGTTTTTTAAAACCGAAAGCTTGCATGAATATTTTAAGGCAAATAAATGCTTATTTTAAAGAAAAATCATATATCATTTTTAGCTCTCTCAAAATTATATATATATGCCAATTACGCTACACAGAGGCTACTGCGTTTCATCCTCGGGGGGAATCTTCAGGCTAAAATGCATGGAGTTATTTTTGCCGGGTGTTTTTATATACACGGCTAGCTAATTAACCAATCAGATTCTTTGTTGTTCTCTCAGCCAATCGTTGGGCTTCCCACGAACAAAGGTCTGGTTAATGTTACTTCCAATATCCTGTGTAGCTTAATTGCCATAAATATATTTTCATAGCTTACTATCTAGCTCTACCTACGTATCGAGCACTGTTGAAGTAAATACTTAAAATTGATACATAAAAAATTATCTCCTTATAAAATTGTATGTGGATACATGAAATAGTAATATATATATATATATATATATATATATATATATATATATATATATATATATATATATATATATATATATATATAATCCAAAATCGAACAGAAGTTGTGGTTAATGGTTTACATTTATTCAAGCAGTAGTGAGAGATAACTCATGCTTTAAGTTTGGTTATATTTGCGAAAATGCTGAAAAGTAATTTTACTTAACTTTTATCGACAAGGTGGAACTATTGTATCTCGATTGTTACGGTAAGTTCAAGTAATATCTATGTTTGTTAGAATAAACACAACATTTGTCTGCATAAGTTAGAATGATTTTTGCTCAATAATGTTGGCCTTGGGCCGGACGTGTAAATAAATAAAACCTGCCAGCAAAAGTTGAACATGGAAGCAAAATAAAAAAAGGTCAACGTTTGAAACAAAGTGAAGAGGATTTCTTGTTTTTGTATGCTAGGATTTTTTTGTTTGGATAGAATCGAGCTTTCTTTTATTGAATTTTTTTTTTTTTAAGGGGGCGAGGCGGCATTTGGAAATGGAAATTGAAGGAGAAGAAAAAAGGGCTGAAGAAGAAGAAGGAGAAAAGAGTTGGCTACAAAAGCACGATTTCTTTGCAAATTCAGAAGAAAGGGATAAAACAGATTGAAAGACTCACCTTGAGATGTTCGTAACAATAAAGATGGCGTCATTGTTAATTTCCGATCAAGAAAACCAAGCGATGAATTTTTATCCAATATTTTGAAAGGTAGATTTTCCAATGCAAATAAATGACCAGATTCTGAAAGAGAAGGAAATCAAAACGAATTATTAAAGATCAAATCAAAGTGACCCCACCCCAAAATGATAACCCAAAACCAACATCATTCAACAAATGGATAAAATTGTACAAGGTGCCCCCCCCCATGCCCCCCATGCCCCCCCAAAAAAAATGCATCCATAGAATCGTTAATAAAAGTCACAATCCTTTCTGCATTAGGAGAGTAAAAAATGGACCTCGGGTTCACTTAAGTTTGGAATAGCATTTTCATCGGTCTGTCAAACAGTTTGAAATAGCATTTTCATTGGTCTGTCAAACAGTTTGAAATAGCATTTTCCTTGGTCTGTCAAACAGTTTGAAATAGCATTTTCCTTGGTCTGTCAAACAGTTTGAAATAGCATTTTCCTTGGTCTGTCAAACAGTTTGAAATAGCATTTTCATTGTCAGTCATGCTTAACATTGAAATAACCTTTCGTGGTCTGTCACGCTCATTTGAAATAATATTTTCATGGCGTAGGGCGAATATTGAATGGACACGTTGTAAGAATAGATTTGCTTGCTATTGATTGGTTGACATGTTGGCTGACCCACAAAAAATGCCACCTATGAAATAGTTAATAAAATTAATAATCCTTTTTGCAATACAACCACATTTTGTACATAAATAGTTCAGTCTATCCCTGGCTTGTCCACCAAGTTTCAGTTATGAATATCCAACAGTCTTTGTTTTAAGCACATCTGGATATGATGTGTAAAATTGCCAATAACCCTGACACTTGACAATACCCTGATTTTGACCGTGATGTCCTCTTTAGTTTGCCTTCAAAATTCGGGAAAGCTCAACAATATAAGCTTCATCACTTTTCAGATCCCAACAGACTTTTCAGACTAAGTAATTTTAAATATAAATTGCAAAGTGAGTTATCCCCCTTGCTGATTTTTATTTTTAGATAATTATGTAAAAATGTTTCATATTAGCTGTTGTCTATCCAGGCTAAGTAATTTTAAATAATAAATTGTAGCAAAGTACCTTATTATATTGCCAATAACATGGTACAACAATAACAAATAAAAATTGGCTAGTCAGAATCAAAGTTGTATTTTTGTTTTTTATTATTTAAATAAATTAACAGTTAACCCTTAAATGCTTTATTTTTTATATTGGTTTGACATGGAAAATACTGATTACCTATTTAGAGGGTATGCTGATGCAACATCATACTAATACCTACTCACACTTGCCAACAGACTCGTTGCAGTTGTGAAACAAGTTGCAGTTCGACACATTTTCGTTGAATATTATATTAAATAGGCATTTTGTTGGAATGTGTCATATTTGAAACAAAAGGCATTTAAGGATTAACAATTCTGTTTAGTTTTTTGCCCAGTAAAGATTATTTGCGTTCAAAATTCATGAAAACTCAGCAATATGATCCTCAGATCCCAGTATATTTGATTATGAAGGCTGTTCATACCTAAGAATCACATCCGGGCCAGAGAAAAATTCATTGTGTACTCGTCATCGGTAAGGCAAGGGTTGCACCAATAAAAGTGACAATTGTATCAACTAGAGTCAGTGGGTTGGGGTTAGGGTTAGGGTTAGGGTACTAAAAAGAGAATTTATTTTAACATATTTCACCCTAAACAAGGCAGGTCGCCACTGTAGACGTAAGTGGCTACTGAGAATTAGGGTGTAGGTTTTGGGTGTCATCCTAATTTGGGCGCTGTGTAGCAAGATGTCTGTTTACATTAGTTTTAAACCTCTGCATGTCGGTACAGTCGGGGAAACAGGGGGCAGGGAGGGAGTTCCAGAGGCCGGCAGCACGAGAAAAAAAGCTGCTGGAGTAGAAGGCTCTCTGGCATCTGGGGACCTCCACAGTGAATAGATGGGACCCAGCTGATTGTCGGGTTGTTCTAGTGTATTTGCGTCGAGAGGGCAATAGAGCAGCTAGTTCATCGGAGCACAATCCATTGAAATATTTGTAAAACAAGCACAAGGATGCAACATTGCGGCGATGGGCCAGGGGCTAGAGCTTGGTGGATAGTGAGGGACATATCAAGTTGGCGACTCTTTTTTAGACCTTGTCTAAGAGGGAGAGACTAGTGGGTGATTCACCAGTCCAGGTGTGACAACAATACTCCATACATGGGCGGATTGTGGCTTTGTAGAGATACAGGATAATGTTAAGTGTAAGGAGTTTACTAGCACGGTAGAGGGAGCCCACCTTCTTTGCAGCAGCTTTGGCAATGTCTCCAATGTATTTGTTCTAATTCATGTTACCTGTGAATGTCTTGAAGGATATCCCTGAGTTTTATTGGACTGATTCTAAGGTTATTCTTGGATATTTGAATAATGATGCAAGACGGTTTCATGTATTTGTGGCCAATTGGATTAAATTGATCAGAACAGATACTTCACCACCATCACAATCACCATTTTGATCACTCTTGGAGGAGGAACCCCTCCCTGGTTACCGTCCACCGTATTGGTTGACTGTCATTTAGTTTTTTTTTGCCATAGTCGCCACACTATTTGTCCATAGCTAGGTGTCCATATACAGCGCCTGGTATTTCTAAATGGTCACCAATCATGTACTGACCAGGCTTAACGTCGCTTAACTTCGGTCATCGGTGTGTCAACGTGTTTATGCCGTATACTAATACTAGCTGAGGTCAACGGAAATATGTTGAGTCAGAGAATCGAGTTGATCTTGCTTCTCGTCGGCTCACCGTGAAAGAATTAGTAAAGTCCAATTGGTTCATTGGACCAAGCTTCTTATGAAAAAAAGAATTCTTTTGAACAGAATTGTTGAACCGGCGATTCTGTTCAAAAGAATTCTTTTGAACAGAATTGTTGAACCGGCGATACGGTTACGTATTTCCATACTGACGAGCATAAAATGAAAAACGTGAAACATATGTCTATGGATATAAACATATTTATTTATTAATAATAATTATCAAGCTCCTATAAAGTTGAGCCTTTTCAAGAAATAATAAATTGATGGTTCATAAATTATCCACGTTGCATGGTTATCTAACTTAGGAGATAGAACTCTCACTACTTGTGTTTATATTAAAAATAATACAAAGTGTAACAGCAAGCAAATTGGAGCAAAAATCTCGGACACGAATTATTATACTGATGAATATGTATTTATTTGCGCGCACGTGGCCAACACTGAACTATAACATCTTTTCACCGTAAAACTGGAAATACATGAAAATAAACAAGTCTTACAAACATGTTCTAAGACAAAACTAAGCAAATTATAAAAGAGTAAAAATTCAAATAGGTTTAGAGAACTATGCGTTGCTTACCCTTATTTTTGCCAAGCTACTTACCCCAGAGCCAACGTCCATCACAAGCGGAACAAACGTCCGACTCCCATGTTGACTGATTCGAAAAGACCGCCTCTGGGCAAGCAGGTGGTGTAGAGGCACGACAGTTACCCCGTGCACATGTCTTCCGGAAGAAGACGGTGCTGAATACAAAATGTCCCCTTCCTGAATTATGACCGGCCAACATGTGAAACTCCTACGTTTACACAAGGCGTACTTCTCTCGCATTAAAAGCGTGATCGTAGCATTGGTCGAATTGTTCTACAGGCGATACGGTTATGTAGTTCCATACTGACATTTACATTAACTCCTTTGAAAATTAAGGAACATAATATTTTTTTAAAAGTTTTTGTAATTTATCTTTTTTTTATATTAAATCACTTTAATTAATTACTGTTAGTACTGACAGAGCTATTTCATATATATAGTAAAAATAGGATAATAAACTTACAAATGAATAACACCAAACATTAATTTATTATAAACATTTTTAAAATAGTTATTCAAATTAGGCATATAAATAGCTGTTTGGATCTTTGCTTTCTACTATATATACAGTATTTCAAAAGACTATGTTGTATTATTGATCTAAATAACAGTGAGTCGTTTTAATGGTTATGTAGGTGTGATAAATGAAAAAAACTTACGCATTTATTTATATATATATAAAAATATATATCGTGATCCAGAAATGGTAAGGATCTTTATTGGTTTATTTGCAGAAGTGCTCAGACTAAACACAGAGCAATGAAAGCCACAGCAAGACTTTGTTAAAACTGTTTGGCTATTTTTATGGAATGCTATCTTCCCCTCCCTTTTAGAGGTTGTTCGATGCAATTACGAGAGATAACAGTTATGCAATATTTAAATTGAAACTCAATGAAAATTAAATGAAAATATCACGCAAACTTTCAAGAAATTCTTTATGAAAAAAAAATCTTTAAATCTTTTAATGAAACTTTGATGAACACTTTTGATTAAAATTTATGAAAACATTTCATATTAAATTCATTTGAGGAAAAGAAAATTGGTTCTTTGTTAAGACAGGGGCGCGGAAAAAAAAATGAATATTTACTTCTGGTTTATGAGCATAAATGAACAGTAATACTTGACTTTGAAACTTGTTTTTAAAGTTTAATTCAAGCCAGGAATTACTTTCTAATCGACAACGTGAAATTTTCAAAATCACTTTCAAATTTAGAATGATCATGAAACTTTTTTATGTATCTAACATATAAAGTTATCTTGGCGGATTTTCAAAGTCAGACACAAATAGTATTTAAGCTGACAAATCAAACTTTTCTTCTTAGAAACCAATTTTCATTTGTTATTGTTGTACCATGTTATTGGCAATAAAATAATGTACTTTGCTACAATTTATTTAAAAAATCACTTAGTCCAGCTCAGATGACTGTTAATATGAACATTTTTTAAATAATAAGCTAAAAATAAAAAAAAAATCAGCAAGGGGGATAACTTTAAATTGACGAATATAATAGTTAAAAACTTTTGAGACGAGGATTGATAATTGGTATTATTTGGACTACTGTTCTCCTCTACGATATTATTCTCACATTGTCGAACTCGGGAATTTTTAAGTCAAACTCGGGAATCTGTACAGAATTTTGAATGGAACCGTTTTTTTAATCCACGGAGGAAACTTTCACTCGTTCCATCAGCTATGACCGAGAAGAAGTCTTAAGTAATTTGTAATTGAATTTTTCGTATTGACCATGCTGAGGATTGAACCTTCAACCTCTAGAAGATTGTCACTTTGAACCGATTATTACTTAGCAGTTGCATCCGTTACACCACAGATTCAGTTTGAAATTCCATACAGATTCCCGAGTTCGACATAAAGATTAGCAAGACGCACCTGAAGAAGGTCAGAGGTTACATCGGCCGAAACGTTGTGAGAATAACATCCAAGATGAGAACAGTAGTACTATTTCAAACTTAAGCTCAATATTCTTACGAAAATCTTATTTCAAACTTAAGCATGACAGACGGACAAAAATGCTATTTCACTCAAGCATGACAGACCAACGAAAATGCTATTTAAGACTTAAGGCTAACAGACCGACAAAAATGCTATTTGAAACTTAAACTTGACAGACTGACGAAAATGCTATTTAAAACCTTAGCATGATAGACAAACAAAAGTGCTATTTCAAACTAGTGTGACAGACTGGCGAAAATTTACCCGTGACCAACCAACCGACAGACAGACAGACAGAGCCTCTTATAAACATGCATAATTCCAAACCTAAGCATGGTAGAGTGAGGAAAATGATATTTCAAACTTACGTATGACAGACCAACGAAAATGATATTTCAAACTTAGGTATGACAGACCAACGAAAATGCTCTTTCAAACTTAAGCACGACCCAAACTGTTTCAGAGATGCTTGGACGTATCTAGAAACTGAAGCGATTCCACACACGCTAAAACTTTGTCTTGAATAATAAAGCATTCGTCAATCCGGAAGCTTGTGGAAGGAAAAAATGGCGTTCCTTTTGGGAAATGATAAAACAAATGGCTAACTGACTTCTGAGAAGAAATAAACGCAGAGAGAAAAGACAAAAACAAATATGGCTGTCGAAGGAATAAATTTATTTTACAAACAGGATGTCAAAGATTTATGACCAACTAATGTTGGTATGACAGGCACATTCATGAAGTTTTATTAAGTGGAATGGCCAGTTTGAGACGCGAGGAATGCACCAGAAGAGGCTCCAGGATTAGCCAGACATTGCATCTGCATAAATCTATCATTTGCGCAAGAGGCAAGAATGGATATGTGTCCATTCAACGTTCGCGTTTAACGCCGAAAATGCCTTTTCAAACTTTTAATCGACTCGAGGGGATCCAGAGGAAGAACGTCCCTTTCAGCATCAGACACGTTTATCTAGAAAGTAGTGAGACCGATTTCGTGGAGCTTAACCAAAGTTATTTGTAATAATCGAAGATCCTTCAGCTGAACATGAATTAGGAAAGGCAAGAAAAAAAGTAGATGTTTTTTTCACATTTGTTTTCAGTCAACATCAGGGGATTTTTTTTTATGAAAGACGTTAGCATTTTCAACATCAGTCCCATTATTTTCAGTTCACTCATATCTCTCTTCATTTTATTTATTTTCCTCCCACAAGGTAAGATGTGACACAAGGTCGGGAAAGTGGGATTTGAAAAGCCAGCGCCCGAGAAGGTGAGCACTCTGGCCTACAAAAAATGCCTGGGCAGCCCCGTCGACATTCCCCAGTAGGAGCGCCTCAGGCAGTAAGCGATAAACTTACTCCACCCCAAAGAGAGGAGGCAAAGCCTGGAGGGTGAACCTCTTAGAACTGCACAGGACAAACCCACAGAACGGCGGAATCAAGACCCAAAGGCCAAGACGACACCGGGTGTAGTATCCATCAGAACAGATACCACACTTTGATCCTGGCCAAAAGGCCAAGAAGTTCATATCTACGTTCAGATCTATCAATAAATCCTAGTCTACTCATCCCTTTTGGCTAAGATCAAAGTGTAGTATCTGTTCCGATGGATACTGCACGCCTGTCCTGTGCAGTTCTAGGAGGTCCACCCTCCCAGGCTTTGCCTCCCCTCTTTGGGGAGGAGTAAGTTTATTGCTTACTGTCTGAGGCGCCCCTACCGGGGAATGCCGACGGGGCTGCCCAGGCAATTTTTAAATGGCCAGAGTGCTCACCTCTCGAGCGCTGGCTTTTCAAACCCCACTTTCTCGACCCGATCTTGGGTCACATCTTACTTGTGGGAGTAAGATAAAACTGGCCTTGTGCCTAACTCCTGGGGAGGAGTAAATAAAACTCATGTTAAATTTATCCTAGTCGGGTCATCTATCTCACATCATACCTTTTGCTACTTGACTACTACTACTACTACTACTACTACTACTACTAGTGGTAGTAGTGGTACTATCAATACTGCTGATCAAAAATCAAGAACAATAACTCGTGCAGATTAGTCTCCCCTTTTAGTCACAGCAGCACCACAGGAATGAAACATGGTTTTCAGGATGAGTCCTTATGCAGAGTCCTGTGTGATGGGTGTCGCAAAAGGAAAGACGCATTACTGAAGCAGTTGAAACAGCTTCCACGTGGATTCCGTTCAAAAGAGCCGATTCATAGAACAACGTAATCTTATATAAATAGGGATTTCGTCTGTCCGTCTGTCTGTCCGTCAGTCACAATTTTTTTAAAACGTAATAAATACATCGCGGACTTTGTCTAATCTCGAAATATCAAAGATCTTAACTACTTTTAGAAATGGAAAATATCGCATTAATACTAAATAATAAATTCCCAACAAATAAAGCAGATGCCATGGCCGGAAATCGAACCTAGACCCTTCAGATCATCAGCCAGGCATCCTACTAACTCAGCTATTTGCACTTTCTTATAAACAGATCTTAAAACATCGACTTAACAAATGAATTATAGCTTTGGCATAACGTCATAGATTTATGATTTACGTCATGTTTCAAAACATGAATTTAAGTTTCACATTTTAGAACAATCATTACTTACCTGGTGGAGAGAGTGGATCGTGTTTTACACAATCCACGATCCACTTAAAACAAATTCATGTGTGGAAGATCGTTTGATAATTTCTGATATTCTTATGAGCAAGGGTTGACCCTTGTAACTCCATGTTGAG
Source organism: Sepiola atlantica (assembly GCA_963556195.1). NCBI lineage: Eukaryota > Metazoa > Mollusca > Cephalopoda > Sepiida > Sepiolidae > Sepiola > Sepiola atlantica. The sequence goes on from OY744538.1 coordinate 11,478,680, forward strand.
CCAGCTTAACTTATAGATTAATGCAATCGGCTATCGTCGTTGTACTTTCACATCGAAGACTATCAATTAAGGAAAACCGGCTTTTAACTGTCTGAGGATTTAATCAGTTAAAGACAGATCTTCAAATCGCTAATCCCCTCCCCCTCTCCCCCCCCCTCTCTCTCTCTCTCTCTCTCTCTCTCGCGCGCGCGCGCGCTCTCAAAGCATTAAGAAGATTCTTTTAGTGTAATTTGGTTTAAACGCATCAATCTGCAATCTCCACAATGGCCATTCTGATCTCCCTCGAGACATACTATTCACTCCTGCGCTAGAAAGAGATCTGCGTGGGCATTACCAGAAACTACTCCACAACCGATTTTTGGCCTTTTGGCTACGATCAAAGTGTAGTATCTGTTCCGATAGATACTGCACCCCATAGACTGGTATTGTCTTGGCCTTCGGGGCTTGATTTACGCCGGTCTATGAGGGGAGGCGAAGCCTGGGAGGGTGGACCTCCTAGAACTGCACAGGACAGACCCATAGACCGGCGTAAATCAAGCCCCGAAGGTCAAGACAATACCAGTCTATGGGGTGCAGTATCCATCGGAACAGATACTACACTTTGATCTTAGCCAAAAGGCCAAAGTAGCGCCGCTAAGGATGGGCAAACAGGTGTTCAGATATTCAAAGAGGTGTGAACTCTATATAAAGGAATTCAAATACAAGGAAAACAATAGAAAAAAGGAGGAAATTAGTTGAGCTAGTGAGAAAGTTTTAGTCGACAATTAAGTGTTATGAAATATTCACAGGACAGAACAGCCGTGACTAAGCTCTTCTTTTCTCATCTGAAGATCAATGAAATTTTCGCCTTTTTATACGCTCGTGCGTCTCTGAAGTTGATCCCAAATAATAACTTAATGATTTTATACAGAAGCTTCTGATTGGCTAAAAAATATACATCTGCATTTATTAATCCAACCGGAAGTCTGTGCCGAGTCATATGTACATACATGATTTCAGGCACTTTTATTTTGCATCTCAAAAGGTAAACTTCCACTGCTACAAAAGCATTTATTTCGTTCCACATGAAATGATTCGTCGAGTTATCGGCAACTTTCATAAACGCTTTCGGTAACATGTAGACAAAAACGGTGACGATTTGGTTGATGTAATATTTAAAACAAAAATAGCGCCATCTGTGTATTTAGAAAATAAAAATATGTTATTCATTCTTTAAATAGATTTTTGTGGTACAAGATGTGATTACGACAAAGGAATAAAGACATGGGTGACATTTGTTTTTCTATTTTTGGTAATTGAGGAAAGAAAAAAGAGAGAAAATGTTATAATTACATTAATCCACTGAGCCGGCTTTCGTCCATACTCGTCAGAGTAAATATGTGGAAGGAAATTTAACGTACTGCCATTCAAAAGTAAAATAGCGTAGTGAAATGAGGACTAGTGGCAAGTTAGGGGAGAAAAAAAGAGGGCGGGCTCACAAGTGGATAACATTAAGCCCCAGAAGCCATTCCTTTTGTTTGCATAAAGAGTGTTTTAATAACAAAAAACAATTTTTTCCTCTCTTTTTTACTTTTCTGAATTTCACAACAAAAAAATAGATAAAAATATAATTCCTGTCCTTATCCATTTTTTATTCGATTTCGCTTTTATTAATTATTGAAAATAGAAGAGATCGAAATATAATTTGGTTCACACCATCATATAGTCAAATGCTGGTGGTGCTTTATTTTGTCAGGGTTGTTCTGAACTCCCTGTGTCTGTACCTAGGTAGTGGAACTGGACCCACTCGTAACAGGGTAAATTGCAGCTGAGGTAAGGAGGAGTTTGTTTGGCAACTGGGGGCTCTGTACAAGAGCTGAACTATTATAGACATATCTGCGTATTATAAATCTTTATGTACAAATCTCATTAGGAAGTCGGAACTGTCAGAAAAACAATTATTTTCACAATAATTAATAACTTTCAAGGCAGAAACCGAATATTTTGCAGGAAATTTGACAAGGCTTAAATGTCAGAAAGAAAATGAAATAATAAAAAGGTTATAGAGAGAGGAAGAGAAGAAGGATGAGAGAAGAGAGAGAAAAGAGAAAAAGAATTAGAGGAAGAGGAAGGAGAGAAAGAGAGAAAGAGAGGAAGTATTTGAGGAGGAGGGGGAGAAAGAGAGGAAGAATTAGAGGAGGAGGAAGAGAAAGGAGAGAAAGAGAGGAAGTATTTGAGGAGGAGGGAGACAAAGAGAGGAAGAATTAGAGGAGAAGGAAGAGAAAGGGAGGAAGAATTAGAGGGGAGGAAGAGGAAGAGAGGAAGAACTAGAGGAAGAGACTAAAGAAAAAAAAGCCAGAAGGGTTATTCTTAAGATAGATCCATTAAATTTGTGCAACGAAAATGTTATTTTAAACTTTTACATGACGTATCGAAAAAAATACTATTTGAAATGTCAGAATAACAGATAAACGAAAATGTTATTTCAAATTTAAAGTTGACAGACTGACGAAAATGTTATTTTAAACTTTTACATGACGTGTCGAAAAAAATACTATTTGAAATGTCAGAATAACAGATCAACGAAAATGCTATTTCAAATTTAAAGTTGACAGACTGACAAAAATGTTATTTTAAACTTTTACATGACGTATCGAAAAAAGTAATATTTGAAATATCAGAATAACAGATCAACGAAAATGCTATTTCAAATTTAAAGTTGACAGACTGACAAAAATGTTATTTTAAACTTTTACATGACGTATCGAAAAAAATACTATTTGAAATGTCAGAATAACAGATCAACGAAAATGCTATTTCAAATTTAAAGTTGACAGACTGACGAAAATATTATTTTAAACTTTTACATGACGTATCGAAAAAAATACTATTTGAAATGTCAGAATAACAGATCAACGAAAATGCTATTTCAAATTTAAAGTTGACAGACTGACAAAAATGTTATTTTAAACTTTTACATGACGTATCGAAAAAATACTATTTGAAATATCAGAATAACAGATCAACGAAAATGCTATTTCAAATTTAAAGTTGACAGACTGACAAAAATGTTATTTTAAACTTTTACATGACGTATCGAAAAAAATACTATTTGAAATATCAGAATAACAGATCAACGAAAATGCTATTTCAAATTTAAAGTTGACAGACTGACAAAAATGTTATTTTAAACTTTTACATGACGTATCGAAAAAAGTAATATTTGAAATGTCAGAATAACAGATCAACGAAAATGCTATTTCAAATTTAAAGTTGACAGACTGACAAAAATGTTATTTTAAACTTTTACATGACGTATCGAAAAAATACTATTTGAAATGTCAGAATAACAGATCAACGAAAATGCTATTTCAAATTTAAAGTTGACAGACTGACGAAAATGTTATTTTAAACTTTTACATGACGTATCGAAAAAATACTATTTGAAATGTCAGAATAACAGATCAACGAAAATGCTATTTCAAATTTAAAGTTGACAGACTGACAAAAATGTTATTTTAAACTTTTACATGACGTATCGAAAAAAATACTATTTGAAATGTCAGAATAACAGATCAACGAAAATGCTATTTCAAATTTAAAGTTGACAGACTGACAAAAATGTTATTTTAAACTTTTACATGACGTATCGAAAAAAATACTATTTGAAATGTTAGAATAACAGATCAACGAAAATGCTATTTCAAATTTAAAGTTGACAGACTGACAAAAATGTTATTTTAAACTTTTACATGACGTATCAAAAAAATACTATTTGAAATGTCAGAATAACAGATCAACGAAAATGCTATTTCAAATTTAAAGTTGACAGACTGACAAAAATGTTATTTTAAACTTTTACATGACGTATCGAAAAAAATACTATTTGAAATGTCAGAATAACAGATCAACGAAAATGCTATTTCAAATTTAAAGTTGACAGACTGACGAAAATGTTATTTTAAACTTTTACATGACGTATCGAAAAAATACTATTTGAAATATCAGAATAACAGATCAACGAAAATGCTATTTCAAATTTAAAGTTGACAGACTGACAAAAATGTTATTTTAAACTTTTACATGACGTATCGAAAAAAATACTATTTGAAATATCAGAATAACAGATCAACGAAAATGCTATTTCAAATTTAAAGTTGACAGACTGACAAAAATGTTATTTTAAACTTTTACATGACGTATCAAAAAAATACTATTTGAAATGTCAGAATAACAGATCAACGAAAATGCTATTTCAAATTTAAAGTTGACAGACTGACAAAAATGTTATTTTAAACTTTTACATGACGTATCGAAAAAATACTATTTGAAATATCAGAATAACAGATCAACGAAAATGCTATTTCAAATTTAAAGTTGACAGACTGACAAAAATGTTATTTTAAACTTTTACATGACGTATCGAAAAAATACTATTTGAAATATCAGAATAACAGATCAACGAAAATGCTATTTCAAATTTAAAGTTGACAGACTGACAAAAATGTTATTTTAAACTTTTACATGACGTATCGAAAAAATACTATTTGAAATATCAGAATAACAGATCAACGAAAATGCTATTTCAAATTTAAAGTTGACAGACTGACAAAAATGTTATTTTAAACTTTTACATGACGTATCGAAAAAAGTAATATTTGAAATGTCAGAATAACAGATCAACGAAAATGCTATTTCAAATTTAAAGTTGACAGACTGACAAAAATGTTATTTTAAACTTTTACATGACGTATCGAAAAAATACTATTTGAAATGTCAGAATAACAGATCAACGAAAATGCTATTTCAAATTTAAAGTTGACAGACTGACAAAAATGTTATTTTAAACTTTTACATGACGTATCGAAAAAATACTATTTGAAATGTCAGAATAACAGATCAACGAAAATGCTATTTCAAATTTAAAGTTGACAGACTGACAAAAATGTTATTTTAAACTTTTACATGACGTATCGAAAAAAGTAATATTTGAAATGTCAGAATAACAGATCAACGAAAATGCTATTTCAAATTTAAAGTTGACAGACTGACAAAAATGTTATTTTAAACTTTTACATGACGTATCGAAAAAATACTATTTGAAATGTCAGAATAACAGATCAACGAAAATGCTATTTCAAATTTAAAGTTGACAGACTGACGAAAATGTTATTTTAAACTTTTACATGACGTATCGAAAAAATACTATTTGAAATGTCAGAATAACAGATCAACGAAAATGCTATTTCAAATTTAAAGTTGACAGACTGACAAAAATGTTATTTTAAACTTTTACATGACGTATCGAAAAAAATACTATTTGAAATGTCAGAATAACAGATCAACGAAAATGCTATTTCAAATTTAAAGTTGACAGACTGACAAAAATGTTATTTTAAACTTTTACATGACGTATCGAAAAAAATACTATTTGAAATGTCAGAATAACAGATCAACGAAAATGCTATTTCAAATTTAAAGTTGACAGACTGACAAAAATGTTATTTTAAACTTTTACATGACGTATCAAAAAAATACTATTTGAAATGTCAGAATAACAGATCAACGAAAATGCTATTTCAAATTTAAAGTTGACAGACTGACAAAAATGTTATTTTAAACTTTTACATGACGTATCGAAAAAAGTAATATTTGAAATATCAGAATAACAGATCAACGAAAATGCTATTTCAAATTTAAAGTTGACAGACTGACAAAAATGTTATTTTAAACTTTTACATGACGTATCGAAAAAAATACTATTTGAAATGTTAGAATAACAGATCAACGAAAATGCTATTTCAAATTTAAAGTTGACAGACTGACAAAAATGTTATTTTAAACTTTTACATGACGTATCAAAAAAATACTATTTGAAATGTCAGAATAACAGATCAACGAAAATGCTATTTCAAATTTAAAGTTGACAGACTGACAAAAATGTTATTTTAAACTTTTACATGACGTATCGAAAAAAAATACTATTTGAAATGTCAGAATAACAGATCAACGAAAATGTTATTTCAAATTTAAAGTTGACAGACTGACAAAAATGTTATTTTAAACTTTTACATGACGTATCGAAAAAGATAATATTTGAAATGTCAGAATAACAGATCAACGAAAATGCTATTTCAAATTTAAAGTTGACAGACTGACGAAAATGTTATTTTAAACTTTTACATGACGTATCAAAAAAATACTATTTGAAATGTCAGAATAACAGATCAACGAAAATGCTATTTCAAATTTAAAGTTGACAGACTGACAAAAATGTTATTTTAAACTTTTACATGACGTATCGAAAAAAAATACTATTTGAAATATCAGAATAACAGATCAACGAAAATGCTATTTCAAATTTAAAGTTGACAGACTGACAAAAATGTTATTTTAAACTTTTACATGACGTATCAAAAAAATACTATTTGAAATGTCAGAATAACAGATCAACGAAAATGCTATTTCAAATTTAAAGTTGACAGACTGACAAAAATGTTATTTTAAACTTTTACATGACGTATCGAAAAAATACTATTTGAAATATCAGAATAACAGATCAACGAAAATGCTATTTCAAATTTAAAGTTGACAGACTGACAAAAATGTTATTTTAAACTTTTACATGACGTATCGAAAAAATACTATTTGAAATATCAGAATAACAGATCAACGAAAATGCTATTTCAAATTTAAAGTTGACAGACTGACAAAAATGTTATTTTAAACTTTTACATGACGTATCGAAAAAATACTATTTGAAATATCAGAATAACAGATCAACGAAAATGCTATTTCAAATTTAAAGTTGACAGACTGACAAAAATGTTATTTTAAACTTTTACATGACGTATCGAAAAAAGTAATATTTGAAATGTCAGAATAACAGATCAACGAAAATGCTATTTCAAATTTAAAGTTGACAGACTGACAAAAATGTTATTTTAAACTTTTACATGACGTATCGAAAAAATACTATTTGAAATGTCAGAATAACAGATCAACGAAAATGCTATTTCAAATTTAAAGTTGACAGACTGACAAAAATGTTATTTTAAACTTTTACATGACGTATCGAAAAAATACTATTTGAAATGTCAGAATAACAGATCAACGAAAATGCTATTTCAAATTTAAAGTTGACAGACTGACAAAAATGTTATTTTAAACTTTTACATGACGTATCGAAAAAAGTAATATTTGAAATGTCAGAATAACAGATCAACGAAAATGCTATTTCAAATTTAAAGTTGACAGACTGACAAAAATGTTATTTTAAACTTTTACATGACGTATCGAAAAAATACTATTTGAAATGTCAGAATAACAGATCAACGAAAATGCTATTTCAAATTTAAAGTTGACAGACTGACGAAAATGTTATTTTAAACTTTTACATGACGTATCGAAAAAATACTATTTGAAATGTCAGAATAACAGATCAACGAAAATGCTATTTCAAATTTAAAGTTGACAGACTGACAAAAATGTTATTTTAAACTTTTACATGACGTATCGAAAAAAATACTATTTGAAATGTCAGAATAACAGATCAACGAAAATGCTATTTCAAATTTAAAGTTGACAGACTGACAAAAATGTTATTTTAAACTTTTACATGACGTATCGAAAAAAATACTATTTGAAATGTCAGAATAACAGATCAACGAAAATGCTATTTCAAATTTAAAGTTGACAGACTGACAAAAATGTTATTTTAAACTTTTACATGACGTATCAAAAAAATACTATTTGAAATGTCAGAATAACAGATCAACGAAAATGCTATTTCAAATTTAAAGTTGACAGACTGACAAAAATGTTATTTTAAACTTTTACATGACGTATCGAAAAAAGTAATATTTGAAATATCAGAATAACAGATCAACGAAAATGCTATTTCAAATTTAAAGTTGACAGACTGACAAAAATGTTATTTTAAACTTTTACATGACGTATCGAAAAAAATACTATTTGAAATGTTAGAATAACAGATCAACGAAAATGCTATTTCAAATTTAAAGTTGACAGACTGACAAAAATGTTATTTTAAACTTTTACATGACGTATCAAAAAAATACTATTTGAAATGTCAGAATAACAGATCAACGAAAATGCTATTTCAAATTTAAAGTTGACAGACTGACAAAAATGTTATTTTAAACTTTTACATGACGTATCGAAAAAAAATACTATTTGAAATGTCAGAATAACAGATCAACGAAAATGTTATTTCAAATTTAAAGTTGACAGACTGACAAAAATGTTATTTTAAACTTTTACATGACGTATCGAAAAAGATAATATTTGAAATGTCAGAATAACAGATCAACGAAAATGCTATTTCAAATTTAATTTTGACAGACTGACGAAAATGTTATTTTAAACTTTTACATGACGTATCGAAAAAAATACTATTTGAAATGTTAGAATAACAGATCAACGAAAATGCTATTTCAAATTTAAAGTTGACAGACTGACGAAAATGTTATTTTAAACTTTTACATGACGTATCGAAAAAAATACTATTTGAAATGTCAGAATAACAGATCAACGAAAATGCTATTTCAAATTTAAAGTTTAAACTGAATGTCTGATAGACGTGTTCATTTAATCTACAAGTATGCTATCATAAAGCGAAATGTGACTGACCGATCGGTCTTATAGAGTAGTGTTGACACATCTCTGGTTTAAAGATTAAATGGACACAGCAAACCACATGTTTGAGCTGGTCGGAATATTTCAACCACTATTTATCTACTTCCCACTGCAGCCAGGTTAAACATGGAGGGGGCACTCTGGAAGGGTACAAAAGTAGCCGAGAACAAACCCACCGGCATTCCCCAGTAGGAGCACTTCAGGCAACCGGCAATAACCTCCCTCCCTCTCGAAGGCGGAGGTAATGCGTGGGAGGGTGTAACTCCTAGGACCGAGTAGGACCATACCTCATCCCAACGAAGAAGGATCTGATGGTTCAGGACATACCCTAGGTTGCCAGAATGATGTCAAGGCGATGGTATAACTACAGGACGGAACCAACTAAAAACCGTGGATGAATTCAAATGATAAAACAGTTATTTGGCCCACAGACAAAACAGAAAAAGAAAAGTTTCCGATCGAATTGTCCACTTTCCGAGAACGGTCACTGACCTAACATGACATTCGGATATGGACAGTTTTGTGGCGAGGTCCGAAGCCAAGTGAAAGAATCAATTATGAATCTGGAGCAGAAATCGCATCTCTGCAGAAAGAATTGGAACTATAAACACAAGTGAATCTATTTTGGGTAAGAAGAATTTAAAGAGATTATGTTGTTCCTTTGAAGTGTTTCCATTATCAAGCCACAAAGAGAAAAACAAAGAAATAATCAACATCTTTACAGCTGCTGCTACATCACCACTGCGACTACATTTACAACTAGATGTTACTACTCATTGAGAAAACTAGTTGCAACGGGGGGTTTTTAAATGGAAGGAAAATTCATAGAAAATTCATTATAAATTTGAAGGAATTAAATTGCATTCAATAACTACAAGAAACCTCTCCAACCACAGATTGTCATGGCAAATAACACTCTACCTGAGAGTTCAACATTCAAACTCCTCGGCCTAACCTTCACAGATAACATGAATTGGAACAAATACATTGAAGACATTGCCAAGGCTGCAGCAAATAAGGTGGACTCCCTCTACTGTGCTAGTAAACTCCTCACACCTGACATTATCCTGTATCTCTACAAAGCCACCATCCACCCATGCATGGAGTATTGTTGTCACATCTGGGCTGATGCCTCATCTACTAGTCTCTCCCTCCTTGACAAGGTCCAAAAAAGAGTCGTCAACTTAATAGGTCCCTCACTGTCAACCAAGCTCCAGCCTCTGTCCCATCGCCGCAATGTGGCATCCTTGTGCTTGTTTTACAAATACTTCAATGGATTATGCTCCGATGAATTGGCTACTCTGGTGCCCCCTCGACGTAAATTCACTAGACTAACTCGACAATCAACTAAATCTCATTCATTCACTGTAGAGGTCCCCAGATGTCGGAGAGCCTTCTACTCATATAGCTTCTTTCCTTGTGCTGCTGGCCCCTGGAACTCCCTCTCTGTTCCCTGTTTCCCCAACTGTACCGACATGCAGAGGTTTAAAACTAATGTAAACAGACATCTTGCTACACAGCTCCTAACTTAGGATGACACCCAAAACTAACTCCCTAATTCTCAGTAACCCCTTACGTGTACAGTGGCGGCCTGCCTTGTTTGGGGTGAAATATTTTTTTTAAAAAAGAGGAGAAAAAAGAAACTAAAAAAAGGTTAAAAATATAAGAAAAAATAATTTTCCATTAGAAAGTAAGTTAGAGCTTAGGCTTATGTGTACCAGAAATTGTGTCATGAGAAAAAGTATGCAGCAGAGAAGCGAGATCAATTCTACCGTTTGGGTGTTCGACGTCAAGGCGAACGGACATCGGTTTTCATGGCGCTTTCAACAGCCGCATGGTGGGTTGGCCGGGAAGTTGCAGTTCATCTAGATGTACTTGTTGTAAATTGTCTTAAAAATTGAAACAAATCCAAGAGCAAATAATGGAGTTTTTTGTTGTTCTTTTTAATTATTTCTTTTATTCACACTCTCGAAAGTTTCCCAAATAAGACCTCAACACCAGATGTAGCTCAAGGTAATACCCAGGATGACATATAAATAGAGAGAGAGAGAGAGAGAGAGAGAGAGTGAGAAGAGGGAGAGAGAAGAGGGAGAGAGAGAGAGAGAGAGAGAAAAGAAATAAAAAAGAAGTCCAGTGAAAAAAATGCAAAAACGGAAATTCCACAATAGCGTAGTTAATTTGGGAGAGGAAAAAATGATTATCCTTCAATGCTAATCGAATTGAAATGAAAATTATATATTTATTTTTGCCGCCAATTTAAGTACAACCAAAATAGCGAGTCCTTAGCGCATTCAAAAATGATTCAGGCGGCAAAAGTTGGCTGATGATTGTACCGCCTAAATACCTGTTGAGAATACGTTCTCGACAATCAGTCCGACGGAGACTGGCCATTTCGGTGGCTTATATTTGTCGGATTGAGGTATTATGTCTTGGGTAGTCCTAGGAGGTCCACCCTCCTAGGACTTGCCTTCCCTCTTTGGGAAGAGGTTGGTTTATTGTCTATTTGCCTGAGGCGCCCCTACTAAGGAATGCCGACAGGACTATTTTCAGAGGCCAGTCTGGCTCTCCCGCTGAAGCGCTGGCCTTTTCTCCTACCTTCCGGCTTTATGCCACATCTTCCTGCCATGGGAACCTTTTCAACCACCGATTGTCATGGCAAATAACACCCTACCTGAGAGTTCATCATTCAAACTCCTCGGCCTAACATTTACAAGTAACATGAATTGGAACAAATACATTGAAGACATTGCCAAGGCTGCCGCAAAGAAGGTTGGCTCCCTTCTACCGTGCTATTAAACTCCTCACACCTGGCATCATCCTGTATCCCAACAAAGCCACCATCCGGCCATGCATGGAGTATTGTTGTCACATCTGGGCTGGTGCATCATCTACTAGTCTCTCCCTCCTTGACAAGGTCCAAAAAAGAGTCGCCAACCTAATAGGTCCCTCACTGTCAACCAAGCTCCAGTCCCTGTCCCATCGCCGCAATGTAGCATCCTTGTGCTTGTTTTACAAATACTTCAATGGATTATGCTCCGATGAATTGGCTACTCTGGTGCCCCCTCGACGTAAATTCACTAGACCAACTCGACAATCAACTAAATCCCATCCATTCACTGTGGAGGTCCCCAGATGTCGGAGAGCCTTCTACTCAAATAGCTTCTTTCCTCGTGCTGCTGGCCTCTGGAACTCCCTGTCTGCCCCTGTTTCCCCGACAGTACTGACATGCAAAAATTTAAACTAATGAAAACAGACATCCTTCTGCGCAGATCCCAATTTAGGTTGACCCCCCCCCCCTTACCGTCTCCCCATTTTCTTTCTTCTCAGTAGCCCCTTACGTCTACAGTGGCGGCCTGCCTTGTTTGGGGTTAACTATGTTAAAAAAATAAAAATAAAAAATAAACTCAGTCCTTAGAATAGTTTGATTAACTTTCATACCTCCGCCCTCCTTTTTAGCAGTTGTTGCTGTCCTCATTTTATTGAACACCTTAAGACTCAAACAGGAAGTTGTGAAGGGATCAAAAGGGCAGATACCGTTCCCTCTTTATTTCACTACTGCTATTCAAAGAGGCAACACGGTAATTATTACTGCCCCCTTTTTAAGAACTTACTCGCTATTTGTCCATTTCCTACTAGTGTTTACTTTTCAATTGAAATGTATTCCCGTCTACCTTTTATTGAACGTCATCAATTTCTTCCTTTGTACAGTTTTTTTTTTTTTTTGATTTATCTTCCTCCCACAGCGGTAAGATGTGACACAAGGTCGGGAAAGTGGGATTTGAAAAGCCAGCGCCCAAGAAGATGAGCAGTCTGGCCTACAAAAAATGTCTGGGCAGCCCCGTCGGCATTCCCTGGCCAGGGCGTCTCAGGTAGTAAGCGATAAACTTACACCATCCCAAAGAAGGGAGGTAAAGCCTGGGAGGGTGGACCTCCTAGAACTGCACCGGACAAACCCACAAACTGGCAGAATCAAGACCCGAAGGTTAAGACAGTACCGGTCTATAGGGTGTAGTATCCATCGGAACGAATACTACACATTGATCTCACCCAAAAGGCCAAAAAAATCGTTTACCAGAATTGGTGATCTTCATACCAATCGAGGATACGTCTTCGACAATCAGTCGGACAAAGTCAGGCTCATTGTTGAGTTGTTGACCTGGTTTCTGTCAAGCTAGGGCAGTGCTCTTCAAACTTTTTTTGTCGCGACCCCTTTTTGGAAAAAAAATTTTTTCGTGACCCACCAAAATTTTTTATAAATAAAAAATAAGTTTGAATATTATTTTAAAAATTCCATAGTTATAATTTTGGCGACCCCCTTTCTATGGTTACGCGACTCCCCTGGGGGTCGCGACCCCCACTTTGAAGACCTCTGAGCTAGGGTATGGTTCTATGCAGTATTAAGAGGTCCATCCCTCCCAGGCTTTACCTTCTCACCCATTGAGAAGGGATTAGTTTATTGCTAATCGCCTGAGGTACCCCTACTGAGGAAAAACCGAAACGGGCTGCTCAGGGTTATTATTGTGATCCAGAGTTCACACACATTTAGTGCGCTAGATCCTACCTTCCGACCTTATGTCACATCTTCCCACGGTGGGAGGGTGGGAAGTAAATACCTACATCAGTATGAAGTGTCAAGGCCGGCATGTAGCTACAGAGGGCGGTATTTCCAGTAGGGATGCCATCAACTCCAGGGGGAGGAGGACTGATAGAATAATATTTATTCGCATCAAAATTACTTTGTAGCACCTCAGCCATGCTGGGTAGGTTAAGCTACTCCGCCTCTGTCGTCGAGTTCTATCGGATGTCTTGATATTTATACTCGCCGCTTTCAGTGTAAATATCACTTAATTTCTCTGTTATCACGTGACAATCTCTCGTCGACCCGTGGATTAAGTGAACGCTTACAGATTCAAGGGGTCTCTGTGAACTGGGTTTGCGCCCTGTGACTTTCTGAGATTGTTATTTCCCTGCACTGATGAGAGAAGTAAGCTCGAAACGACGTCGTACGTAGGTAAAATATTGAAAATATAATTTAATATTATATATATATATATATATATATATATGTAAATTATAACTAAAAGGTAAACTTTTAGAGAGTTGGACCTATTGTGAAATAAGGAAAGCTCAATATACTGGATAGAGCAAAAATATGGTACGTCAATGAAAATTAGTAAGACCTGCAAATGGAAGCAAATCGGTATTTTCAGTTGTTCAAAACAAGGAGTAGTTTAGTTAATAAAAACATTTATTTATCATCTCTTTCTTTCCTTAAACCAGGTTTTTCATCAGAGGAAAAATTATGATTGATAAGTTGACAGGGTAGGACTGTCAAAGTTCCAAATTTGAAAATTTGAAAGAAAACTTTTTCAAATTTGGAACTTTGACAGTCCTACCCTGTCAACTTATCAATCATAATTTTTCCTCTGATGATAAGATTTTAATCTTTGAAAAACCTGGTTTAAGGAAAGAAAGAGATGAAAAATAAATGTTTTTATTAACTAAACTACTCCTTGTTTTGAACAACTGAAAATACCGATTTGCTTCCATTTGCAGGTCTTACTAATTTTCATTGACGTACCATATATATATATATATATATATATATATATATATATATATATATATATATATTCATTATCAGTATATAAATGCTCTATCTACTATATTGAGCTTCACCGTATCTCGATAGGATCTAATATAATTTTTGCTTTTTATATTATCTATCTATATATATATATATATATCTATATATATATATATATATATATATATATATATATGAAGAGTTCGAATGCAAAACGCGATAAACGCCATTTTCAAAATCACGAAACTGTCCCTACAAAAAGTGTTGCATTTGAACACATGACGACACCCAAAAACTATGTTTTACATAATATGATACTGAAATAATTTCTTTTTGATTTCAATAAAAATCAACTTTCATTCGAAGTCTAGATTTAATATATTTGTGTGTTTATTGTTTATAAGGTCTCAATTTAAACAAATTGGATTTATCGCCTTTTGGGTTTGAACTCTTCACTAATTAGAAAAATACCCGTCCCACAAAAGGAAAAGTTAATTCTCTGATCCGTTTTGTACCACTTTTATGTCTCTTATGAGGATTAAAATAAAGACACAATGCTAGAATCCTTATTCCAATTTTGATCCAAATCCATTACATGATTTTGATTCAAGAAAATTTCTAAAATTGAAGGCTTAAGCCTAAGGCGTTTTAATAAGAAATTGAAATTCAGGGAATCTCGCTTAATTGGTGTCTAATGACTATGGATCAAATTTAATGCAAATCTGAAATATTTGAATTTTCAAATAGGACGTTGTGCCCATATTATGACGCCTAAAACATTTTAAAATACCCCCCAAAAAACTGAAATTTGGGGAAAATATATTAATTGATGTCCAATACCTATTGTTAAATTTGCACATCTGACTTTTCTACGAAGGCCTTCCACCCCTCTTTTTTCCATTTGCATCAAACTAAATCAAACTAAATTTATCCCACATTACCCACCCTTACGCCTAGCAGCTGTGTTCCAAAATTCATAATGATCGGTTATATAGTTTAGGAGTAAATCCTATATAAATATATGCACATACTTGATTTCATATATAGAGAGATAAGCTTTTGACTTGAGGAATTACTTTTTCTACTTGATATTTATCGGCTAAATTGCAATATTCAGATGAGATAAGAGTTTCATCAGAACAGGTCATCTTTTTTGATGGACATTGGTCATTCATTGGTCATTTAAAAAAACAGACAAGTGTAATTAATGTCTTGGTAATTAATGTACAAATTAATAATCGTGGATTTTCTACTTGTTCTAAAATTGACAGGGGATTAACTAATCTCTTACGGTAATCAGATTAGGATTAAATCGATAACAGATTAGGATTATTGACAGAAGCCAACAGGAAAGAATCGTGGAAGAGTAAACAATTTTTTATGTAATTTCTATATTATGAAATTCACGTTTATGAAATTCATGTCTATAAAATCCACATCTATGAAATCCACGTCTATGAAATCCACATCTATGAAATCCACGTCTATAAAATCCACGTCTATGAAATCCACGTCTATGAAATCCATGTCTATCAAATCCACGTCTATGAAATCCATGTCTATCAAATCCACGTCTATAAAATCCACGTCTATCAAATCCACGTCTATGAAATCCATGTCTATCAAATCCACGTCTATCAAATCCATGTCTATCAAATCCACGTCTATGAAATCCATGTCTATGAAATCCACATCTATAAAATCCACGTCTATGAAATCCACGTCTATGAAATCCATGTCTATAAAATCCATGTCTATGAAATCCACATCTATGAAATCCACGTCTATAAAATCCACGTCTATGAAATCCACGTCTATGAAATCCATGTCTATCAAATCCACGTCTATGAAATCCATGTCTATCAAATCCACGTCTATAAAATCCACGTCTATCAAATCCACGTCTATGAAATCCATGTCTATCAAATCCACGTCTATAAAATCCACGTCTATCAAATCCACGTCTATGAAATCCATGTCTATCAAATCCACGTCTATGAAATTCATGTCTATGAAATCCATGTCTATGAAACTAGCGAAATGGCTTGTCGTTACGGAAAGTTTTGTCAAACTTTCTTCATTATTACATCGCACCAACAGAAAAAAAAAATTGTTTTTACTTTTTTTTTTCTTTATGGAAATCACTCCAGACAAGACATGAAGCCACTTGTATGTAAGGAACTAAAAAAAAAATACTACTTCAAGGTCAAAAACTGGCCTACGATAAGTGCTAGACGGATAGATTCTGACCCAGAAAATAGCAATTCTCTCCCCCTTTGTCAGAAACATCGCTCATGGAATGTGAGGACTAAAGGACAAAATAAGGGAAGCAAGAGTTACGAGGCTGCCGAAAGTAAACCCAAGTTAGTCACTTTCTACTCTCCTTTAAATTATAATAAGAAAACAATTTAAAATTACTATTTCTAACCAGTAAACGTTTTATTAACATATCAATCAAATAGGATGTTTGGTGCAACTCAATTTTTTGTGGTACTTAAAAGTATTTTGTTATGGTTAGGGTTAGAGTTAGGGTTTGGGTGAAATTACTGGTACGTTGAAAAATGATAATCAATTTGTGCGCAAAAAGTGTAAGACAATGGAGACAGATGAGAATTCAGATGTGGAGAAAGTATATTTGGAGGATGAAGCTACTGAGGTTGTTCAGACGTTGTGTTACCTTAGTGATACCCTTGGAGCACAGGGAGGAGCAGGTGCTAGGGTTATTGCAAGAGTTAGGAGTGGATGGAGTAAGTTCAGGGAACTTCTGCCATTACTAACCAGAAGAGCGTTGACGAAGCGAAGAATCTATCAGGCATGTGTACATGCAGTGTGATGATATATCGAAGTCACATTGATATATCGAAGCCAGGATTGAAGACATGCGTTGCATGGAAAGAAATGAGATGAAGATTTATATGATGGATGTGTACTGTAAGTCTTAAAGACAGGCTTAGATCTGATGAGCTCAGAGGAAGATTAAATCAAAGTAGTATAGGGCGATGTGCACAGAAGAGAAGACTTTGATGGTATGGCCACTTTGGAATAATGGATGAGAGTTCTTTGGTTAGTAGATGTAGAATAGTTGAGGTAGCAGGTTCAGTTCACAGAGGAAGGCCAAGGAAAACAAGGGAGGAATTGATAAGGATTGATTTTGAGAGAAATAGGGATAGATAAAGAGCTGACTAGAGATAGGTTAGTTTTGAGGTCAATTTCTAAAAGCCGGCTAACACATGCCAGCATGTAAAACGGATGTTAAATCAAATATGATGATGATAATGATGATGATGATGATGATGATGATAGAGATGCTGATGATGATTATCCTGATTGAAATGTCCTTAGGTCTTTCACTGATAATTGTTGATGATGATGATGATGATGATGATGATGATGATAATGGTGATAGAGATGCTGATGATGATTATCCTGATTGAAATGTCCTTAGGTCTTTCACTGATAATTGTTGATGATGATGATGATAATGATGATGATGATGCTGCTGATGCTGATGATAAGGATGATAGAGATGCTGATGATGATTATCCTGATTGAAATGTCCTTAGGTCTTTCACTGATAATTGTTGATGATGATGATGATGATGATGATGATGCTGATGATGATGATTTGGGCAGTAGTGAAGTGGATAATGACGTGGACTGACGACCTAGGTGTACTAAGATCGAATCCAGTCGGTTCCATAACAACATTTTCACTTATGGATGTTGGCAACCTTCACGTGTTCCTTCCTGTGATTACCTGATTCCAGCAACATCAGAATCAAGCCATTCAAGAAAGTCGTCCCATGCTGAAACATACCTAGTTACTATTACCAGATAACCCTAACGCTAACGCTAAGATTCATCGATAATTAAAGTTTTTGTTAACTCTTAACATCCTATGCCATTCGAAACCGCATTGACCAGAACTAATGTTTTTATTGACAATCTGCCTGACAACGCATGAAAGGATAACCCTTTGTTTAAATCTATTTATAAATATTTTAAAAAGTTCCCAATAAAGGGGAAATAACTCTTACCAGATCTTGTGATACTTACATCCGGGTACTGATACTTATTTCAGTATTTCATTGTTCACAGAATCTGCTTATTCCTGTATTATTCAAATGTGCCATATTTGTCTATGTTAGTGTTATATACCATTTTGAAGTACAACATTCCTTCTACATTCATTTTAGTCCTGGTGTTACAGTCCAAACTTGATTTGTTATTGTTGTACCATGTTATTGGTGATAAACTAACGTACGTTGCTACAATTTATATACAAAAAAAAACATTTAATCTGGTTCGGCCTTTTGTTAATATGGAGATATTCTTAAATAAACACCTAAAAAGAATAATTAGCCAAGTAGAATTCAATTAATTGTGTGTGATGGTTTTTATTTTCATGAATAAAGTTGAGTTTAAACTGATTTAAGTTAGTGGCCACAGAACGACATTATTTTCTTACCAACAAAACTCGATTTTATTCAATCGATTTTTGATTTTCAGCATTTTTCAAAACCAAAGCCCATGGCCAATTCATTTTGAAAAAGCTTTTTATCTTATCATCAATTTTCATCGCGTGTGTATCCATGACAACCCGTGTCTTCATTTGTTTTATGCTTTCATTACATTGTTTCAGATCTTAAAATTACATTAAATAACATCATCATCATCATCATCATCATTTTTTCCTACGATTACCCGTTGCAGCGGGTCCGCACTGGATTTCTTCCTCCACCATACGCGGTCAAAGGTCTGACCGGAGTGACGTCCAACTGTCTTGAGATCTTGTGTAAGGTATCCAATCATTTTTCTTAGGGTCGTTCTCTCAGTCTTTTCCCAAAGGCCTCCATCTTGAATCCAGTTTTTGCGACGCTGTCATCGTTTGCATGAAGTACACACCAGTCCCAGCTCAGACGATTTCCCCTCATTTTACTTGAGATGGGTTAGGGTTATGGTTAGAGTTAGGGTTTAGGGTTAGGGTTACTTGAGATGGGTTATGGTTATGGTTAGGGTTAGGTTTACTTGAGATGGGTTAGGGTTAGGGTTTAGGGTTAGGGTTACTTGAGATGGGTTAGGGTTTAGGGTTAGGGTTACTTGAGATGGGTTAGGGTTAGGGTTACTTAAGATGGATTAGGGTTACTTGAAATGGGTTAGGGTTAGGGTTAGGTTTACTTGAGATGGGTTAGGGTTAGGTTAGGGTTAGGGTTTGGGGTTAGGGTTACTTGAGATGGGTTAGGGTTAGGTTTACTTGAGATGGGTTAGGGTTAGGTTTACTTAAGATGGGTTAGGGTTACTTGAAATGGGTTAGGGTTAGGTTTACTTGAGATGGGTTAGGGTTAGGGTTACTTAAGATGGGTTAGGGTTACTTGAGATGGGGTAGGATTAGGTTAGGGTTACTTAAGATGGGTTAGGGTTAGGTTAGGGTTAGGTTAGGGTTAGGGTTACTTGAGATGGGGTGTAAGTAAAGTGACATTAATCTAAATAAATTTTGGTAAATTTCTAGTCTTTAACTCTCCTTAAAGGCCCACCAGGCGTTTCTCATGAATCAGTCAGGACCTCTGCGCACTCCTGCTCCAACTCCTGAACCCCTTATTAGCATTTCTATTCTTATTTTTTAATTTCTATAATTTTCAAATTTAGAATGAAATAGAATGAAGTAAAACATTATATTCTTTTTTTATGGATGAGAAGTGTGAACGCAGACAGCACAATAATGTGGTACTCACTTTGATCAAAATGAAACATACTAGGTAATGTACTTTCAGTATGAATATATATATATATATATATATATATATATATATATATATATATATATATTTCATTTTTTCTATCTATCTACCTATCTATCTTTCTATTTACCTATCTATCTATCTTTTTTCTACCCTTTTTATTATATCTCTTTCCATTCCATTTGATTTTATTTTATTTTGTTTTATTTTATTCTATATTTTATATTTGGGTTTTGATTCTGATTCTAACTTTTTGATTCTTAACGGTCTCAAACCACGTGACTTCCCAAATTTTGAAATTTAAAATTTCTTTTCTTCTTCTTTTTTTCCCCATTTCATTCTTTCCAAATATGATCAAATGTTAAGATGGGATTCTAACTCTCCCTGATGAGATCTCAGTAACATCGACATGCCAGTGTCGCAGATTTTGTACATGTCTGTGTTAATAAAATAATCATATATATATATATATAATATATATATATATATATATATATATATATATATATATATATATATATATATATATATATAGAGAGAGAGAGAGAGAGAGGGAGGGAGATAGATAGATAGATAGATAGATAGAAGAAGATATATGCGTGTTTGTGCGACTATACATGAGAAGTAAATGTGTTTATCTGAGTAAAAGTCAGGAGCTCTTTAGTCAAAAGAGTTTAGAAAGATTAGCTCTTTGTAAATTACATAGAGAAAAAAGAAAATAGAAATATTTCCGAAACATGACAGGTTACGCTCGTTAGACAGAAACTGCGATCATAAAAATCAATGTTTCGAGGCTAATCATGTGTTATTTAGATCAAACTGATGACATTCAAGTCTAGACGTGTTTCTCTAACATTGCGGAATATTATGACACGCGATAAGTGCATAACAGTTATCTTTAGTATTAGAATTAGAGATGGATATTTTGTTGTTTCCAAACATACAAACATACACACAGACACACATACATACATACATACCCACATACATACAGACAGACATTTCCCTTTTATATAATAGATAAGAATTATAGATGGATTTTTTGTTCCAAACATACAAACATACACACATACACATAGACACACATACATACATACATACACACATACATACATACAGACAGACATTTCCCTTTTATATAATAGATAAGAATTATAGATGGATATTTTTTTGTTTCCAAACATACAAACATACAAACATACACACAGACACACATACATACATACGTACATACATACATACATACATACATACATACATACCCACATACATACAGACAGACATTTCCCTTTTATATAATAGATAAGAATTATAGATGAATTTTTTGTTCCAAATATACAAACATACACACATACACATAGACACACATACATACATACACACATACATTTCCCTTTTATATAATAGATAAGAATTATAGATTGATATTTTTTTGTTTCCAAACATACAAACATACACACATACACATAGACACACATACATACATACATACATACACACAGACAGACATTTCCCTTTTATATGATAGATAAGAATTATAGATGGACTTTTTTTTCCAAACATACAAACATACACATAGACACACATACATACATGCATACCCACATACATGCAGACAGACATTTCCCTTTTATATGATAGATAAGAATTATAGATGGACTTTTTTTTCCAAACATACAAACATACACACATACACATAGACACACATACATACACACACATACATTTCCCCTTTATATAATAGATAAGAATTATAGATGGACTTTTTTTTCCAAACATACAAACATACACACATACATACAGATACACATACACAAATACACAAATACAAACATACACATAGACACACATACATACGTACAGACATTTCCTCTTTATATGATAGATAAGAATTATAGATGGATTTTTTTTTGTTTTGTTTTCCTTCCTGAAGATCTTGCCTATCATAACGCGGAAACATTTGATCAAATTACTGCATTGGCCGTTCATGTCTTTAATAATTGATGTTTGTCTATATCAGCGAATCACACCTACATGCAAACACGCAAATACCTTATAAAATCTACGACACGACTCTATTCATGTATTGAGCACTATTGAAGTAACACAAATTACTTACTAGACACCATCCTCGAGTGTCTTCCATCTCTCTGTACAAGGGTTTGTCAGAACAACCTGGGATGAGGATACTTCACCTTACGAGTGAACCCTGACCGAATATTCAGTATAACATAGTATCCAAAGCCCAAATACACTGCGTGCCAGAATTATATGCAAATCGATTTTTTTGTTCTAACTCCGATAGTTTTTAATAAAAATTAGTAAAACTTGGCACGTTATATGGCAACACTAACACACACGCAGATCTAAAATTCTAAGCTAATCTGCACAATAGTAAACAAATGGTAGCCATTTTGGTGACTTGCAGCCTGTTTCAGCGTGCCAACTTTATATGCAAATCATTGCTAAAGTGTCAAATATCGTGAAGTGGTGACATAAAATTAAAACATTTATTATTTTAGGAATATGTAATTTGAGAACAACAATATTACAGAGCAGACATCTTTAATATGGTTTCATAGTACAATCAATATTGTATAGAATTGCCATTTTTATTAACAAGAGAAAAAAACCTTTGGTCCATTAAAGATGTCAAACTTTCGATTTCATCTGATGAAATTTCTTTGGCAGTAGTCAGAACAGCATTCCAGAGGTCATCCTTGGAGGTCATCCTTGGAGGTCATCCTTGGAGGTCATCCTTGAAGGTCATCCTTGGAGGTGTTCTGCCTTCAACCGGAGTAAATCTTCCTTTTCAAGATGCTCCACAGATTTTCGATGGGATTTAAATCTGGAGAACAGGCTGCTCATTGCATTATTTTTCCATGTCTGGCAAAAACACTCTCCAAATATTCAGTGGGTATCCTTGTAGCATGAAAGGGTGCATTATCATGCATGAATACCATTTTTTTCCGGAATGACAAATTCTTCTTCTTGTTCCAGGGTACAACGTGTTCCTTAATGAAGTCAATGTAGAGTTTGGTGGCCATTTTAACTCCATCTGCAACTCTGAATGGTCCTACCAGCTCATTAATAATGATTGCAGCTCAAAACATCACACAACTACCTCATTGTTGACGCCTGATCCAGTGGGGACGTGGACCCTCATTACGGTATCATTAGGTCTATAAAAGTAGTTGTCGACAGACAGAAGCCGGAAGCACCTAGTATCAATGGCTACATGCCTCAAGGGATCCATTCTGAGCCCAACGCTCTTTCTGATCTTCAAAATCATATTCTGAGATCATTCGTTCACATTTAGGCAGACGACACAACCGTCTATGGCAGCACTTCGAAGAGCATTGATGATCAAGATCTTTATATTTCTAACCATTCATCATCGGCTATCATTATTAATCTAACTATTCATAAAATTAAAGTATATATTTTTACTGACCGTCTTTGTTATTTTCATCCGGTTATATATATATATATATATATATATATATATATATATATATATATATATATATATAGTCATCCACATACAGACTGTTTCGCTGTTTCACAGCTTATCAGTGCGGCTAGACCAGTTAGTGCCTCAAGCCGGGATCGAAACGCAACCGTCGAGCTGACGGCCAGCGCTGCTAACCCCTACGCCATCATGCGACACTGACTCAATGTAAGAAATATCTCAATGTAACGAAATGTAAACATTGCAAATGCCTGAGCTCGAAATTAGTTTTACCTAATGAGCATTGCCTTAAAGCTAATGGCCGTTGACGATACCCTTACAAAAATAAGCTCTACCCGGAGGGAGCTTTATATAGTCATCCACATACAGACTGTTTCACAGCTCATCAGTATGGTCCACAAGTGATCGAACAGCCCACATAACCCACCCTTACGTCTAGCAGTTCTGTTCCAAAATTCATAATAATTGGTTTATTCTATACAAGCAATATGGATTTCATCCTGCAAGATCTACAGCTGACTGAGATATCGTACAGGATGAGTGAATCGATTGACAGGGGCTTCGTTTCTAGGGTGAGAGCTCTTGATACATCGAAGTTCTTCGATAGGGTTTGGCACAAGGGTTTGCTTCATAAGCTTGTTAGCGATGAAATATCTGGAAATGACCTCTCAACCATTTAACTCTTTCTCTTCGAAGTTATTATTGATGGGCAAAAGTCCGAAACACACAGCATCAATGCCGACGTGCCTCAAGGATCCATTCTTGGCCCAAACCTCTTCATAATCTTCAAAATCACATTCTGAGATCATTCATTGACATCTATGCAGACGACACAACCGTCTATGGCAGCACTTCGAAGAGCATTGATGATTAAGATCTTGCTGACCTGGAGCATGTAGTGCAACAGGGAAAAAAAGTGGCATGTTACTTTTAACATCTCTAAAACTAAGTGTCTCTCCTTTCACCACCAATGCTCGGATCCTCATTTTACCTCCAGTTAAAATGTATGGCTTTCTCATTGATGAAGCTCCCTGATTTGATAAGCTCCTAGAGTTGACGTTTACTCCAGACCTGAAATGGAAGACTTGCATCAAATCTGTTACTAAGGTCGCTGGAAAAATGGTTGGATCATTCTATCGCTCCAGAAGGTACCTCACTCCTGACACAATCCTCTACGATGAAGTACTGCAGTCACATCTGGTGAGGTGCCACTTAGAACACTCTTTCCAGCCTTGACAGAGTACAAAACCGACATCTTCCCTACAGCCTCTTTCTCACAGAAGATGGTTTGGTTTGCTTTGTTTTTATGGCATATCAACCATCTATGGGTTATTTGATACCAAATAAAGTTGTCAAATGGAATCCTATAGGGAGGATAATTATTTTATATTGTTTTTGAAAAAAGAAATTTCAAATTAAATTTTTTAAAGAATCCAACTTCTTTGATGAAGTCTAAGATTTTGGTTGGGTTTTTGTCTTTAAACAGATCCTTTAGATTTTGCAAGTTGTATTATTTCCTTCGGTTTTGTTGCAGATCCTGGCAGACTATTAGTATATGTTTTCCTGTATAAGATTCTTGACATGATATACACATTGGAGACTTTTCACCTTCCAATAAATGTGTGTATGTTCTATACAAAGTCTGGCTACTACAACCTCTTTTCTTTTTGCCTTTCTGTAGCCTAGGGGCCACTCATCAATAGAAGGTGACAGTGGTCAAGTGGATAGCGGCACTGACTGACGACCTGGGTGTACAAAGTTCGAATCCAGTCGGTTCCATAATATCACTTTCACTTAGAGATGTTGGCAACCTTCACGTGGTCCCTCCTGCGAGAATGTCAACACCAGAATTAAGCCAGTCAACAAAGTTGTACCATGTTGATTCACACGAATTAACTTTATCAATAGTTGGACAAATCTTGTGTAATTTATTACTTTGGCATTAATCCCAAGAGTCTTGCCATTTTTCTTTGATTATCCTGTTTATAGAAGGTCGAAGATCAGTGTATGGAATATTAGTTTTGGATTCAGCGATTCTTTTGCTGCTCTATCTGCGTTTTTCATTTCCATGAAGGGGTTTTTACCCCGCCTAATAAACCGGTATCGTCCAGGCCTTTGGGTCTGGATTTACGCCGGTCTATTGGGGGTTGTCGGTCATGTGCAGTTCTAGGAGGTGCACCCTCCCAGGCTTTGCCTCCCCTCTTTGGGGAGGAGTAAGTTTATTGCTTACTGTCTGAGGTGCCCCTATTGGGGAATGCCAACGGGGCTGCCCAGGCAATTTTTAAACAGCCAGAGTGCTCAAATTCTCGAGCGCTGGTTCTTTCCCACTTTCCCGACCTTGTGTCACATCTTACCTTGTGGGAGGAAGATAAATAGAACCGATATGACTCGGTATCCTTCTCACAGAAGAGACGTTGTTAATCTTTCTTTACTTTATCGTTATTCCCCAACCCTAATCCTAACTCTAATCCTAACCCTAATCCTAACCCTAAACCCTAACCCTAATCCTAACCCTAAACCCTAACCCTAACCCTAAACCCCTATTCCCATGGCTTTCCAGTCCTTTCATTAACTCTTATCCTCAAGTGGCCTTTAAGTGGCTTGTTAGTATAAAATACAATTCTCCTCCTAACCCTAACCCGAACAACCCACTGAAGACGTCACAGCAATAGAGGCGCATAGTCGCAGTCGTTGACACAAGCTTGTTACCGACACTCGATCGATCCAACAGTAGTACCGAATTCTAGAAAGAGAGTAATTTTTGAATACGTTGGTGACCCCGACGTGATGTGGTGTTTCACTTGATGCTGAATTTCATCTGTGTGTGAAAAAGGTTTGGTTAATCCGGGGAATTCCTTAATTAGGTCTGTGTATTGGGTATTTTGTGACATCACCGTTCTTCTAATACCAGATGTCTGAATGGCGGAAATCTTTCCTTTCGTTTGTTGGTCCGTTAGATGTTGTTCCTTCAAGTTCACCATTTTTTTGTAAATTCTCGGCCTTCCAAAAGGTGACGAAAATGTTTAATTGATAGATACACAGTCAAAAGTTCTCTTCCAAAAGTGCTTTTTTTTTTTAACTTAAAATATTTCTTAGGGTAGGGGGAGAGTAAAACATTTTGGGGGGGAAATTTTTTTTTTTTTTGCGACTTAAAATATTTCTCAGGGTAGGGGGAGAGTAAAAAAAATTTTTGGAGGGTGGGGTGGAGGGCAAACAAATTTTTGAGGGAGGTGGGGGAAGATTTTTTTTTTTTTTAACTTAAAATATTTCTTAGGGTAGGGGGAGAGTAAAACATTTTGGGGGGGGGGAAATTTTTTTTTTTTTTTGTGACTTAAAATATTTCTCAGGGTAGGGGGAGAGTAAAAATTTTTTGGGGGTGGGTGGGGTGGAGGGCAAACAAATTTTTGAGGGAGGTGGGGGAAGGTTTTTTATTTTTTTTTTTTTAACTTAAAATATTTCTTAGGGTACGAGGAGAGTAAAAAAAACTGTTGAGGGCCGCGTAACTTCGTTGAAATACAAAGAAATGGGTGCAATCTTACCTCTTATACGCTGCTGCAAAACAGCTCCAACCGCGCTGTTTGATGCACCGGTACTAAAAACAGTTGCGCTGATGGGTTGTTGTCTATGTAAGACAATTTAGTGTATTCTGTTATTTTTGTCTTAGTTCTGCTAAGAGAAGTATAGCACTTTTGGAAAAGAACTTTTGGCCGCCTATCTGTCAATTAAACATCAAATTATACTGTCAATTATGCTCCGATGAATTGGCTACTCTGGTGCCCCCTCGGCATAAATTCACTAGACTAACTCGACAATCAACTAAATCTCATTCATTCACTGTGGAGGTCCCCAGATGCCGGAGAGCCTTCTACTCAAATAGCTTCTTTCCCGGTGCTGCTGGCCTCTGGAACTCCCTCCTTGCCCCCTGTTTCCCCGACAGTACTGACATGCAGAAATGTAAAACTAATGTAAACAGACATCTCGCTGTGCAGATCCCAATTTAGGTTGACCCCCCCCCCCCCATCTTCTCCCCTTTTCTTTTTTCTCAGTAGCCCCTTAAGTCTACAGTGGCGGCCTGCCTTGTTTGGGGTGAACTATGTTAAAAAAAAAAATTAAACATTTAATTAAACTGTCAATTAAACATTTTATTAAACTGTAAATTCAACTTATATTGGTCTGCAACCCCCATTGACCTAGTTTCAGAGCTGTAGAGGAATATGGCCTGAACTGTCACCTGGTAGATATGCCTTTTGGTTTACTAGGTTAAATCGTTGGTGTTCAAAACTTGTTACCTATTCATGATGTTGATGATGTGCGTGTTTTTTGCTGTTTCTTATGTACTTTGATCCGATGAACTAATGACGTTGACCTTGATTTTTTTAATTAATGATCACTCATGCATAACGTGATGTGAGCAATCACCCAAAATAACGTTCTTATCAACCGGTGCATTTAGATTTTCTTTCTTTTTAAATCATTCTTTTACGAACGGTTCCCATGTGAAACAATCCTATTTAAATACGAAAAAAAAAAAAACATCACTGCAACTGAACCATACACCTAAGGAAGCTCTGAAGGCACATCAGGTGAAACGTAGTAGAGACATTAACGTTGATAAGGATAAAAGTCCAAATGTAAATAATGATATTCTAATATATAAAATTAAGTCTGTCTATTTCTCCAAGTTCGACATCAACAGCATTCAATTTGACAAATCGATATTTGATTCTGACTGGACATTTCTTTTTCTTTATCGTTGTTCCATGTTGTTAAGAATAAGAACATTTATTCGATTTATTTCCTTTCACAAAATATTTTATCTGACTAGGGGGTATTTTTCAGATGGACGCCATCATTGTTATCAGCAGCAATCTTTTTTAATTTGGGTTACTCTTTTTTTTCTTGGGCAACGCTGGGATAGGTCTAGCTAGTTTTTCATAAAAAAACATTCAATCAAAAATGAAAATAAAATGAAAATTTTGCAAAACATGTTTAATTCTTCAAAGCAGTGATCGGTTTCCGGCTAAGTGCGGAGAATCTCTGTGAATTAGATCTGACATTGTGAAAAAATTTTAAGCTTCAATTGAAATATATTTTTCAGATGAGACGGAGATTCAAGTCACTTCTAATTTTAATGGATATTTGAATTTGATCAGGAGGAAAAGAACAAGCATGGACCCATTCTTAAGATGCGTCCATTTAACTTGCACATTTACTGATGAAAATGATATTTCAAACATGAGCGTGACAGACAGAGCCTCTTAGAGAGTTGCTTGGACGTATGTAAAATAAGTTACATCCTTCATTTTGCACATTTTGCGATGAAAATCAGAAATGCGATTTGAAACTTAAGCATGATGGACCAACGAAAATTTTATTTCAAACTAAAATATGGCAGACCAGTGAAAATAATATTTCAAACTTAAGCATGACAGACCAATGTACGTAAATTCTATTTCAAACTTTTAGCAGACCGACGAAAATGCTATTTCAAACTTAAGTGTGGCAGACCAATGAAAATGTTTTTCACATGAGGCATGGCAGTCTGACGAAAATGCCATTTCAAACTTAAGCATGACAGACCAACGTGCGTAAATTCTATTTCAAACTTTTAGCAGATCGACGAAAATACTATTTCAAACTTAAGCATGACAGACCAATGTACGTAAATTCTATTTCAAACTTTTAGCAGTCTGACGAAAATGCCATTTCAAACTTAAGCATGACAGACCAACGTGCGTAAATTCTATTTCAAACTTTTAGCAGATCGACGAAAATACTATTTCAAACTTAAGCATGATAAACCAACGTAAATTCTATTTCAAACTTAAATTTAGCAGACCAACGAAAATGCTATTTCAAACTTAAATATGGCAGACCAGTGAAAATGATATTTCAAACTTAAGCATGACAGACCAACGTACGTAAATTCTATTTCAAACTTTTAGCAGACCGACGAAAATACTATTTCAAACTTAAGCATGATAAACCAACGTAAATTCTATTTCAAACTTAAATTTAGCAGCCCGACGAAAATGCTATTTCAAACTTAAATATGGCAGACCAATGAAAATAATATTTCAAACTTAAGCATGACAGACCAACGTACATAAATTCTATTTCAAACTTTTAGCAGACCGACGAAAATTCTATTTCAAACTTTTAGCAGACCGACGAAAATGCTATTTCAAACTTAAGTGTGGCAGACCAATGAAAATGTTTTTTCACATGAGGCATGGCAGTCTGACGAAAATGCCATTTCAAACTTAAGCATGACGGACCAACAGACGAGACTCCTATAGAGAGGTGTGGACACATGTAAAAAAAAAATCTAATAATTTCATGATATTTAAAATCATTCTGACAAGTGCACACGTATGTTACAAGTTCACTTTGATCATTGGTTGGTGGGAGGAGGAGGGGGAGGAGGGGGGAGGAGGGGGGAAGGAAGTCTTGTGAATCAGTCGGGTGTTAAGGCGATCCAAGCATCAGCAGCAGCAATGGATTTTGTAGATCAAGGAATAAGTGTCAGATTTTGATGTGAAGATTTACCGAATTTTGAATGCAAGAAAACGAGAACAACGTTTAATCGGAGAAAGAAAAGGCGGGAAAATGACAATGGATTCTGGCAGTGACCCAATTAGGTTGCATATGGGAGTTGAGAATTTGACAAAAAGCTGCCATGGATTGGCGTGTTCCATCATCATCATCATCATCATGATCATCATCACACGCATCAGCAGCATCATCATCATGATCATCATCACACTCATCAGCCTCATGAAAACGGTAAGGCAGAATAGAAACTGTAGGTTATGGTGATGAGGAGTGAGGGTAGGGAAGAGGGACAGAGAGAGAAGGGAGAAAAAAAATATGATGTGAGGAGATAAAGAGCGCGAATGTATGACAAGATGGAATAGGGAATAGAGAGAGAGAAAGAGTGATGGTAGGAGGAGAGGGGGTGAAGAGAAGGGAGAAAGTAGAATGTAAGAAAATGGAGGAGGAGAGAGAAGAGGAGAGAGAAGAGGAGGAGGAGAGAAAGGAGGAGGAGAGAAAGGAGGAGGAAGAGTAAAACAATGTGAATGGAGAGCAGAAAGAATAGGAATCAAAGTAGGAGGAGAATGGAATTGGAGAGTAGGAGGATGAGAAGGAGGAAAAGTAAAAAGATAGGGAATGGGGAGCAAGAGGGGATCAGGAAACAACGGTAGACAGAATGAAAGGAGGAGAAGGAGAAGAATGAGGAGAGGAGGAGGAAGAGGAGGAGGGTAATAAGAGTGGTCATTGCTGAACGCTACTAGGCTATGAGGAGAGCCCTTGTGGCGTTCAGTAATAGCCACACCCCACATTAAGCTCGACTTGTGTCACGTCCAACCCTTGTGGGGAGACAGGTAAATAGAGAAGAGAAGGAATAGGGGATGAAGGGGATGAGGGGGCAGTGATGAGAGGAGGTAAGAAGTAATTGTAGAGAGAAGTAGAATGGTGGAGAAGGGCATATGAATTTGTCGTATGAAAAGGGGAGGAAGAGAGACAAATAATTAGGGAGACTAAAGAGAGAATAGAGAGGAGTGGGAAGAGGTGAAGGAAAAACGAGAGAGGGTAAAGAGAGAGAGAAGGGGAGGCGGGGATGAAATAGATGACATGCTCATACAAGTTGAATATATGTCCTCAATAATCAGTCCAACGGGGAGGAGGGGGAGTCCGCTGAGGCCTCAGCTTGCCCTTCTTTGTCGGGGTGAGGTTAGGGTTAGGGTTCAGTCCTAGAAGGTTAGGGGCAGACCCCTTTAGGTTTTACCTTCTCTTTTGGAGAATGGATTGGTTTATTGCCAATTGTTTGAGGTGCCCTTAGCGAGGAATGCCAACAGGGCTGTTCAGATTAGTTTTGTACACCACATTCGGTGCACTAGCATGGTAAGAGATGAGCCCCTATTTACTTACCTCCCCACGAGGGCAGAGTAATCCACATGGTCGGGTTTTTTATTTAAGGGGAAATCCAGCTCTCACAAAAAGGACACTAACAAATAAAATAGATTTGTTTTTCGAACATAGCTCAATCTTAAAACTGGGGAATATTTTATCATATATTTTGTGTGATTAAAATATATAGGTAAAAATATAGGTAAAACAATATATAGGTAAAATATATATAGGTAGACATTACCAAGGCTGCTGTAAGGAAAGTTGGCTCCTTCTACAGAACTAAAAAAACTTCTCACACCTGACAGTATCCTACATCTCTGCAAAGCCACCATGGAGTATTGTTGTCACATCTGAGCTGGTGCATCAACCACTAGTCTTTCCATCTTGGACATGTTGCAAAAAATAATCTATAACCTTATTAGGTCTCGCACTGTCTGCCAAGCTCAAGCCCCTGTCCCATCAGTGCAATGTTGCATCAATAAAGTTGTTATTAAATGTTAGAATGAGAGTTTGTCACTGGTGCACCATCTGCTAGTCACTTAGTCACATTATTTAGCTGATTATTATTAGTATTTTATTCCAGGAGGTTAGACACAAGGTCAGGTGTGGGTTTTGATGAAAGTATTTCCGTGGAACGGACTGGATTCGAACCCGGCACACCCAGGTGCTCAGTCCGCGTCGTTAACCACTTAGCCACCGTGCTGATTATTATTATTATAATTAGTATTGTCTACGTTTCTAATCATTAGAATAAATAAAATTAATGAAGTAAGAAAAGAAGAAGAAAAAAGAGAGAAGAAAAGGAGGAGAAAAAAGAAAGAGAAAAAGAAGGAGAAAAAAGAGAGAAAAAAAAGAGAGAAAAAAAAGGAGAAAAAAAGAGAGAAAAAAAGAGAAAAAAAAAGAGAGAAGGAAGAGAAAGTGAAAATGAAAGTCGATCAACAAAATGGAAAAAAAAAATCAACCACAAAAAAACAAAAAAAATTCAATAATCTGAAGAATTCTTCAAATAAAACCGATTTTAAAACCTAAAATCTAAAGATCGGAATGTTTAAACAGATTAAATATCCGAAGAAGACCCTAGAATGGATTGGCCTAATTGTTGAGATAACAACAAAAGCCACATTACAAACAGAATTCAATAGTTCAAAAAAAGCAATTCTTGGAATGATAAATACATCTTCCAGTCTTAGAAAGGGGGGGGGGGCGTATATATTCGTCATGTCAAAGAAAAATCAATTTGCCCTCCCCCCCCCCAAAAAAAAAGAAGTCTTGCTTGTTATTGGTAGAAAACCAGTTAAAAAAAAGGTACATTTTTGCGAAATTTGTCATTTACAAAATCAATTTTTTGTTGTTGTTTTTTTGCAAAGTCCATCAGTGATGCTGTATTTTTTTTCTCCTCTTTTCCTCATCTGAACCGAAAATCATCTCGCAATTATTTGAAGCTGATATTTCAAGAAGAAGTGTCATGTTGACTGTTACTCACTGTAAACAATTGATCCGTGTTTGTCTTTTCGACAGAGTTAGTTTTATTTGATCATTTTGTGTTTTGTTTGTATCCTGCGACCAAATGACACACAAATTATGTCTGTATATCTATCTCGAGCTATATATAAAGTTATGCATGTGTATATGTTTATATATTTCTATTTACATGATATACGGAATAATCACGTTGACAAACCGCCCCCCCCCCCGTTAGATCACTGAAGTTAAGCGACGTTGAGCCTAGCCAGTACTAAATGGGTGACCATTTGGGAATAGCAGGTGCTGTATGTGCTTTTGGCTTATCTCGGCATTGTTTCCAGTCGTCCTGGAATTCTCCTTGTCACTGGAATCAAGCAGTGCCGACTCAGGAGAGGTGCGGTTGTAGATTGTGCAACCCTTGCTTCACAATTATGGAGTATCCATAGTCTCTCAAGACTGAACAGAGGCCATGAGATGTACATGATTAACTCCTTAACTAATTAAAGATTATTATGAATTTGGGAACACAGCTGCTAGACGTAAGGGGTCTAAATGTGGACTATATTTAGTTTAATTTAGTTTTATGCAAAGGGGGATAAACATTCAGATAGCTCTTTATGAAATTTAACAATAGCTATTAAACATTAATTAGTAAATAAATTCCTCAAATTAAAGTATTCTTTGAGTATTTTGAAGGGGTCTTAGGAGGCATAACCTCCCATTTGAAGAATCAAATGTTTCGGCTTTGCATTGAATTTGATCCATAGTCACCAGACACAAATTAAGCAAAGTTCCCTGAATTTTAATTTTTTCTTAAAACCTCTTAAGTTTTAACCTTAAATTTTAGAGATTTTCTATAATTAAAATCATGTAATGGATTTTGATCAAAATTGGAATAAGGATTCTAGACATATGGTTTAGTAGCATTATAATTTGATTCTAATTTTCGTAAAGGGATATAACATAATCTGTTCTGTTAGGAATTAATTTTACTCGGCGTGTTATGGCTATTCCTCTAGAATATATATATATATATATATATATATATATATATATATATATATATATATATATATATATATATATAAAGTAATCCAACAAAAGATATAAGCGTCAACTAATATCTTATAATTAGTGAAACATCCGGATAAAAACTGAAGCTCAATATACTGGATAGAACATTAATATTATAATATAAAATGAAGTAATAAAATAAGGTGCCAATCAAATTTTATTAAAATTCAAAGTTCAAGCAAAGTATCTAAACGTCCTTAACTCATGAGTTTTCAAAGATAATTCTTCTCCTCAGAGGACCATTACCGTAGTGGTATTACTACCGGTAGTAATACCACTACGGTAAGGATCCTCTGAGGAGAAGAATTATCTTTGAAAACTCATGAGTTAAGGACGTTTAGATACTTTGCTTGAACTTTGAATTTTAATAAAATTTGATTGGCACCTTATTTTATTATTTCATTATATATATATATATATATATATATATATATATATATATATATATATATATATATATATAGTATAAATTCTTTTATTTGTACAAACATTATTGGCTACATATGTGCATACATATTAAAGCTGCCATTTCTTTCGAAATTCAGTTTCCTCAAACCATACAAATTGAAAATGCTACTGTTATTGAGCACTATTGTATAAATACTGGAATTTCATTGGATATACATCTAGGAAACATCAATACAATCACTATATATATATATATATATATATATATATATATATATATATATATATATATATATATATGTGTGTGTGTGTGTATGTGTAAAAATAAAAATGGAATAAAGGATAAGCATATCAACAACTAGCAAAAATAAACTAAGTTGTCGATTTGCTTACCCTTTATTCCATTTTTATTTTTACATTTTGTCTGAAACATTGTTTCTTTTATTCCTCATATATATACATATATATATATATATATATATATATATATTAGAATATTAAATTAAATGAAAGATAATTGATTTTTCGTTTAATAATAATTCATTGTGATAATATAAAGCTCAACCTATTGAATAGAGCAATCAATTCTAGAGATGAAAAATGAGAATATGGGACTCCTTGCTTTGCACTTCTTATGTTTTAATAAATATTGTATCTTGGCAATTTTTTATTCTCATCTTTCATCTCTTGAAATATATATATATATTCTTATTTAAAAAAACCTAATCCTGAAGACGACTAAGAAAGTCGAAAGCGCTCAAAAAAAATAAAAATGGCCGAATTAAGAACAATCGGAGAAATACTCTACGGATGTCCACCCGAAACCAGAAGGATAGCTCGACGAAGAAGATTTACAAATGAGAAAGTTCCGTGATGTTCAACAACGCTTGCTTGGATATATATATATATATATATATATATATATATATATATATATATATATATATATATATAGGAAAATGAAAAAGGAAAACCAAAAAATGGATGTTTTTTATGTGTACATCAACGTTTCGTCTTTATTTATAAGACTTCATCAGGATGATAAAATAGAGAAAAAATGTCATGCAAGTACAGATACATGTAGGGTAGACATATTTTTTTCCTCCCAATATGTCTACCCTACATGTATCTGTACTTGCATGACATTTTTTCTCTATTTTATCATCACGTCGGATTACCTTCATCCTTCTCTTCCCATATATATATATATATATATATATATATATATATATATATATATATATGTGTGTGTGTGTGTGTGTCTGATACACAATGTCCAGACATCTGATTATCAGAAAACTACCAAAGATGAATATGATGATAGTGGATCGTGTGCATTATGAAGGAGAAGACCCACTCTCTTCACAAGGCAAGTGATTTCTGTACAGATATTTCAGGAACCTACCTGGTCGCAGGTATTATTTTCTTTCCCTACCGAAGCTTGTAACAGTAAAGTGGATTGCCTTGTTTCATGAGTTCTAATTTTAAAGATTGACTAACAGAGTTCCCTTATCTTTTCATCTCTCTCCTTTCCCCTTTTTGTATCCGTCATAAAACTATAATTTTAATAGATTTTATTCATCTCTTTCCTGCTGGCCACCTTTTTCACACATCTCGATATCTTGTTCGTTAGGGCGATCTTCTCTCTCTCTCTCTCTCTCTCTCTCTCTCTCTCTCTCTATATATATATATATATATATATATATATATATATATATATATATATATATATATATATATATATATATATATATATATGCAGCATCTTCTCTTGCAGGCAAGTATTGTTGAATATGAGACAACTCATGTCTAGATATCTGTTGGTAGATCCTTTCAATAGTCCGAATCAGGATTTTAGTTTCGGAGGCGAATTGGTTGATGAATTTGCCATATTTTCGATTTGTCTCCCAAGTATTTTCAAACCCATCCGGGTCCATCTTCATGGTCTGTGCCTGATTAACCTCATTCCCCTGAAGATGGACCCAGATGGGTCTGAAAGTACTTGGGAGACAAATCTAAACTATGGCAAATTCATCAGCCAATTTTCCTCCAGAACTAAGATCCTGATTCGGACTATTGAAAGGATCTACCAAAGGATATCTAGACATGAGTTGTCTCTTATATTCAACAATATATATAGATATACATATTTTTCTCCAACTCTCTTAATTTCTCTTCCTCCGTCTCAAACTGTTTCCGGTTTATAGAAAATAGACAAATATAAAATACAACAAATTTCTGTAAATAACGAATACATTTTCTTAGACACAGACGAATAACGCAGGTAGGACGGAGATTTTTTAATAACAAAATAAGTTAGCAAAACATTAATCTGGAACACAACTTATATCTAATATACGGAACGTTTTTGTTCTTGTTTTTTTTTTTTTAGAGAAGTGGTGTCTGATCAACTCTGCTGGGAAGCCATGAGATACAATACTGTTTTGTTTTTAAATTCCCGAAACAGTTTTCCATGGTAAACAACTGATGATCCCTTAAATAATGTTAAGACTAGCGTAAATTCCTGGAAACAAACTAATATAGTGACTGTTAAAAGTTAATTTACTTACAAGCAAAGTAGTTTTCCAACGAAGGACTTGGGACTAAAAGTGTTTTTTCTTTGTTTTTTTTTCCATATAGTTGAAAAATTCCGAAGACACACATATATATATATATATATATATATATATATATATATTGTTAATATTTGAAATTAGTAACTAAATTTTCTGTTTGTATTGAGCCAATACGTATGCCTACAATTCCTTGTTCTTCTCATTATCCGTCAATGCCTCTGTCTTCACCCATTCTGCCTGATGAGATCTCAGTTTTTGACAGCTGTAGATCGATAACATCGACATGCCAGTGTCGCAGATTTTGTACATGTCTGTACGAATAAAAATAATCATATATATATATATATATATATATATATACAGGGTGGGCCAAAATAAAGGTCCTATCTTTAAATTTGAATAACTTGAATTTGAATAACTTCCACAAAATAAAAGTTAAACTCACCAAACTTTATGTGTGTGTAGACTGACCCTTCCGAGATTTTTTGAAATAAACAAAACAAATTTTAGCCGAAAAACACTTCTTAAAACTTACAAAATCTAAAGTATTGTTTTTTACACTGTTTTGAGTTTTTTAAGCAAAAATAATGTTTTCTAAATGAGGGTACGTTCCTTAGGGCTAATACGGCTCATGCTTGCTTCGGAAGGAGTCCTTTACTTATTCTAAAAAAAAAAAAAAAAAAAATCAATAAATAAAAAAGTTATGAATTTTTAAAAATAGGACCCTTATTTTTGCCCACCCTGTATATATATATATATATATATATATATATATATATATATATATATATATATATATATATATATATATATATAAGCTCTATTTTATATATACGAGTAAAACTGTGTGGATCATGTTTGCTTGTCTCCATGCACACTGGATGACATCATCGCCCCCACCCCCTGTAAAATTAAAATTCTTCATGACTTGAACGAATTGGAAAAATGGCTCAAATGAAGTCAAGATTGTAGGAATTTTGCAGATTCATCAAAAATAGAGAAAAGGTATGAACCCATCACCCCAAAGTACGGGATGGGATTGATGAAGTAGAATACGAAGCACCTATAAAAAAGACTCTAAAAATGGACTCTGTCCGGTGATATTTTTCTTACATATGCTTTGAAGGGAAATTTAGTGACCAGAATATCAGTGCCCTCTCCTAAGTCATCAAACTATGAAATTAAATGCATAGAAGTGCCAGTGCATAAGTAATAGATATGATTACGAACGATGGAGACATCTATTCCAAGTTCAAATTACACACTAATACTTTCCTGAAATGTAGGAATCCAGAATTTTTTTTAACTATGTGTAAAATAGCAATTTGTGTTCATTTAATCGTATACAATAAAATGTTTACAATCGATATTTTGTTGCTGTATAAAATGACCCTAAAGGGTTGATATGCCGTAAAGCAGACAAAAGACAAAGGAAGGAAGAAGAATATACGAGCAAAAAGAACTAGTGTAAAACGTTTTGGGGTTGCTTTCAGCTGGGCGCCAAAAAACATTTGAATCGTCAACAAGGCGCCAAAAAACATTTGAATCGTCAACAAGGCGGCAAAAGACATTATAATCGTCAACAAGGCGCCAAAAACATTTGAATCGTCAACAAGGCGCCAAAAAACATTTGAATCGTCAACAAGGCGCCAAAAGACATTATAATCGTCAACAAGGCGCCAAAAACATTTGAATCGTCAACAAGGCGCCAAAAGGCAAATTCAGCAAAAAAGTAATCGGCTGACAATTAAAACCTCAAGCAACGATTGTGGGAAGGGGAGACAGACAAACAGTGCAACAACGACAGACAAAAATGACAGAGAGAAACACACACAAAGGAGAGAGAGGGAGAGAGAGAGACAGAGAGAGAGAGAGAGAGACAGACAGACAGACAGACAGAAAAATGGACAAAGACAAACAGGCAGACACCGAAGAGTAACAAAGACAGACAGAGAGAGAGAGAGAGAGAGAGAGAGAGAGAGAGTGAGACAGACAGAGAGACAGAGAGAGAGACAGAGAGAGAGACAGATAGAGAGAGAGAGAGAGACAGACAGACAGAGGCAGACAAAGAAATAAAGACAGATAGACATTGTTCCCACTCTTTATGCCCTTTTTGGGGGAGCTGGATTTTCCCCACATTAAAACCGATATTTTGTCTAACATTGCCTTCGTGGGAAGGAAAGTAAATAAGGACAGTGAGTATGTGAGTGAGAGGGAAGGAGAGACATTAAGTAAGAGGGAGGGGGAGAGATAAAGAGAGAGAGAGAGAGAGAGAGAAAGCGAAAAAGAGAAAGTAATGAATAATTTGATTCTATTAATAAAGGGGCACATAACTCTACTCGGACCATTATCTCACTTCCCTAACCAATGTCTCTTAAAAGTCTAAGATTTATATCCTCTTCTTTCCTGTTTAATTTGACAATTTCTCTTTGTTCATCGAGGCATCACCCACTTGTGTGTCCAAGACACAAGCACGATAGCACATTTATTACTTTTCCGGATAATAGCCAACTGATATTAATCCATACATTTTCCTACATGACTGGTGATCAAATCATTGTGAGATTCTTCCTAACTCTGATTTGATCAGATCCTCAAAAATAGATGCTTTTCTCTCAATGCTAAAAATAGAATGGGCCACACGTTACAAATGGGCGTAACGCCAAGGGAAATAAATGCTAAAAATAGAATGGGCCACGCGTTACAGATGGGTGTAACGCCAAGTGAAATAAATGCTAAAAATAGAATGGGCCACGCGTTACAGATGGGCGTAACGCCAAGTGAAATAAATGCTAAAAATAGAATGGGCCACGCGTTACAGATGGGCGTAACGCCAAGTGAAATAAATGCTAAAAATAGAATGGGCCACGCGTTACAGATGGGCGTAACGCCAAGTGAAATAAATGCTAAAAATAGAATGGGCCACGCGTTACAGATGGGCGTAACGCCAAGTGAAATAAATGCTAAAAATAGAATGGGCCACACGTTACAGATGGGCGTAACGCCAAGTGAAATAAATGCTAAAAATAGAATGGGCCACGCGTTACAGATGGGCGTAACGCCAAGTGAAATAAATGCTAAAAATAGAATGGGCCACGCGTTACAGATGGGCGTAACGCCAAGTGAAATAAATGCTAAAAATAGAATGGGCCACGCGTTACAGATGGGCGTAACGCCAAGTGAAATAACCTTTGGACATCAGAAAGGAGAAATTAAAAAAAGGAAATGTTTATAGATTCGAAACCGGGTGCGTTTTATATGAAAATGGATAAGCACACACAAGCCATGTGTTTGCAGCTAGGTGTAAATGTAGGGGAGGAGGTCACCAAAATATTGGTCATGTGGTTCTACAAGTGGAGGTTGAAGGTGCATCTTCGACGTCACATATGGTAAACATTCAACTGCTTCTCCTGCCTGACTAGCAGATCCCGGGGCATGCTATTGTATGGTAGCGTGTTTAGGGCACATATTTTTATTATTATTAAAATTGTGGCTTTGAATGTATCAAGCCCCACTGATCAGACCGATTGAATATACCTTGGTTTTATGGTAAACACGAAAATGTATGATTTAATACGGTCAGATCGTTTGGGGGTAAATAAAAATGTTTTAAACTAAAAACCCAAACTCAATTCTCTTATTATATTTTGTGCTCTAGTATTTTAATTACTATTGAGCTTTCAACCCACTTTCTATGTGATCTTAAAGCATTAAAATATATATATATATGTATATATATATATATATATATATTTATATATTAAAGTGTTTTTCACCGATAGACGACGTCGTTTCAGGCTCTCTTACCCTCATCAGTGTAGGAGTGGCCGTTGCATGGACTCGAACGCAGTTCGCAGATTCAGGCTAGAATCACAAGACAAATGCTCAGGACCACACGGCCACGAAGAATCGACACAGACAGTAATTGAAATTAAGGTACACTTACCCGGGAGGCGGGGGAAGTGTCTTGTCGTCTACAGTGTTCAACATTCGAACAGAACTTGCTTATCGCAGAAATAACAACAAACTTTTCAATTTCAAACAGGGCTCTACTTGTAAGACTATTACATATTTAAAAGGACTTTTAACTTTTGCAATATATATATATATATATATATATATATATATATTAGATTTCTTGAATGTGAGATGATATATATAATTATTTCCACAATCAGACAACGCCGCAACCTACAACCTATGAAAGAAACAAACCGGAAGTCCTAGACTCGAGTTTCGCCCTCCTTTGGGCTCATCAGTAGAACACATCCGAACTCAGGATTCGAAACCCGAGTTCGGATGTGTTCTACTGATGAGCCCAAAGGAGGGCGAAACTCGAGTCTAAGACTTCCGGTTTGTTTCTTTCATAGGTTGTAGGTTGCGGCGTTGTCTGATTGTGGAAATAATTATATATATATATATATATATATATATATATATATATATATATATATATATAAAAGAGGGTAGTGCAATATTAGTGCAGTTCCAACGAGAGAAAAGTATATATGTAAACGAGTAAGGCTACCAACATTTGTAAAAAATTATTATATATATTATATACATATGTAATTATATATATATATATAGTCTAAAGAAGCTTTGAGTCATTTAAAAAAAAAATTGAAAAAAAAAAAAATAAAAAAAAAAAATGTAAAATGCAGTTTAAATTCCCAGACAAACTAACTAAATCCAAGATATTGCAGACTTAACATTCGTTGGAAAATTAATAAATGAAAAAAAATATAAGTAAAAAAAAAAAAAAAAAAAGGGGGGGGGGCGGGTTAATTATCTAAGAGTGAAACAAAAACAGGAGCCCTTAAGCATCTAATATTAACACGGGGATCATCAGCTGCTTACCATGTAACTGTTTCGGAGATTTAAAAACAGGACAGTTTTAATATACATGGCTCTCCAATGATATATATATATATATATATATATATATATTCAAGGATATTATACAAGATGATTGTCATAAATATATTTTAAAATGTATGAAAAAAGTTCCTAATACGATAAATTCATGCTCGATATTGGGAATAGAGCATTATTATGGTTAAAAGATAGTGAAAATAGTCAAATATAAATACTAGTTACATGTTTACAAAAAACGGAAGTGAATTCGTAT
This sequence comes from Sepiola atlantica, assembly GCA_963556195.1. Classification (NCBI taxonomy): domain Eukaryota; kingdom Metazoa; phylum Mollusca; class Cephalopoda; order Sepiida; family Sepiolidae; genus Sepiola; species Sepiola atlantica. The sequence continues at coordinate 11,520,681 of OY744538.1, forward strand.
GAAACCTTTGAATCCAGGATTTTTCAAAGAAATAAATTCCTCTCATCTGTAGAGAAAAGCTAATTTTAGAAAGTAAAAATTCAGCTTCAAATACTTTTTTGAAAATAATATATAAATTTTTATAACAAATGGAAAACAGATGCTTTTTGATGGTAATTGTAAAACATTATGAATCGAGAGTTGTGTTCTTTTTGTTGAATATATGTATATATATATATATATATATATATATATATATATATATATATATATATTCGTAATCATAATCCAGACAACACGCACAGCCGACACCACACTTGCTGTTATATAAGATTCTAAAAAAAAAATAAAAAATACTAAGTCCCCCCACTTCGATTTATTATTTTTGTTCTTTCCAGTTTATTACCAATCCGGCACTCTGCATTGCCCTCAGCCTTCTTAACATATTACTAATATATATATATATATATATATATATATATATATATACCACAAAAGACTTTTTCTTTCAAAGTTCATTTATTCATCATATATATCAAATTAAAGAGTTGTTTCCTACACGTGTTTCACTACCAAGCAGGTCCTTGCTTGGCAGATCATCAGGGGAATTAAGTACCTGGAGTAAGAGTTTCAACAACTGACAATACACAATGTGGTTGTGCCTTAATTGAGGTCACTTAAGAAGAGGACAGAAGAAAAAAATTTTATTGGCCTAATCCTGGTCTTCACTGAATAGACTATCTTCCAAGTGAAAAATCTATATATATATATATATATATATATATATATATATATATATATATACAAAATGGCACTATACTTCATATATAGAGAAATTATTTTCTCAAGTTTTAAAATAATCTCCCATTTCTCTCTATTTTTCTTCTTTCCTTCTCTGCAAACATCCAACTACCCCCCCCCCCCCCCGTAAAAGATAAAATCGAAACAAAAAGCAACACTATCTCTTATATATTCATCTAATCAGTTGTCGATCAGTTTTACTTATTTAGTTTCGGTGAGAAGCAATTCTCTTGGCAACAACTGCAATGTCAATTGGAGGAGAGTCAAATCTGAACGGACCCAAATGCCTGGGAATAGACGGGGCGGGTGGTGGTAGGTCATATAATCCTAAACTTATGAACTTGAAAAGAACTGATTTATTTCAAAACTCTTGAAAAAAAATTTTTTATTGTTTTTAAAACTAGACATAAATTGTAAATCCTACGCGACGGGGTTAAAACAAGGTCCGACCCAATCACTTCTTTTTTTTTTATTGTGTTTTTGGTGTTAGATAATCTCCCCAAAACGACACTCATAGAATCGTTAATAAAATCTATAATTCTTTCTGCAATCCAGCCATATTTGGTACAAGATAAACTTCAGTCTATGCTTGACTTGTCCACCAAGGTTGAGTCATGAATGGTGAACAGTCTTTATTTTATCACCGCTCAGTGATAAACACACTTGGATATGACAGGCAAAATTGTCAATAACCCTGACACACTTCTTTCTTGGCACTGCCCTGAATTTGGTTGTGATGGCGGCCCTCTTCAGTTCAGGATTAGTCTAGGAATTGTTGTTGTCAGACTTTATCGTTGAGATAACCCAACAGATAAAAGTCGGTGTGGTTCAGGTCCGGTGAGTGTGAAGCCCATTAAGGATCCCACCTCTTACTGATGAGACGATCACCAAAATGCCTCCCCCCCCCCTATTTTCATCGAACAGCGTTGAAACAAAACCTTAATGGCTCGGTGAAGTTTATTTGTACCAAATATGGTTGGATTACAGGAAGGATAAAACAAAGACTGTTGGAGATTTATGACTGAAACTTGGTGGACAGGTCAGGTATAGACTGAAGCTCATTTGTATCAAATATTGTTGGATTACAGGAAGGATTGTGAATTTTATTAACGATTCCGTGGGTGGCATTTTTTGTGTGTGTGTGTGAGGAGGTAACCCTATATATTAGCAGACCAAAACTTGGGAAACCTTTTGTCCTCCTGCCCCAGCTCATAGCACAATATTACTGTTTCTATTCTTATTTTTTACATTTCATGACATTCAATGTATGTAGTATTGATTCAGTAAGAGGGGGTGTAAGTACAGTGACATTTTAGCCCCGCCGAGGCACTCCTTGGATTTCTCAAGAATAAATAAGAACCCACTGTGTACTTCTACTCCAAATTCTGAACCTCATATATTACCATTTTTATTCTTATTTTTAAATTTCTATAAATTTTAAGTTATAAATGACATAAAATAATACAGACCCACCATATTTTTGTACCCCCTTTAAGCAAAGAAATCATAAAGTGTGGTCGAGACTTAAAATTTAATAATTTTTTTATATTCTTTCAAAATCAGAATCATTTGAAATATTTAATAGCAGTAAAGTGCAACGGATAGCTGTTTCTGTGGACTACTGGTTGGTATATATATATTATTTCATATGTATATATACATATAGCATTATATGGTGATATAATATATTGTCTATAGATTTTCAGTATTTACTTTAACAGTGCTTAATACGTACTTAGCCTGATGATTCCATGCGGGGATGAAACATAGACGCCTCTGTCTAGCAAATTGCCATAAATATATATATATATATATATATATATATATATATATATATATATATATATATATATTACACTGGCCACACTGATTAGTCATAGAGACAACAAATTCTTTTGTCTGTGTATAAATCTATTTTACACATACACGGCATTCAGGATAAATTTAATATTTTTCTTATATGCTTTCATTTCATAATCATTCGAAGTATTTGATAGTGATGAAGTGCAATGGATAGCTGTTTCTGTGGACTATTGGTTGGTTTGAGAGCTGGAGACCATGGACGTCTGGAAATCACCAGAATATTGGAAGAGAGTAATGCATCATGATGATTCGTGCCAGATTTTTTAAATTCGTAAATCTTAGCTGTAGTTCAGTATATATGAATACCTTTAAGGCTGTAAGATGTGTGCTGTGACAGCAATGGCTGTGATGAGGGAGATTTGGCATCAGAGTTACAACTATGAAGAAAGCACTGAACCAGGATCTTTGTTACTCCTCATACAAGAGTCGCAAGGGTCAACTACTCACTACCAAAGCCGAAGAGAACCGTTTTACGAAGGCCAAGGAACTCCTCAACCCAGTCGAGCAGAATGCTTTGATTCTTCAGTGCTTCTGTATTAAAAAGCCGAAAAAAGTTTTTTTTGTCTTTTAGCGTAGGAGAGGTAAATAAGGGGCAGGTAACTCTTCACAACAACTCTAGCTTTCAAACAATATATTTTCATAAAATGTAATTTAAATAAATTTAATTAATAATAACCCTAACTGTCTGCGGTAAAATAAAGTATATCTTCGAACTTGAAAGTGTTAACATCCATGTTCCTAATTTCAAAGAAAATCTTGATTAAAAATCGTAGTAAGAGTCACCTGCCCCTTACTTACCTCTCCAACACTATAAGACAATAAAACCTTTTTTTTCGGCTTTTTATTACAGAAGCACCGATTCTTCTCATGAGCAGTTGAACAACATGCAGAATTACTTGCATGCGGAAGTCATTATTTCCTTCATCGGAATGGTGCCCCACCCCTATAGGAGAACATTATATATATATATATATATATATATATATATATATATTTTTCTTACACTCCTTGGATTATAACATCAAATCCGTCGTACGAAGACTAGAAAAAACGGATCAAAAGCTGCATAAGCAGAAGTTGCCACTCCTGTTTAGTCAAACATGTATAAGGGAGAGAATGCTGCCCAATTATGCAAATATATATATATATCTGTATAAAATATAGTTATCACTAGACACGTGTTTTGTCGTTTTTCTCTCTCTCTCTCTCTCTTGCACTCTATCTATCTATATATATATATATAGTAAGTTATGAAAATAAGTAAGCTACACTAAGGCTACCGTGTTTCATCCACGTAGGGAATCGTCAGGCTTAAATGCTTAGCTTAATTGCCATAAATATATTTTCATAACTTACTACCTAGCTCTACTCACGTATTGAGCACTGTTAAAAATCGATACATAAAATATTATATCTCCTTATTACATTTTATGTTGATACATGAAATATATATATATATATATATATATATATATATCTATATATATATATATATACGAGGGGCGTTCAATAAGTAATGCCCATGACCGACTTCCAGTTGTCTGATCTAGATGAAATTTTGCCATTGATGAGGCATCTGTCCGTCAAGTTGAGAATGCCATTTTGGAAGATCAACGCATTACTATTCACCAAATAGCCCAAGAGGTCAAGATTAGTACAGGGTCTGTGGAAACTATCATTCATGACCATTTGCATATGCATAAGGTGTCTGCCAGATGGATTCCCAGGTTGATCACACCTTTCCAGAAGCAAGAACGCGTCGAGTGCTCGCGGATGAATTTGGAGATTGGCCAAGAAGATGAGGCAAAGTTTTTCAAAAGACTGATTACACAGGATGAAACTTGGATCCATCACTATGATCCAGAGACCAAAGCCCAGTCAATGCAGTGGAAGCACATGCTCACAGTCTTCTGGAACCAGGACGGAGTAGTGATGACAGATTTCCTGGCAAAGGGTACCACAATTACAGGAGCCTATTACGCTTCACTTTTGTTGAAATTAAGAGAAGCTATCAAAATCAAGAGGCGGGGCAAGATCAGCAAAGGTATCCTCCTCCTGCAGGACAACGCTCCGGTCCACAACTCGCATGTCGCCAGATCAGAAGCACGGGCGTGTGGCTATGAAATCCTCCCCCTTACTCTCCTGACCTTGTACCCTCTGATTTTCATATCTTCCCAGCCATGAAGTTGTTTTTAGAAGGAAAGCGTTTCCCAGATGATGCAGCCTTGATTTCTGAAGTTACGACGTGGTTGGAGGACCAACCTGGGGTGTTCTACAAAAACGGTGTCCAGAGCTGCATCAAACGATGGGAGAAATGCATAACTCTGGGTGGTTCCTATGTAGAGAAAGACTAATAACTGTGCCAAGTTTCATTAATCTAATGTTATAGGAAATGGGTCAGGGGAATTACTTATTAAACGCCCATCGTATATATATATGATATTATATTTTTTTAATATTTTTTAGAAAAAAACAAACTCATAACAATGCGTATTGTTAAACTAAATAAAATTTATTTTAATCTGAGCTTTAAAAAAAATAACATTTTCCTTGTCTAAGCAATGTTTTTCTTTTTTTTTTTGTCTTTTCATCATCCGACGGCAATGGACTTTTGGGTCATATATATATATATATATATATATATGATAATTTATTTACACGGACATGTACAAAATCTGCGACACTGGCATGTCGATGTTATCGATCAACAGTTACTATAAACTGAGATCTCATCAGGCAGAGTTAGAATCCGATCTTAACCTCAGATCATATTTGGAGAGAATTTGGTTAAGATCGGATACTAACTCTGCCTGATGAGATCTCAGTTTATAGTAACTGTTGATCGATAACATCGACATGCCAGTGTCGCAGATTTTGTACATGTCTGTGTAAATAAAATTATCATATATAAAGCTCTATTTTGATATTGAGCACTTTTATAAACCCGGTTAAAATTCTCTGGATTACCACCCTGTGGATATTTTTTACCTGGATTATTACCATTATTATTATATATATATATATATATATATATATATATATTATATAAAGAGAGAGAGAGAGGAGGGAGGGAGATATAGATAGATAGATAGATAGATAGATAGATAGATAGATAGATAGATAGATAGATAGATATGAAAAATAGAGATAGATATGTATACATTAATGTTCATGGCCGGACAACTATGAAGAGAATACAATTTCGAATAAGACAGATGGAAAGGCAGACAGACTGCACAATTTTTCATAATAATTCTTAGATGTTAACATTCCAGTTTCTGAAAATAGATCCACCAAAAAGATTGCATAGAAAAGTCTGCGTGCACCCTAAAAAATTACAATGCACCACACATCAAGCGCCATCTGCTGAGCATCGTGGGTAGGAGGAAGTTACCTGGGGATGGAGGGAAGCAGAATTCTGGCGGGACGGGGCGGGGGGAGGGGGAATGAGAGAAGCGATTCGGTATTACATTACGTAGAGATGAGTAGAAGTACCGTGTAATTGCTGCAGGATATTGGACTCTTCTTCGCTTTGATGTAAGCAAACAGCGTTTTCTGTTGACGGAGAGATTGCATGGAGGTGTTCTGTTTCGTGTTCGACACGGCTGGTGTTTGCCATCCGAAAACAGAAGAAGACGAAGCAGCGGCGACTTCTTTGAGAGTTAAAAAGGTTGTGACACGAAAATCCAATTCGTGACAACAGTTTGGTTTGGTTTGGTTCGATTCTATTTGTTCTATGATATATCAAACCTCAGTGTGACAGTTAATGCCGACCAAAAGTAAAAATAGAATCATTTGCTGTTTCACAACATTTAATGTGATAGTAGGTAGGTTTGGCAAGACATGGTTAGTGAATGAAATGTGAGTGGTGAGGTTTGCTCGCATCTGGAATTCAAAGCTGGGTTTGTTTTGACAAGTTGTGAATGATAAAATTCGATAGATAATTTATTAACATTTAGTTTTGTTGTTTAGGAAAGAATTAAAAAAAATTAAAATCAGACATTTAATAAATATGCTAAGCTAAATAGAAAACCTATTTTTCAAAAAATGCCAAAATGACGGGTTGTCTATGAATGGAATCTTTGGTTCTTTTAAGGAACTGATTTCTGTGGTAAATGCATGTAAAAGTTTTTATTTTTTTTATTTTGCTTGAGGATTTTCTTCCGGAAGTGATCTGATAGTTTTCTGATGAGCTGCATGAACGAAAGATCCTGGTAATTATATGTTTGTTCCTGGTTGTTTGTTTGTACGTGAAACAGTTGTCAAGTTACATTGAATTATTTTGAAATTCGGCAAGAAAAAAATGAATAAAGACTTGGTCATTGGAATTTTACATACCATTGTTTACTTATATATGCTCTGTTGTTAAATGTTAACATTTATCGAGCTTTTACATTGAACAGTTCTGGTAAATTTTAAAAAATATATACACAAATATATATTTTCATATATATATATTAAAATATATATTTGTGTATATATTTTTAAAGAAAATATACACAAATATATATTTTCATATATATATATTAAAATATATATTTGTGTATATATTTTTAAAGAAAATATACACAAATATATATTTTCATATATATATATATAAATATACGCAAATATATATTTTCATATATAAATATATATATAAATATACACAAATATATATTTTTATAAATATACACAAATATATATCTTCATATATATATATATATATATATATATATATATATATATATATATATATATATATATACACACACACATATATATGTATATATATATACACACACATATATATGTATATATATATATACACACATATATATGTATATATATATACACACATATATATGTATATATATATACACACACATATATATGTATATATATATACACAAATATATATATATATTGTATTTATAATATAAATAAACAATTAAACAAACAATAATACATAAATATGTGTATATATGCATGTATGCGTATATATGTTTTATATAATTATATACTAATATTGTTATACAGATTTCCACCTAAAAAAAAATAAATAAATAAAAAAAATTTTTTTTTTAAATCCAGAGTTACTCCCCTTTATCTTATAGTAAATATATCAAGTTAATTCGATAAACTAATTTGACGAAACTCACAATTAGTAACACTTCTTAAATAGATGATAATCGATAAGTTTGATAGATCTAGAATATTTAAAATGTGAGATTAATTACTTTACTTTATATTAAAATTCTTAAAATACGAAAGAAAGATAAACAAAATAAAAATATGAAGATAAAACACACTGAAATAAAAGTAAATAATCAAATATAAGCTTAATAAAAAAATAAAAATTATAAAAATATATATATATATATATATATATATATATATATTATCAAAACTAACAGTTTATCTAACACCATACACTTAACCAACATTACACAAATATTTTTGAACACCAAATCATATATTTAACATAGCCTTAAAATAAAATTTAATTTAATTTAATTTACATTCCCTGCGAGACTGCTATTGTTTTCGCTGCGATCTTCATCTGGCAGCCATTTTGTTTTGTAGTATTCTCTACACAGTCGGAGAAGAAAAAAAAATTTTCTTCTGGTTTAATTATTTTTGACAAAGGGATGTCTTTTCCCGAAATATCAAATAGTGATTTTTAATCACCCGGACATCACACGAACAGCTAAAAACACTCTTGCTGTTATGTAAGATTTTAGAAAAAAAGGAAAAATAAATAGTAAGTCATATTTCGTATTCGATTTATTGTTATTGTTTTTGTTCCTCACAACTTGCATCTTACCCGGAACTTGCATTGCCCACAGCCTTTCAAAAACTTACTACTAATATTGTATTTAATTTTATACTAGGAGGTCATTATCGCCCAACATATGTACAGCTTCTTTGAGACGTCCTACTCTCCACAGTTCTTCTCTGTCTATAATAACATTGTTATTGCAAAATTCAACTAGTGATATTATTAAATGATCAGAAGACAATATCATCAATCAAGAACAAAACAAAACTGATTTTACAGAATCAGACACGTTTATATTACTATGCAAAAAATTCAGTAATAGCAACGTTATCTAATGTTCAGAAGAGAATAGCATCAGTTGAGTTCAAGGAAGGGAAGTGACGGTGGTTAAGTGGATAACGACACGGACTGAAGACCTGGGTGTTCCAAGTTCGAATCCAGTCGGTTTCACAGTACTACTTTCACTTAAGGATGTTGGCAACCTTCTCGTGGTCCTTCCCGTAAGTACCCGATGTCTTTCCAGAAAGATTTCTAACTAGAAAAACATTGGGGAAACTAATGCCAACACCTGAATCATCTGATTCACATGAAAGAAGAAGAAGTTCAAGGAAGCTCAAGAATAGTTAGCAAAGCTAAACACAGAGGCACAACCATCCAATGAGTGACAGTAGACATATAATCACACAAGAAGACAAGAGAAGGCAAAAGGAGGGGGACATGTTTATTAGAAAATTTAATAAATGATAATGGCAATATGATCGAATAGTCAGAAGACAATATAACCAAACAAGAAGAAGACAAGACAAGAGTAGGCAAAAAAGGGGTTGAAGCCCTTCGTGAAAATTCAGATACTTCTGATTTTTGTGAAATTTTAACAATACGTATTCGACGTCAAGTAATAAATATTCCCCAAATTTCAGTTTCTTTCATGTGTATTTTTAGGGGATTTTAGGGAGAGTAATACAGGCACAACCTTATGCTCAAGTTGTAAATAGCCTTTTCACCTGTCTGTCACAGTCAAGTTTGAAATAGCCTTTTCCCAGTCTGTCACACTCAAGTTTGAAATAGCCTTTTCGTCAGTCTGTCACACTCAAGTTTGAAATAGCCTTTTCGTCAGTCTGTCACACTCAAGTTTGAAATAGCCTTTTCCCAGTCTGTCACACTCAAGTTTGAAATAGCCTTTTCGTCAGTCTGTCACACTCAAGTTTGAAATAGCCTTTTCCCAGTCTGTCACACTCAAGTTTGAAATAGCCTTTTCGTCAGTCTGTCACACTCAAGTTTGAAATAGCCTTTTCCCAGTCTGTCACACTCAAGTTTGAAATAGCCTTTCGCCAGTCTGTCACACTCAAGTTGTAAATAGCCTTTCGCCAGTCTGTCACACTCAAGTTGTAAATAGCCTTTTCCCAGTCTGTAACACTCAAGTTTGAAATAGCCTTTTCCCAGTCTGTCACACTCAAGTTTGAAATAGCTTTTCGCCAGTCTGTCACACTCAAGTTTGAAATAGCCTTTTCCCAGTCTGTCACACTCAAGTTTGAAATAGCCTTTTCGTCAGTCTGTCACACTCAAGTTTGAAATAGCCTTTTCCCAGTCTGTCACACTCAAGTTTGAAATAGCCTTTTCCCAGTCTGTCACACTCAAGTTTGAAATAGCCTTTTCGTCAGTCTGTCACACTCAAGTTTGAAATAGCCTTTTCCCAGTCTGTCACACTCAAGTTTGAAATAGCCTTTTCCCAGTCTGTCACACTCAAGTTTGAAATAGCCTTTTCCAGTCTGTCACACTCAAGTTTGAAATAGCGTTTTCACCAGTCTGTCTCATTCAAGTTTGAAATAGTCTTTTCGCCAGTCTGTCACACTCAAAATAACATTCTCATGCTAAACATGTCGATTGAATGGACGTATCTTTAGAATGGTTCCGTTTTTGTATGTTTCATCATTCTGAATTTCTTTGTGATGAAATCATTTTGTTCTTCTAGGCGTTTGCATTTCTTTGTTGAATGTCTCTTCGATTGTTTGGGCGAAAGGTTTGCATATAAACGGATTCTTTGCACATATGTGACTTGTTCAGCTATCCATGCAACTCTGAATCTATTTATTTCTTCATCATTTATTTATTCATCATTTATTTATTATTTGTCATTTATTTATTTATTTATCATTTATTTATTTATTTATCAGGTTTTTATTTATTTATTTATTTATCATTTATTTATTTATCATTTATTTATTATTTGTCATTTATTATTTATTTATTTATCATTTATTTATTATTTGTCATTTATTTATTTATTTGTCATTTATTTATTATTTGTCATTTATTTATTTATTTTATTTATTTATTTATTATTTATTCATCATTTATTTATTATTTGTCATTTATTTATTTATCATTTATTTATTATTTATTTATTTATTTATCATGTTTTTATTTATTTATTTATTCATCATTTATTTATTATTTGTCATTTATTTATTTATTTATTATTTATTATTTATTTATTCATCATTTATTTATTTATCATTTATTTATTATTTGTCATTTATTTATTTATTTATTATTTATTTATTTATCATTTATTTATTATTTGTCATTTATTTATTATTTATTTATTTATTATTTATTTATTTATCATTTATTTATTATTTGTCATTTATTTATTTATTTATCATTTATTTATTATTTGTCATTTATTTATTATTTATTATTTATTTATTTATCATTTATTTATTATTTGTCATTTATTTATTTATTTATTTATCATTTATTTATTATTTGTCATTTATTTATTTATTATTTATTTATTTATCATTTATTTATTATTTGTCATTTATTTATTTATTTATTATTTATTATTTATTTATTTATCATTTATTTATTATTTGTCATTTATTTATTTATTTATCATTTATATATCATTTATTTATTATTTGTCATGCGCTTTGGACACATCTATTATTGTACTAAATGTGAGTCAATCAACGTTTGTTTCTCTAAGGCTTTTTCCTATATAGTTTAATAACACAAAATACATTCTAAAATCTACGTTATTCTTAATCTTAGATTGAGTTATGTTTGAAAAAAGAAATCTGTTTTACTTATTATAATTAGCCGTAATTTATAATTAACTGAAGAATGCACTCATCTCTCTCTCTCTTAGCTATCTATGTATTTCTCTTGACTCCTTTCACTCTAAGTTGATTCAACCACTCTCTAGTATTTTTTACTGTCTCTGTGCGCATTTAGAAAAAGAATGACTCTTCCTCTTTCCAGCTAATTAACATAGTGTGTTCGTACACACCACAAACACGCATGTAAATTAGATGGCAAAATAATAATGTCGAAATAATAAGTCTCTTTAATTCTATATTATCCATACGGATAATATAGAAATAAAGAGACTTATTTTTTTTTTTTAGTTATATAAAAATCATTTCTTAACAGATATATCCTATATCTCTACAAAGCCACCATCAGGTGTGAGAAGTTTTCTACCATGCTAGAAAACTTCTCACACCTGACAGTGTCCTATATATCTACAAAGCCACCATCCACCCATGCATGGAGTATTGTTGCCACATCTGGGCTGGTGCATCATCTGCTAGTCTCTCCCTCTTAGACAAGGTCCAAAAATGAGTTGCCAACTTGATCGGTCCTTCACTATCCCCCAAGCTCCAGCCTCTGTCCCATCGCCGCAATGCTGCTTCCTTGTGCCAGTTTTACAAGTACTTCAATGGAATGTGCTCTGATGAGCTTGCTGCTCTGGTGCCTCCACGACGTAAATTCACTAGATCAACCCGACAATCTGCCAAATCCCATCCATTCACTGTGGAGGTCCCCAGATGCCGAAGAGATTTCTACTTCAAAAGCTTCTTTCCTCGTGCTGCTGGACTCTGGAACTCCTTCAATGCTCCCTGTTTTCCTGACGTTACTGACATGCAGAAATTTAAAACTAATGTAAACAGACATCTCGCTGGGCAGCTCCTAATTTAGGTTGACGCCCCCCCCCCCAAAAAAAAAACCTTCACCCTTTTTTCTTAGTAACCCCTTACGTCTACAGTGGCGGCCTGCTTTGTTTGGGGTGAACTATGTTAAAAAAAAATAAAAAAATATCACAGTTTATAGATTTTCGAATGAAATCCAACCGGAACAAATAGTGTTAGTGGTTATGACCCAACGGGTCACGGGTACGTGCCTTTATAACTAATTTATAACTATTATAACCCTTTATAACTATCTTCTATAACTATTATAACTTCTATAACTATTATAACTATTATAACCCTTTATAACTAATTTATAACTATTATAACCCTTTATAACTAATTTATAACTATTATAACCCTTTATAACTAATTTATAACTATTATAACCCTTTATAATTATCTTCTATAACTATTATAACTTCTATAACTATTATAACCCTTTATAACTAATTTATAACTATTATAACCCTTTATAACTAATTTATAACTATTATAACCCTTTATAACTAATTTATAACTATTATAACCCTTTATAACTATCTTCTATAACTATTATAACTTCTATAACTATTATAACTATTATAACCCTTTATAACTAATTTATAACTATTATAACCCTTTATAACTAATTTATAACTATTATAACCCTTTATAACTAATTTATAACTATTATAACCCTTTATAACTAATTTATAACTATTATAACCCTTTATAACTAATTTATAACTATTATAACCCTTTATAACTAATTTATAACTATTATAACCCTTTATAACTAATTTATAACTATTATAACCTTTTATAACTAATTTATAACTATTATAACCCTTTATAACTAATTTATAACTATTATAACCCTTTATAACTAATTTATAACTATTATAACCCTTTATAACTAATTTATAACTATTATAACCCTTTATAACTAATTTATAACTATTATAACCTTTTATAACTAATTTATAACTATTATAACCTTTTATAACTAATTTATAACTATTATAACCCTTTATAACTAATTTATAACTATTATAACCCTTTATAACTAATTTATAACTATTATAACCCTTTATAACTAATTTATAACTATTATAACCCTTTATAACTAATTTATAACTATTATAACCTTTTATAACTAATTTATAACTATTATAACCCTTTATAACTAATTTATAACTATTATAACCCTTTATAACTAATTTATAACTATTATAACCCTTTATAACTAATTTATAACTATTATAACCCTTTATAACTAATTTATAACTATTATAACCTTTTATAACTAATTTATAACTATTATAACCCTTTATAACTAATTTATAACTATTATAACCCTTTATAACTAATTTATAACTATTATAACCCTTTATAACTAATTTATAACTATTATAACCCTTTATAACTAATTTATAACTATTATAACCTTTTATAACTAATTTATAACTATTATAACCCTTTATAACTAATTTATAACTATTATAACCTTTTATAACTAATTTATAACTATTATAACCCTTTATAACTAATTTATAACTATTATAACCCTTTATAACTAATTTATAACTATTATAACCCTTTATAACTAATTTATAACTATTATAACCCTTTATAACTAATTTATAACTATTATAACCCTTTATAACTAATTTATAACTATTATAACCCTTTATAACTAATTTATAACTATTATAACCCTTTATAACTAATTTATAACTATTATAACCTTTTATAACTATCTTCTCAATTCAACCCTTAAAAAAAATTCTTTTTTTCTTTCTTTTTTTTTTGCATTGACAGTTACACTATGTCGGAACGAGGGTTAACAGAGAAACTAATAGGGGAAAACTCCGAACAAGTTATTAAGGATAAGAAAAGAAGGTTTACTAAACATAGATAGAAGGTGAACAAAGTAGTTTAGCAATCGCGAGATTTTGTTGGTTCTCGTTCTTTTGATACGAAAAAAACAGACGATTCCATTTTCTTTGTTTAGGTAATATATGGCAATATGTGAGTCTGATACATACAAGGTGCACTATTTTAAGATCCTTGGCCTTTTGGCCAAGATCAAAGTGTAGTATCTGTTCCGATGGATACTGCACCCCATAGACTGGTATTGTCTTGGCCTTCGGGGCTTGATTTACGCCTGTCTATGGGTCTGTCCTGTGAAGTTCTAAGAGGTCCACCCTCCCAAGCTTTGCCTCCCCTCTTTGGGGAGGAGTAAGTTTATTGCTTACTGCAATGAGGCACCCCTACCGGGGAATGCCGATAGGGCTGCCCAGGCAATTTTTAAACAGTCAGAGTGTTCACCTTCTCAGGCGCTGGCTTTTCAAATCCCACTTTCCTGACCTTGTGCCACATACTCCTATTGTGGGTAGGCGTTAAATAATTGGTCTTTTGGCTAAGATCAAAGTGTAGTATCTGTTCCGATGGATACTGCACCCCATAGACTGGTATTGTCTTGGCCTTCGGGGCTTGATTTACGCCGGTCTATGAGTCTGTCCTGTGCAGTTCTAGGAGGTCCACCCTCCCAAGCTTCTCCTCCCCTCTTTGGGGAGGAGTAAGTTTATTGCTTACTGCTTGAGGCGCCCCTACCGGGGAATGCCGACGGGGCTACCCAGGCAATGTTTAATGGCCAGAGTGCTCACTTCTCGGGCACTGGCTTTTCAAACCCCACTTTCCCGACCCGACCTTGGGTCATATCTTACTTGTGGGAGTAAGATAAAACTGGCCTTGTGCCTAACTCCTGGACAGGAGTAAATAAATACAAGGTGCACTAATAACTCCGAAATTGGAGACGGATATTAGATTATAATATTATCTTCATCGGATGGAATTATGTGAGAAACGCTGGGTGACATTTGTTGAATAGTAAAGGTATTATATGGTCAAGGTATTATATGGTCAAGGGAAATGGTCGGATCGCAGAAACTATCAGTTGCCAAACAGGTTGATTACAATATCCACATTTATTTATTTATATCTATGGAATTTTGCGTAATGACAGAAAACTTAACCAGAGTGCTCGATTATTTACATCAAGAGTGTAAATATATTTTATTTACTGAACACATACAATTAACTTCTCATCAGGTTAGGCTATGAGCAATGGAATGAGCTAGCAAGTCGCATGAGATCTTGTTAGTTCTCGTTCGTTTTACAGGAAAACAAAACACAATTACATTCTCCTTATTTTCATACTATATGGCATGCTATTTATACAATATCGATATACAGATCCAATTCTGTTAAATATTTCATCTGATAGTTCCCAAAAATACTCTCTTAATTTCTGTTTATTTTACCATTGTTTCGAAACCCATCTAATTCTAAATTAAAATATTCGGTACTTATGCAGTTTACGAACCGGGCTGAAATAACAACGTTATTATTTACTAAAATCCATTCTTAACATGGAGAGGGAAGGGGACTTTGTTAACTATTCTGTACTTTCACACTTTCACCCAACAATTTAATTGACAAAAGATACCGTAAAAATTGAATTTAACTTGAAAAATCCTATCTAAAAAATAGCCCAGTCCGTAAACTGCATAAGCACCAAATATTCTACATTATTGTTGTTCCTAATCAAATCAATCAATTTGTTCAAAAAATATATTACTCTATTAACAAAAAAAAAAAATAATAATTGGCTAAAAGATCTGGTTTTTGAAATCTGCCTTGACAATAACCTTCCATGTCAAGAAGAAACATTAATAAAATGTCCAGCGCATTTAAAAATGGCAGAAATTATTTTTAATGTCTCAATTCAATCACCTCTTAACTGATTTAATTGGATGCGTCATTGGAAGATTTAACATTTGCTGTAGATTCACTGGAAGGCATCTTGCGTCGTTGCTATGGTTATAAGAAAATCATTATGGAGATTTCAATCTCCCTTCCTGGATGTTGTCAGTGTCAGTAGATCCTGCAGCAATTCGAAGAGATCTACGTAACCCATCCAAAATTCAAATATTGTTTCTTTATCGTTCAGTCGCACGTAGAGGTCTGATGCTGCCCTGGTGATTTCTGGGGCCAACTCGCGCAGGTCAACTTGGAAAGCCTCGCAGACGTAATACAGAAGTGCAGACTGCATTGATTTGGCCACGTTGAGTGCAGCAATGGCTAGATTGCTAAAGCCAGACAGTTGAACGTGCCAGCAGAGAAGACCACCTCTGGCAGACCCAAGTTGTCTTTGGAAGGACGTGATCAAACGTAGGAGAGCCTTGGGTATGGATTCCGTCAGGTCTCACCAAAGACAAGAATGGAGGGGAAGACTTAGATGGAGACTGGACAATCAGGCCCCACCCTCATCAGAGGATTAATTGTGGCCTAATTCAACAAATAAAACGGTTGTTGTTGATGATGATGATGATGATTAACTCATTGATTGTATGCCCCAAAGATTCGAGTATAAGTCCTAGTACTAGTGTTGGATAATGGCCCTGTGGGAACGGACGCATCTTGAGGTGGACGTATCTGTTGGAAATCGTTGGTTTGACTTGCGCGATTTAGTGCGGGTAGACCTGTGCAGTTGGGTGCAGAAAAGGGCTGTTCTCGCGGTTGGAGCTCACAGGTGCTGTCAGAGCAAACGTTGACGAACACCGGGTCAAAAGGTCAGAAAACATGAGTGAAGGAAATGTTTGCGCATGAGTGTCGCACGTGGGATCTGTGACGCCACTCGTTTATCGTGAGAAGCTGAGAGTTTTGCAGTCTGGGTTTTGGAGACGAGCCTATCAGACGTGATTTTTACCATGTAGTCTGCAACAAGATTAGGGTAATTAATTCCCTAAGAAAATACAGGCGAAAGATCTCTTTTACCCCCTCTACGAATGGTTAAGGACTTAATTGATAAGTAATTACGAAAGCAGTAATTTTCTCTCTCTCTCTCTCTCTCTCTCTCGGCGTTGGTGAATATCTCCAAGCCGATAGATAACTAACGCTTGTAATAAAAAGAATTGAAAGTTTAAAAGATTGTTTGTCGATTGAGTCGGTTATGAAGCTTTGTGTTGCAGTGGCGTGGTTCACGGCAGAAAGAAAGAAGAAAGAATTCAACCACTAGACGACGCACCCCTCCACGCGACGAGGAAAGATTGAGGGTGCGAGAAATTTAAAGGTATGCAAATTATATGATTTATGGTGTTAAAAATGACGAGTGATTAAACGAGAACTGCCACGGCCCGTTCCGGGACGAGTATACAAAATGAGAACTGCCACGGCCCAAGTGGGGGGGGGGGCTATGCAACACTAGGAAATATTATGAGGATGGGAAATAGTTTGAATATGATTGGATGCCCTCCTCCATTTGGTCACCATGCCGTTGTCCCCCCCCCAC
Organism: Sepiola atlantica; assembly: GCA_963556195.1. Classification (NCBI taxonomy): domain Eukaryota; kingdom Metazoa; phylum Mollusca; class Cephalopoda; order Sepiida; family Sepiolidae; genus Sepiola; species Sepiola atlantica. The sequence continues at coordinate 11,538,400 of OY744538.1, forward strand.
CCTATGCACGCCAGTGTTACCGTTTTAGAAGATGACACAATATTACGAGGATGAGTCGAAACTTTTGCAATATTTTTTCATACACGGTAAAAATTTTTGCAAGAAACACTAAGCAAGGCAGCTCTTTACCTGGCGTTCTGCAAAAATGGGCTGGACTTATAAAACAATAAAATTGAAATAATGGAACCTTAAAAGAATAAATTATCTATTATATAAAAAGCAATTGTCTGTGTGTGTACAGCTATAAGTAAAAACACTATAAAACAAAGATCCACAAAGTTGGTATATTTTTGATCAGCATTGCCCAGAAAGAATATCTAAAATTTATAAAAAAATTATTCATGCTTTGGGAGGTCAAATGGCCCAGATTTAGTTACGGGGACTTGGTTTGTCAATGATTTTATTCAGCCATTTTATTTACTAAAGGGAAGTAACTCTGATTTTTTATCCAGGAGTTAATTCCCTTATGCTGACTAATTCTTCAAGGAATCTATATAAAGGAGAGTTGTCTGTTTGTATGTGTCTGTATATCCAGCTAGAGTGGAATGGGGTGAGCAAAGGATAATGAGGGGGAAGGAGAAATTTTTATTGTCATTGCATTTAAATTTCTGCATGTTGGTACAATCAAGGAAATAATAATGAGGGAGGGAATTTTAAAGGCAAGCGATCCAGGGAAAGAAGCTTTCAGAGTAGAAAATCTTCCGGAATCTAGGGATCATTACAGTGAAAGAGTGGGATCTGTGCAGCTAATCAGGTGGTTTGGAAGTATTTACGTTAAGGGGATTAGGGTTAAGGTTAGGATTATGGTTAGGATTAGGATTGGGGTTAGGATTGGGGTTAGGGTTAGGATTGGGGTTAGGGTTAGGATTGGCGTTAGGGTTAGGATTGGGGTTAGGGTTAGGGTTGGGGTTAGGGTTAGGATTAGGGTTGGGGTTAGGGTTGGGGTTAGGATTAGGGTTAGGATTAAGGTTGGGGTTGGGGTTAGGATTAGGGTTAGGATTGGAGTTAGGGTTAGGGTTAGGATTAGGGTTAGGATTGGGTTTAGGATTGGGGTTAGGGTTAGGATTGGGGTTAGGGTTAGGGTTAGGATTGGGTTTAGGGTTAGGATTGGGGTTAGGGTTAGGGTTAGGATTGGGTTTAGGGTTAGGATTGGGGTTAGGGTTGGGCTTAGGATTGGGGTTAGGGTTGGGCTTAGGATTGGGGTTAGGGTTAGGGATTAAAGTGCAGTAAGTTCATCGGAGCACATTAAAAAAAAAAAAACAAGCACAGAAATGCAACTCTGCAGTGATGCAACAAGGGTTGCAACTTGGCAGATAGTGCAGAACTTACTAGGTTAGAAATTCTTTTTTGCACCCTTTCCAAGAGGGAAAGGCTAGTGGTTGGTGCACCAGCCCACAACAATATTCCATGAATGGGCAAATGGTGATCTTATAGATATAGGATACTGGCAGGTTCTAATTCATTTAATATTATTTTATTAACTTTATCAATTGCTTTTTTTACAATTGTCTCTGTTTGTGACTTAGCTCCAATCAGAGAAGATCAGCTTTAGATTCAAGTCCTAATCAATCCTTTAATCTTTCTCTTAGAATTTTGTAATGTCTAAGTATGGGAACAATATCTACTGTATGTTTGATTTGATGTCTAACATGTTTCATTTACTGCCTTTATTGTTTATTGTAGACATGCTATTAATAAATGAAATGTCTTTGTCCCCCAATGACTTTTTAACCATCTTTTACTTTCTGACACATGTTGGTATTAACACCACCAAAACACGGCGAATCATAGCAGCCCTCACGTGTGTCGATAATTAATTTAATTTCTCTACCCACGTGTTGCTAAATTTGATGAACTAAGATATCAAATATTAAAAATTTTCATGGCAATTATAAAGTGTGATGCCGTGAGAGTAAGCAAACACTCGCTGAAGAGATTTGATAGATTATACAAATGGTATGATCCGGAATAACAGGAGAGCGAGTGCACATGCAAAAGTTAATTATTAAGAAATGTTTCAGAGGGTGAAGAATTGAAACCAGAGGTCGGGTATGACACCCAAGTCGGCGAATGTTTATAGTAACCAATCAGATTCTTTGTTATTCCCTCCCACGGGGTAATGCTTCTTCCCTCGAACGGCTAGCCTTTGGAGTTCCTTCCCTGCTCCTTGTTTCCCTAACTGTACGAACATGCAGAAATTAAAATGCGATGTGAACAAACATCTCGCTGCACAACTCCCCACTTAGGATGCCCCTTATAAATCTGGCTCTTATTTCATCATAGCCCCTTACGTCTCAATGGCAAACATGACCCCTTGTTTGGGGTGAACAGAAGTTTTTAAAAAATATATATTACGGTGATGGGGCAGGGGCTGGAGCTTGGTAGACAGTATGAAACCTATTAGGTTAGAGACTCTGTTTTGCGCCCTGTCTAAGAGGGAGAGACTAATGGTTGGTGCACCAGCACAGGTGTGACAGGTCCCTCACTGTCAACCAAGCTCCAGTCCCTGTCCCATCGCCGCAATGTAGCATCCTTGTGCTTGTTTTACAAATACTTCAATGGATTATGCTCCGATGAATTGGCTACTCTCGACGTAAATTCACTAGACCAACTCGACAATCAACTAAATCCCATCCATTCACTGTGGAGGTCCCCAGATGCCGGAGAGCCTTCTACTCAAATAGCTTCTTTCCTCATACTGCTGGCCTCTGGACCTTCCTCCCTGCTCCTTGTTTCCCCCGACAGTACTGACATGCAGAAATTTAAAACTAATGTAAACAGACATCTCGCTGCGCAGATCCCAGTTTAAGTTGACCCCCTCCCCCCAACCTTCTCCCCTTATCTTTTTTCTCAGTAGCCCCTTTCGTCTACAGTGGTGGCCTGCCTTGTTTGGGGTGAACTACGTTAAAAAAAAAAAAAAATTTTTTTTAAAATACTCCATGCATGGGCGAATTATTGTTTAGTAAAATTGATTTGGGTGTGTGACTTTCAATTCCTCTTCTACCAGCCTCTAAACCATCCAATGTGCAAACAACCAAGCAGGCAAACAAGCAACCGGATTATCAGAGTTGTTGTGTTAGACTCGGAAAAGTGTGACCCATCGAGTCACCCACTGAGCTCAGGTTATATTGCTTAAATCAGCGATAAATTGACTTTTCAAAGTTGAATAATAAAAAAAAATAAAAAGACAAGATCAAGTTTAGTCTCTTTCTGTTCGGTATATCTCCTTCTCTCTCCAGCTATGAGTTAAATAATATTACTACCTGTGGTCATTTCAGTCATTCATTTCGTAAGAATCAGATGATTCTAGTGTTGGCATTGGAATATTCTTGTTGTTGTTGTTGTTCCTATTTATCTACGTCCCACAGAGTAGAATGTGACACAAGGTCGGAAAGTGGGAATTGCGCACTCTAGAGGAAGAGTACTTGGTGCTTTTTAAAAATTGCCTGGGCAGCCCCGTCGGCATTCCCCGGTAAGGGCGCCTCAGGCGATTAGCAATAAACTAACCCCTTCTCAAAGGGTGAGAAGGAACTGCACAGGACAGTCCCATAGACTGGCGTAAATCAAGCCCCGAAGGTCAAGACAATACCAGTCTATGGGGTGCAGTATCTGTCGGAACAGATACTACACTTTGATCCTAGGCAAAATGCCAAGGAAGTTGTTGTTGTTCGTCTCAAACAGCTGCTGGCCTGCCCGTGTTGCTTAGATATCAGCCCAGCAGAACTGGCGCAACTGATAGGAGAAGGAGTTAAGATGGGTTACCTGGCACCTGAAATACAGTGTAGATGGGGCACATCAGTCTGGGAAGACAACTACTCCAGGAGAAGGAAAACTCTGACCCCCATACCCCTTCATTGCCTTGCGGCGATACCCACTCATAGAAAAAGCTCCGAAAATCAACCCTGAAAAAATTTCTGATCCGGAATCCGTCCCTATTTACTTGCCTCCCTACAAGGGAAGAGTTAGCCACAAGGTCATTTTTTTTGTGTGTGTGGGATTCCATCTCCCTTAAAAAGGTGCACTCTGGATTGGGCCAAAAGTCAAAATTACCTCAGTCTAGAAGGATTTCTTCTTTACTGACCGAGGACAGAAAAGATGAGATGTAGCATCAGAACAGATACTACACTTTGCTCCGAGCTAAACAAGGTTTCATACAGCAACGTTCTGGCAACTCCTGTGATGTCACTTGCCTTTCTAATCAATCATTCCAGCGACGTGGAGAACGGGGGTGGGGGGTGATTTGCTACATTGGTTTGCCCTCCATATGTATTTACCCAGGCTTTGTGCTCTGAGCACAACTCCATCGCCTTCTGAGGCTGAAGGATGCCGACGATGTAGGGTAGACGTGAAGGAGGCAGGTGGAAAAATGCGATAGAAAAATGATAGAACGATCAAGAAATGTTGTATTCTTCTTCTATCCAGTTAGATTTTCGTTATGCGCCCCTTTCACTCCCTTCACCGGTGATATTAGATGTTCATCTTGAAAAAGTGTTACTCAACAGGTTATGGCGTATGGGTTAGGGTTAGGGTTAGGGTTAGGGTTTAGGGCTGTGGCGTATGCGTACGTGCTCGTCAACCCCCACCCTTCATCTCCCAGCACAATTCATACTTTTCAAACATACCTCAACCAAACAAATGCCGTAAAGAACATTGTGCAAAAGATGACTGATGATATATTTAGTGTCATCGGCAAACGTCAGGAACTCCCACCATTTGCATTATGGGTAATAATGAATTGTGTTTGCAATTATCAAGTTTATACTAATGGGTCACCATTTATCAAGGTCAGAAGCCAATCGAGGATAAAGGTTAACGAGATTGTCAGTTGGATGGTGAACTATACTGTGAGAGGGTTGAAAACGATGGATGGAAAGAGCAAAATTTGATCACTTGAGAGGATATTTATTTACTCCTCTCCAGGAGTTAGTCACAAAACCAGTTTTATCTTACTCCCACAAGTAAGTTGTGACCCAAGGTCGGGTCGGGAAAGTGGGGTTTGAAAAGCAAGTGCCCGAGAGGTGAGCACTCTGGCTATTAATTGGGCAGCCCCGTCGGTATTCTTCGGTAGGTGCACCTCAGGCAGTAAGCAATAAACTTACTTCTCCCCAAAGAGGGGAGGCGAAACCTGGGAGGGTTGACCTCCTAGAACTGCACAGGACAGACCCATAGACTGCCGTAAATCAAGCCCCGAAGGCCAAGACAATACAAGTCTATGGAGTGCAGTATCCATCGGAACAGATACTACACTTTGATCTTTATTGTAAACATCATAGAGAGTCACAAAGATTTTTCCTATGGTCATTGGAATGCAACTCTAAAGTATATATGCTCTGAAGCTTGTAATACAACTTTATTGAGCTTGCAATTTGAAACATTTTCGGATATTATCATTATATACTTAAATATATATTTTTTTATAAGAACTCACAAATATATATATAATTTTTACACTTTTATTGTCATTAAGGGTATGCGAGCACAGCAGGGCTATGTATTTTACTAATAGGAATTTTTCTTCAGCGCACCTCACACACTTCATCCACTCATACATAGAGATTTATACTGTAGTGATGTGATAATGAAATGGTTTGGTTGATATGTAGTCACACCCTTAATGACAATAAAAGTGTAAAAATTTGGGAATTTCCTTGCTTTTGTACATTTAGTGTATATGAATTTTCATCTTAACACTATTAAGGGCATATGATTTCAGTATACTGGTATTTTTCATGGAATAATAAAATAGAAATGTGCTTTGTCATTCAAATATAAAGTTTCACGTCAAGCCGCCAGACTCATGTAAACACGGGAGTTTCATTAAAGGACAGTTATAATAAGCGTTGTTCAAAGTACACATTCTGTAAAATTGTCGATTCCCAACTAAAACGCGGACAACAAATCGTCTGCAGTTTTCCGACCTCACAAATGAGTAAGTAAACCCAAATAAATTGTTTTGGACTACTTTCAAATGTACCTTAAATTATTTTAACGGAAATACAGTTAAGAAATTAGTCCAAAACAATTTATTTGGGTTTACTTATTCATTTGTGAGGTCGAGAAACTGCAGACGATTTATTGTCCACCATTTTGATTGGGAAACGACAATTTTACCCAAAACTCTTAAATATCCATTTATTCATTTTTTTTTATGTAAAATAATAAAATAAATACTTTTCATAAAAGGACAGACGTCTGTCCGAAATATTAAAATTATAATAACAAATGTTTTCATATTTTCCATAAAACTATTTTTTTGTTATTTTTCAAATGAGAAGAAATTCATTATTTCTAGCTGATAAGACTGGAGGGAGAGAGATAGGCGTTTACGGGGTAAGTTACTGGCATGGTTGGGTAGACTTTTTCTCGGTATGTGTGGGTGGGTTTCAACTTAGAATTCTCAGATCTGCTAGGGACCCCACCGACCAACAACAGGCTGCCACTGTCAATGCCAGCATCAGAACACCATGCAGTTAATTGCAAACCTTTCGTTCTTCCCTTCTCTTTCTTTTAATCTTTTTTAATTGCGCGCAGAAAAATATTGTAACAATCAGAGAGAGAGAGAGAGAGAGAGAGAGAGAGAGAGACAGAGACAGAGACAGAGAGAGAGAGAGAGAGAGAGAGAGAGGGGGGGGGATTAAAATAATTTGATAATTTGTACATTTCAGTTCATGTCTGATTAAAAGAAAATGGAGAGTGAGCGGGGGGGGGGGGGGGTGCATTATTCCAGGTCAATGTTTTTTGTATTTTTTTTATCTCTCATTACAAAATGTTATATTAGTTACAAATAGAAGAAAAAACAAACAACATGCTTCGTTTCTGTGTGCCAGGTGGGTACTATTATTATAAGCACAAGTGTATATAACATACTATATATATATATATATATATATATATATATATATATATATATATATATATATATATACATATACATATATATTAAAGAGGGTAGTGCAGTATTAGTGCAGTTCCAACGAGAGAAAAGTATATATGTAAAGGAGTAAGGCTACCAACATTTGTAAAAAGTTTTTTTTTCAACATTTATTTATTATTTTGTTATTTTATCATTTTATAATTTTATATAACGCGTTTCAAGCGGTGGTCCGATCTCGTCAGATATATAAATCCATTTGAAAAAATGTCTTTAGATTTAAAAGAGTGTATTATTTACCTCCTCTTCAGGAGGTTAGGCACAAGGCCATTTTTATCTTACTCCCACAAGGTAAGACGTGACCTAAGGTCGGGTCGGGAAAGTGGGGCTTGAAAAGCCAGCGCCCAAGAAGGTGAGCACTCTGGCCATTAAAAATTGCCTGGGCAGCCCCGTCGGCATTCCCCGGTAGGGGCGCCTCGGGCAGTAAACAATAAACTTACTCCTCCCCAAAGAGAGGAGGCAAAGCCTGGGAGGGTGGACCTCCTAGAACTGCACAGGACAGACCCATAGAATGGCGTTAATCAAGCCCCGAAGGCCAAGACAATACTAGTCTATAAAAAGAGTGTTCGAAAGACATTTCTTCAAATGGATTTACATATCTGATGAGAGCGGACCACCGCTTGAAACGCGTTATATGAAATTATAAAATAGAATCGTCAGGCTAAAATGCATATATATTACCAGTGATAACTCGCATGTTTTTTTCTGAAGTCTAGGTGACAACAAGTCTCCTAAGATTTCCAGAAACCTTCAGTTTTCGATCACTGCTACAACTCTATTCACGTTCTCGCAACAGCCGTTTAGCATTGTTCTTGCTGATAACATTCATTGGGTTTCTCTGTAATTTGAGTGACAATTGTACTGCATAATCACGTTGATACACCTGTTCCCGCTAGATCACCGAAGTTAAGCAACGTTGACCATGGCCAGTACTAAATTTGCGAATACCAGGTGCTGAATGTGCTCTCCGCTTATCTCAGCATTTTTTCCAGTCGTGTTGCACTTCTTGCCACTAGAATCAGTCAGTGCGAACTCAGAAGAGATGTGGTTGATGATTGCGCAACCCTTGCTTCGCAATTACATACACAGCCACCCTTACAGGGTGTGTCCATTGTTTCTCAAGACTGAACGGAGCATGTGAGTGACAATTAGCCTGCTCAGGATTCCGGTACTCTCTGTGTCGTTCCAGTCGAAGTCTGGATGACGTTTCCCCTCCTCGGCCTTTTCATCCTCCTAGACCCTTCACGACCATTTTCTGTGGTACCAACACGTTTTTTTTTTGTTGTGGGGAGCAACAGAGGATGTCACATTATGGGATTTTTCACACATTCTCACATGAGTCATTATCAGTGATCGCTTACTGGCAACAACAGGTGGTGTTCCCTGGAGTCTGAGTGACAACACGTCTCCCCAGATTATTATTATTTACTCACTAGGAGTTCTCATACAGGTCGTCATCAGTGATTGCTCACTGATAATAACCGGTGGTGTTCCCTGGAGTCTGAGTGATAACAAGTCTCTCAGATTTCCAGTACTCTCCACCTCTTTTTGATAACCATTGCAAATGACTTTGCGTTATCGCAGCTGCCGCTTACCATTGATTTCTCACTGGCACCGACCATGGGTCTTCACTGGGGTTTGGGGGGCAATAAGCCTTCCCGGACCCCAATACTCTCCGCATCTTTCCAGTGGAGGTCTGGTTGGTGGTCTCCCTTCTCGGTCTTACCATCCTCCCTGATCCTTCACGGCAATTTTGTGTGGTATCAGCCGAGGCTGGTGCCATCACATTGTTGTTGTTGTTGTTGTTGTTGTTTTCTTTGGGTAGGGGGGCAGTTTTATTATTATTGATAGAACCAGATAAAAGCATGTATGGTGGCTATTGCAGGACATATGAGGCCTGTCTAAAAAGTATCTGTCACATTAGATTCAGCAGGTGGTTGGAGAAGATGCGATGGGTGTAACACAAATCAAGGAGTGGTTCAACCGATTCAAAAATGTCCGCACATCAGCGGAAAGTGACCAGCATTCTGGCAGGCCCCAAACTGCTCGGAATGCAGCTGCTGTTGAGAGGGTGCGGAACGCGACGGCGGAGATGAACATCATTCTAAAAGAAGACTTCTATAGGTGTTTCCGGCAGTGCATGGATCGGTGGACTAAGTGTGTGCAAGCACAAGGGGCCTACTTTGAAGGGGGGATAAGGGTCCCAACCCCGTCACGTATTTGAAATATTTTTTCTAGCCTAAGGTCGAATACGTTTTAGACAAGCCTCATATATGGGCTAGCTTCCGGGGGGGGGGAAGTAGAAAGGGGACCCCTCTCTCTCTCAAATATATAAAAACAAATGATATTTGTATATTTTCAGGTGTAATGGGGATTTATCTGAACTAATTTGAAACAGTTTAAGGTATTGGGGGGGGGGGCGCTTCTACTTGCAATAGTTCATGTTTCACATGAAAAAAACGTCATCTCAAAATATATTTTCATAAAAATTTTTTTTATATGCAAGTAAATGAACATACGAAATAATGAAGGGGCCCTAAATTCTATTGGGGGGGGGGGGGCTGGTAAAGGTCCAAATCAGACTCTTGGTGATGAGAGAACAAACGGCAGATATGGACACACCACACACAGGAAGATTATTACAGTAACTGCTTCCCTGCAGGCTACAACATGGTCGTCTTCACATCCAATGTCAGCAAAAACTTGTCATCAACCGTCCTCATAAGTGATACAACTTAGTTCATTCCATGTATTATTTTCAATCCTCTCATAATATTCTTCCTCATTCAACTGACAATCTATGCATCTCATTAACACTTATCCTCGAGAGACTTTTGGCCTTGAAAAGCGGTGACTACTTAGTAAAAAGAAAAAACCTTTCGGAAACTTCGGAAAAAATACAACAAAAAACTGTCTGAATGTATAAAGATAATAAATGCAAAAAAATCAATTATTTTGCGTGAAAAAAAAGTGCATGATAATAGAATGAGCTCCTCTAACCATTCAGCTATTACGAGCCAATATATATATATATATAAACACTAGTATGGGTAGATAGTATCGTGACGAATGAAAATATTAAAAACTGCTCCACACACACACACACAAAGAAGAAGAAGGTAATGCCTGGAAGTATGGCATCATGACAACAGAACAGATACTGCACTACCTCCAAAAGGAGAACGTAATCCCTTGGAGGATGGTATCATGATCACAAAACAGATACTACACTATCACATACACACACACAAAAAAAGGAGATAATGCCTAGAAGGATGGTATCATGACAACAGAATAGATACTCAATTACCACCAAAAGGAGAACGTAATCCCTGGGGGGTGGGGGGGAGATAGTATCATGACCACAGAACAAATACTACACTATCACCCCCCCCCCCAAAAAAAAAAAAAGAAGGAGGAGGTAATACCTTGGAGTATGTTATCATGACGAACGAACATATACTACACTGGGTCCCCCAAGGGAGGAGGTAATCCCTGGGAGGATGGCATCATGATCACAAAACAGACACTACACTATCATCTCCCTTCCAAAAAAAGAAAGAAGGAGGAGGTAATGTCTGGGAGTATGTTACGATGACGAACGAACATATACTACCCCCCCCCCCCCCTCCACGAATTGACCATTGAAAGATAGTACATTAGTCGGATTAAATAGTACAGTAAACATAGTAAACTGAATCGAGCATTTTTAATAAAAAGTCGAGCATAAAACGTGGTTGTTCTGGTCTAGGGGTAAAACACTAGACTACGAGTATTTACATCGAGGGTTCGATCCCTACCCGAGTAGTCATGCTGATGACGGCTCATAGCCAGAAATATATTTCTTTTTATGTATACAAAAATTAATTTATAAATTAATTAATTAAAAAATGAACGCAAAAATTAATTTATAAATTAACTAATTAAAAAATATTTCTCTCTCTCATATATATATATATATATATATATATATATATAACACTACAGTTAATATTTATATCTAATTAAAAAAGGAGTATACAGTGAAGAAAACAAGAAACTCATGTTCACACCTGTGAAGCACATATAAGTATGTTTACTCGATTTTTTAATTCGATATGAATATTAACTATAGTGTTCTATAAATATTAAATTCATAAATAATAATGCGTATTAAAACAGTTGTATTATTTCATAACTACGAACAGTCATCCTCGCAGCAACGAATCCTTTTTGAGGGGAAGGGGGGGGGGTAATTAATTGTGTCTATACACAAACACTGGAAGGAACGTACTATTTGATTCGCATATGCAGCTTTTGTATAGAAGGCTAAAGTCGTCAATGAAATATGGAAAAATCACTTAACTTTATTATGTATATATTTTTTTAATGGAAATCGCTCCAGACAAGGCATGAAGCCACTTGATGTAAGGACCTAAAACAAATACCATTTCAAGATCAAAACCCAGCCAACCATAAGTGTTATATGGAAAGATTCTGATCAGAAAACAGCAATTCTTCCCCCTTTGTCAGAAACATCGCTCATGAAATGTGAGGACTAAAAGACAAAATAAGAGAAGTGAGAGTTACAAGGCTGAATAAATATATATATATATATATATATATATATATATATGTTAATGCATGTTCCTTCGGTAGTTGAACACTCTTGGCAACGGCTGCCTATGGCAGGTTTAAACTTTCGCTGATTTATCAAATTGTTCATAGTGGCCGTATGGGTTGAGGCGTCAGAATCTGGGTTATAAGATGACTCGTGTTCAGGGTTTTCAAATCATGTGACCAGTATGAATAATTATTTCTACACTGACGATTCCAGAAAGGATGAAACATATACGTATGTAGATAAAAACGAATATTTATAATTATATATTTTATTCAAACAGACATGTACAAAATCTGCGACACTGGCATGTCGATGTTATCAATCTACAGCAGTTAAAAGCTGAGATCTCATCAGGCAGAAATAGGATTTGATTCTTCCCTCAGATGGTATTTGGGAATAAATCCGAATTTTGCCTGATGAGATCTCAACTTTTAACTTCTGTAGATCGATAACATCGACATGCCAGTGTCGCAGATTTTGTACATGTCTGTTCAAATAAAAATAATCATATACATAAAGCTCTATTTGATATTGAGCACTTTTTATAAACCTGGTTGAAATTCTTTGGATTCCTATTAATATATATATATATATATATATATATATATATTGGTACAGAAAAATTAGTACAACATTAGTACCGTCGGTTTCAAGCTCAGAAGGATTTAATCCTCCGGCTTTCTGTAGCTCCAAACGAGAGTGATACGTGGATTCACATTTCTAAAACAGGTGACAACATTAGCTGAAGAGAGCCGGAGGGTTAAGTCCTTCTGAGCTTGAAACCGACGGTACTAATGTTGTACAAATTTTTCTGTACAAAAAAAATATATTACGCTCTTAATTTAGATTCTCTATTAATCGAGCACTCTGCTGGGATTTTTCCCACTATATTACATAAGAAGTCATATATATATGTGTGTGTGTGTGTGTGTGTGTGATCTATTTGGGGAGGGGGTTAGGGCGGTAAGTAAAAGTAAAAAGTCTGCAAGTGCGACCGTGTAAAGCCTGGTGACAAACCAACCGAACTGATGGTCAGCTGGAGTTGAATCTTGGAATCGGTCACATCCAAATCAAGGAATATGACTTAAAAGCCTGTCATCATGTCGTTTGTATTGATTCTGCAAAGACAGTCGGTCTTTTTGACATAAAGAGAGAGAGAGAGAAAGAGAGAGTCAAGAGAAAAATCAAGGGAAAAAAAAGCGGAATGGTGAGAAAACACAAGAATGTGAAGATACATGGTTTCACATGTCTTGGATTGAACTTGATGAGGTTAAAGTATAATTTTGGTGCAGGTTATTAAAAAGAAAACGAAAAGAAATCCAATTCGAGATCGTACCTAGCGTGAGTGTTTACGTTTTAAAAAGTCAATATGCTAATACAATAATTGGCATCTCTGGGAGTTTGTGGAACCAAGGACAATATGCTCCGTTTTTTTTTCGTTTTTTTTTTTTGATGGGTTCCGTTTTTTTTTCGTTTTTTTTCTTATTTTGTTTTCATTTAAAAAAATAAAAATAAACATATCGTCACCTTTTTTTCTTTTTTACCTGAAAGGAATTTGTTTAGTACGTTTCTAGCTCCTGCTATTAAAAGAATGGAACACACACAAACAGTAATTCCGTTCTCGCAGATTACACACGCACCAAAACAAACCTAAAACAGAACTCTAAAAGACGTGTGATCTCCCAGAAGAATATGAAATTAAACCGAAACAATCCGAAGAATACTCGTCTTTCTTTAAAACTGTTAGCGAAAGAATCGAAGACTAAAGAGGTCTGGATTAGTTGGAGTATTCGGACTACTATTCCCATCTTGATTGTTATATACACAACGTTTCGACCGATATAACCTTCGACCTTCTTCAGGTACATCTTTTCGAACTTGGAAACCTAATAGTCGAACTCGGGAACCGATACGTAATTTCGTATAGGTTCCCAAGTTTAAAAAGATGCACCTGGAAAAGATCGGAGGTTACATCGGTCGAAACGTTGTAAATATAGCAACCAAGATGAGAATAGTAGTACGAATAGTCCGAATAATCCAAATTATTAATCCGCATTTAAAAAAAAAAAAATCCCAAAACTTCAAATGATTTACATTTAAAATATTAAAATGTACAATTGGTTAAAAAATACTATTAAAATTGTTTACTAACCTGAGTGTCTGGCTTGTTTTTTGTTTTTTCTCTCTTTTTTTTTTTCTCGAATATTAAAGGTGGGTGGATGATGTCCTTAAATCACTGTCGCATGGATGTTTAGGGTAAGTAATTGCAAGTAAAACAACTACACGCGCCGTGTTTTGTTGTTATGTTGATTGGTTCGTCCAGGAAAACAAAACAAAAAAAAAACTAACAAAAACAAACAAACAAAAAGAACGAAAAAAAAACAACAAAAATTAAAAAAAAAAGCGAAGATTTTTCCTCCTCCTTCGGTGACTCTGGCGCTCTCCTTTCATTTCTTTCTTTCCATTTTTCTCCTCTACTTCAAAATAACCTCTCGTCGTCTTTCTGTTCTCCCCGAATTAAAAGACAGGTGATATAAAAAGAAAGAAAGAAAGAAAAAGAGAAAGGGGCCCCCACGTAATGTCGGCCCCCCCGCTTTTTCTCCTGCCTCCTCTGTCAAGGGAAGAAGAGAGATCGCAATTTTTACGTACAC
>OY744538.1:11555084-11560084 GCA_963556195.1 Sepiola atlantica
AACAGCCTCTTACCATTGATTTCTCGCTGGTAAGGACAGTTGGTCTTCTCTGGGATTTGGGTGGCAATAAGCCTCCTCAAGGTCCCAACATTCTCCGAACTTTTCCAATGGAGGTCTGGTTTGTGCTGTCCCTCCTCGGTCTTCTCATCCTCCTCGACCCTCTACAAATATTGTGTGTGGTGTCAGCCTAGGCCAGCACCATTTTTTAAAAATTTTAATTAATTTTTTTTTTAATTTTTTTTTTTTTTTTAATTTATTTATTTATTTATTTTTATTTTTTATTTTTTCAATTTTTCAATTTTTTTTTTCAACTGTTTCATTATTATTATTATTATTATTATTATTATTATTATTATTATTATTATTATTATTATTATACACGTAAAATTGGACACTCTTTCTGACTATACATTATACTATATATATATATATATATATATATATATATATATATATATATATATATATATATATATATATATATATATATATAACAAGAAAACAAACCCCTTTCAAAAGCGGAACACAATTGAATTAAGACAAACAGTCCTTGGACAAAGGACTCGATATCCTACCGGATAAAGCTGTATCAATAATGTTACTAAATCTTACGCTTTCATTTCAGTTTCACGGCAGCGCCGAGTTAAAATCATATCGGATCTATTGTGATCGAATTTCACACTAATACCCTTTGGGAAGTGTACGAAACGAAACCGACACCTTCCCGATAGCTATGACTTAAATAGAAGCTGCATTCTTTAGCATATTGTATTTCGAGTAACCCCCCAAAGTGGTTGATATGCCGTAAGACGAAATTTTCTTCTTTGTTGTGCTCCGAGCACGCGTTGTTCTCCCTAGATACAAGTCTCGCTCAGCCCTTGTGTATTTGGTATACAATATACATGGACGTGTCTACTGTTATGAATATCCTATGTGATATATATATATATATATATATATATATATATATATATATATATATATATATATATATATATATATATATTAATAATCCAAGTAAGGGTAGAAATCCAAAGGGTAGAAATCCAAAGGGTAGAAATCCAAAGGGTAGAAATCCAAAGGGAATCAAACCGGGCTTATAAAAGAGTGCTCAATAAAAATATAGACCTGTATTGTGAATGTTTTTTTATTCAAACATGTACAAAGTCTGCTACACTGGCATGTCGATGTTATCGATAGCTGTAGATCGATAACATCGACATGCCAGTGTAGCAGACTTTGAACATGTTTGAATAAAAAAACATTCACTATATATATATATATATATATATATATATAGTAAGCTATGAAAATATATTTATGGCGATTAAGCTACATAGAGGCTCCCGCGTCTCGTCCCCGGGGGGAATCTTCAGGCTAAAATGCTCGCTGTGTAGCTTAATTGCCATAAATATATTTTCATAGCTTACTACCTAGCTCTACTTACGTGTCGAGCACTGTTGAAGTAAATACGGAAAATTGATACATGAAAAATTATATCTCCTTATAAAATGTTATGTGGATACATGAAATAGTAATATATATATATATATATATATATATATATATATATATATATATATATATATATGTGTGTGTGTGTGTGTATGCTTTTGAAAATGATTTGCGGAAAACTCTCTAGAGCTCTTTCGACTATCATCTCGTCAGGCGAAATCGATAGTATAATCAATCAAATATATCAACGAAAATGAAGAGCGGGGGGGGGGGGGGTGAAGTGCCAGGGGAAATTAAAACACGATTGAAATGAATTTAATTTAATAGTCGTTTAAAACGGCTCAGCGTGGGATAAAAAAAAATAACAAAAAACAAACAAACAAAACGATATACTATCGATTTCTCCTGACGAGATGATAGTCGAAAGAGCTCGAGAGAGTTTTCCGCAAATCATTTTCAAAAGAATATATCAATTTTGTGCCTCCAAACGTGACTGTTACAGTGTCACAGTCTCCATGTGTGCGTCAAAATATAAACTTGTACGTGCGTGTGTGTGTGTATATATATATATATATATATATATATATATATATATATATATATATATATATATATATAGTTTTCAGGTTCGATTATTTTCGATAGGATTTCGAATCAGACAGCTCTATGTCCGTTCAAACAGAGCATGAATAAGTTATGAGGTTTAAAAAGACTAAATATACATTCGGATTGTACACATTATAAGTTATTTCGACCGTTACTAGGTCTCCTCAGATGTGTTTCCAACCACAATTCAAACGTGGAGACCTAGTTAAGGTCGAAATAACTTATAATGTGTACAATCCGAATGTATATTTAGTCTTTTTAAACCTCATAACTTATATATATATATATATATACATAATATTTATAAATAAATATTAAATTATTTATACCTACAGACGCTAGCGTTTCAAGCTTATTGCTCTCATCAGTGCAGGGAAGTAACAATTTCAGACGGTCGGGAGGCGCGAACCCGGTACACAGAGTCAGCCATATCCACTCGGCCCACGGAAACTGTCACGTAATTTAGGGAAATTAAGATCTATATGTACCTAGAAGCGGGCACAGATAGAAGACTAGTCGAGAGTGTTCGACGAACGTATTCGGAACTTTGCATTAGAGCTTTTTGACAGTCTATTTTTAACTTCCCCGAGAGTGCTCAACTTTAATTTCTTAAAGGGGCTTATATATATATATATATATATATATATATATATATATATATATATATATATATATATATATATATATATATATAACTTCTTTGTAATATAGCAGGAAAAATCCCAGCAGAGTGCTCAATTAATTGAGAATTAAAGTTAAAAGTTAAAAATTGACAACAGAAGCTGAAGAGAGCCGGATGGCTAAGTCCTTCTGTGCTTGAAACTGACGGTACGAATGCTGTACTAATTTTTCTGTACCAATATATATATATATATATATATATATATATATATATATATATATATATGTATGTATGTATGTATGTATGTATGTGTGTGTGTGTGTGTGCACGCACACAACTTCGTGCATTCTTGATGACTGCATATCTGGCCTTCAATCTCAAGAGGTTCTCCTCCCATGCCTTATCCCCTCCTTCAGTTTAGGCGATTGGTTTAATGCCGGTCGCCTGAGGCGGCTCCACCGGTGAATAACGACGGGTCAGACTACAGAAAATTTTGCAACTATCCAGTGCAACCCCCTTTTTTGGTGGTGGTGGTGGGGGGGGGGCGGATTCCGAACTATAAACTGACCTTGTATCACATGCAAATTGGGAAGAAGGATAAATATTATCTGACCTTTGTGCTAGGATCAAAGTGTAGCATCTTCTAGACTGAGGCAATTTGTATTTTTGGCCTAATCCAGAATGTCGCGTTTTGGGGAGTAGATATCCACCTCACATTAAAAACTCATCTTGTGTCACATCTAGCCCTCGTGGGGAGGTATTTAATAGGGAGGACTGTCTGTGTGTGAAGTTAGATGTCATTTTTATGAGTTTTCGACATCTTTTAAGTTGTTTTCCTTCTTTCTGGTGGGTTTGCCATGTTGCGCACCTGAAATGGCAAAAACAGTAAAAGTTGAAAAAGTGTAAAAAAAAATTATTTTTTTATTAAATAAATAAAACAAACTTTTGAACTCAGCGCAAACAACAGAAATCGATTACTGTATGAAATGTATTCTATATTTATGTATTCATGTGTGCTGTTCAGGCCTCCGTATGTCTACTCTATTTTTGTGCTACCTTTTTTCTCTCCTTATTACGTGATTTGCCTGACTCAAGGCCAAGAGAAATAAATGAGAGATTGGGATTATTAATTTTCTTTGGCAAATTGGACTCTCTTGGCCGTAAAAAGGGGTTTACTTCGTACATGCGCACGCGCACGCGTGCACGCACGCACGCACGCACGCACGTGTGTGTGTGTGTGTGTATGTGTGACAGTTTTTGATAAATTTGTAAATAGTACATTTTGTACTAAACGGCTTAATAAAAATAACAAAAACGAAAACGTTATCACTAGTGTGTGCATGCGAAAATGTGTGCACGAATCAATGTTCGCTCTCTCTCTCTCTCTCCCTTTCTCTCTTTCTCTATCAATCTCTCTCTTTATATATATATATATATATATATATATATTCAACTGCCATCTTCTCTTTCTTCCTCCTATCTCTTGCCCTCTCTCTTTGTTTCTCTCTCCTTCTCCTTTTCTCTCTCTTTCTCTCTCGCTTTCTTTCTCTTTATCCCTCTTCCTCTCTCTTTCTCTTTTTCGTTGTTTCTCTTTTCTTCTCCCCCTTTCTCCCCTATCTCTTTCTCCGTCTCTTCGTCCCTCTCCCCTTCTCTCCTTATCTATCTATCTATCTATCTATCTATCTATCTATCTATCTATCTATCTATCTATCTATCTATCTATCTATCTCCCCCCCCCTTCCTCTCTCTTTCTCGTCGCCTCCCCCACACCACACCCTCCGCCTCTTCTCTATTTCGACAGAAATGTTATAGCGGTTGTTCTTTAAATACGAGAGAAGACAGTAGCAGTTGCGAAGAAGAGAATCAGTTCACTCAGCATCCCGACTATGATGATGATGATGATAATCATGATGATGACGATGATGATGATGATAATCATGACGATGATGATGATGATCAATAATAGTATAATCGGCGTCTTAAGCCGTAGTAGTAACACTAATAGTAACAGTGTAGTACTTTGATGATGATTTTGTTAATTCCTTTCGTAGTAGTTGTAGTAGTAGTGTTATTATTATTATTATTATTATTATTATTATTATTATTATTATTATTATTATTATTATTATTATTATTAGTAGTAGTAGTAGTAGTAGTACTATTGTGACTAAAAAACAAAATAAATCCAAATGAATGAATGAGATGTAAACAATAAGGGTGCTTTGTTACACTAGGACCCGAGCTAACTTTGACCTCGTCGTTACGATTAGGGTTAGGGTTAAGGTCAGGGTCAGGGTCAAAGTAAGGGTTAGAGTTA
>OY744538.1:11562584-11650084 GCA_963556195.1 Sepiola atlantica
GACCTCATGTCTCACCGTTACTGCACAGTGAGATAAAGGCGGATAAATAAGCAGAGTGGACCCATCACCCCCCCCACACACACACACTCACCCCCACCGACAACGGCATTCCTAATTCTGTCTTTGTTTTCTTTAGTTAGCCCCCTCCACACACACACCTCTCCCAAATACTCTTCCCTTACCAGAATATAATTTAGTCAGAAAATATCAGCTGGCAAAAAGGTCCCGTCGCAATACCTCTTACCAAGTAAAAGTTTGATACACAAAGTTGACTCGTTTGCAGGTTATTCAATTTGTTGTATACGATTAATGGAACACAAGTTGCTATTTTATGCACACCTATTATGGGTAAAGATATGATTCATGTATTAGTACGTAAATTAACACTATAAGAATTCTCAGAATGTTTAATTGTTCTTTCACATAAACACAAAAAAACAAAAAACGCATAAATTTATTTATGAAAACATAACAGGATTTATTTGTGCTTACAAGTAATACACAGAGACATACACACATGTCAAAGTTTCCTAATGCTTGTATATATGAAAGATGGAGATACCAAATATTTGTAGAAACACCTTAACAGAACTGGTCTCGAGGGAGAAAAGACTGGTCGCATGTCAAGGAACTGGTCTGGACGTGTTGTCGTTTAGATTGTCTGTTTTACAAATCTTATACCGAAACTCAATAGCGTTTGTAAACGATTCATTGTAGACGATCAATGGAACACAAGTTGCTATTCAACCCATAGCTGGAGGGCGCTATTACAGATTCATACCATTTCGAAACAGCATTAGTACTTAAATCATCGCAATAAATACACTTGGATTTGAACTCGGCATAGCAGATTCCATGGGCCTCAAGGATATTCATGAGATCTTTCACCCCTCCCCCCACCCCTACACACAGTCATCATCATCATCACCATCAGAGTTTTTGATCACTCCTGAAGAAGCATCATCTCCCTGATTTCCGTCCACCTTATTGGTGACTGTCATTCAGAGTTTTTTGCCTTAGTCGCCACGCTAGGCACTGCGGGTTGGCGACGCTATTTGCCCATAACTAGGTGTCAACATACAGCGCCTGGTATTCCCAAATGGTCACCCATTTAGTACTGACCAGACTCAACGTCACTTAACTTTGGTGATCTAGCGGGAGCCCGTGTGTCAACGTGATTATGCCTACACACAGTAGGGTATATAATATTAGCAATATCATGATTTTGATTGATTACTTAAGTTAGTAATGGTTACAAGTAACTGCAGGTTTCCATCGAGTCCGAACTGCTTCACGACTGCCACAAGTAGCTGACCAGGAATATGTAGTGCAGATGGCTGTGCCAGTGGCCATTGATCTTGATGCCATATGCTAAGTTGGAGATAAACAGCTTCGGGAATAGACAGTTGCCCTGTTTGACCTTGCTGCCGACAATGATTTGCAGTGACTTCTCGAAGAAAGTGATCTCGGTGTTGCAGTATCTGTTTACTTCCTGCAATAGCGCGATCTACTCTTTACAGACCCCTTGTTGTCGAGAGGTGAGCAGCGCGGTATTGATCTTGGAGTTGACAGTGCTGTCGGGCTCAAGGTCAACATGGCCAAGATCAAGTGAATCCATAATGCCCAGAGGACATCATCACTAGTGTCAGATCGAACAGACTGACAACCACATCTACCTTGGCAAGGAACTAACTACAAAGTAGAGCTCGGCCTTTTGGCTAAGATCAAAGTGTAGTATCTGTTCCGATGGATACTGCACCCCATAGACTGGTATTGTCTTGGCCTTCGGGGCTTGATTTACGCCGGTCTATGGGTCTGTCCTGTGCAGTTCTAGGAGGTACACCCTCCCAAGCTTCGCCTCCTCTCTTTGGGGAGGAGTAAGTTTATTGCTTACTGCCTGAGGCGGCCCTACCGGGGAATGCCGACGGGGCTGCCCAGGCAATTTTTAATGGCCAGAGTGCTCACCTCTCGGGCG
Organism: Sepiola atlantica; assembly: GCA_963556195.1. NCBI lineage: Eukaryota > Metazoa > Mollusca > Cephalopoda > Sepiida > Sepiolidae > Sepiola > Sepiola atlantica. The sequence goes on from OY744538.1 coordinate 11,564,560, forward strand.
CTGGCTTTTCAAACCCCACTTCCGACTCGACCTTGGGTCACATCTTACCTGTGGGAGTAAGATAAAACTGGCCTTGTGCCTAACTCCTGGAGAGGAGTAAATAAAAACAGTCATGGTTTGGCATGCAGAAGAGGAACAAAGTGTAGTATCTGTTCTGATACTACACTTCATCTTTTCTGTCGTAAATCAGTAAAGTAGAAATCCTTCTGGACTGAGGCAATTAAAATTTTTGTCCCAATCCAGAGTGTCCCATTTTTGGCGAGATGGATTTACCCCCACATTAAAACTGACCTTGTGTCTAACTCTGCCACGCAGAAGAAGAGAAACCTTGCAGTCATCGTGGAGGTGGCCAACAACAAGACGATTGACTGGCGTTTTACTGAAGCAATTTTAATATTTGTCCCAATCCAGAGTACCTCTTTTTAGAGATATGGATGTACCCTACATTAAACCTGACCTTGTGTCTAACTCTGCCCTCGTAGGGAGGCAAGTAAATAGGAGGCCCAACATCAGGGCCAACCTGTTCAACAGCAGACTGCTGCCAGCATTGCTCTACAGTTCAGAAACCTGATCAATTACTGCGCCAAATTGGCAGAAGCTGATCATAACCCTAACCCTAACCCTAACCTAAACCCAACCATAACCTTAACCGTAACCCTAACCTTAACCCTAACCTTAACCCTAACCCTAATCCTAACTCCAACCCTAACCCTAACCCTAACCTTAACCCTAACCCTAACCCTAACCCTGACTATAACCATAACCCTAACCCTAACCTTAACCCTAACCTTAACTCTAACCCTAAACCTAGCCCTAACCCTAACTCTAACCCTAACCCTAACCCTAACCTTAACCGTAACCCTAACCTTAACCCTAACCCTAACTCTAACTCTAACTCCAACCCTAACTCTAACCCTAACCTTAACCCTAATTCTGACTCCAACCCTAACTCTAACACTAACCCTAACCTTAACCGTAACCCTAACCTTAACCCGAACCCTAACCCTAACTCTAACTCTAACCCTAACCCTAACCCTAACTCTAACCCTAACCCTAACTCTAACCCTAATCCTGACTCCAACCCTAACTCTAACCCTAACCTAAAACCAACCCTAACCCTAACCTTAACCGTAACCCTAACCTTAACCCTAACCCTAACTCTAACTACAACCCTAACTCTAACTCTAACCCTAACCATAACCCTAATCCTGACTCCAACCCTAACTCTAACCCTAACCTAAAACCAACCCTAACCCTAACCTAAACCGTAACCCTAACCTTAACCCTAACCCTAACTCTAACTCTAACCCTAACCCTAACTCTAACCCTAACTATAACCATAACCCTAACCCTATCCTAAACCCTAACCTAAACCCTAGGTCTGCAATGAGAAGTTGCAGGCAGCGACCAAGGTGGCAGACACGTTCTGTTCGACCGACACGTCCAATAAGAAATGGGCTGCCAACCTTGTACGAAGAACGGCCAACTGATGGACACGGACCATGAGAGAAAGGATGCTGATTGATATCAAGTGGCCACTCGGCCGACTGGCAACAAGACGGCATCATTCGCTGCATAAGTATCTGGAATATAAATCGGATGGACTTGCCAAGAACAGACGGTCCTATGCCGCTCGCTGTGATTTGCATCAACTAAACGCTAGCTGTGATCAGCCTGCAGACGTCCAAACAATTCAAAGAGGTTCTGGGTGCATCATGGCCGCTGATGATTACAATGGTAGTTATCTGATTGGTTAGTTTCATCATAGAAGGGATTTGAAGTGAGATTTCAGTAGCTGAGTAAACATGTAATGTAGGATTATGCTAGATAGGGTGTTTACTCTCTCGATTCCTTGTGTGAAGAAAAGCGGAACTGACTTTTGATCAAAGGAAGCAGATATTCTATTAGTAAAGTTAAATAAAAAATATATTTCCATTGAAAAGCGTTGTCATTTTCTTCTTCATATTTTTTTCAAACTAATAAAAGTTAAATAAAAAATATATTTCAATTGAAAAGCGTTGTCATTTTCTTCTTCATATTTTTTTCAAACTAATAAAAGTTAAATAAAAAATATATTTCAATTGAAAAGCGTTGTCATTTTCTTCTTCATATTTTTTTCAAACTAATAAAAGTTAAATAAAAAATATATTTCAATTGAAAAGCGTTGTCATTTTCTTCTTCATATTTTTTTCAAACTAATAAAAGTTAAATAAAAAATATATTTCAATTGAAAAGCGTTGTCATTTTCTTCTTCATATTTTTTTCAAACTAATAAAAGTTAAATAAAAAATATATTTCAATTGAAAAGCGTTGTCATTTTCTTCTTCATATTTTTTTCAAACTAATAAAAGTTAAATAAAAAATATATTTCAATTGAAAAGCGTTGTCATTTTCTTCTTCATATTTTTTTCAAACTAATAAAAGTTAAATAAAAAATATATTTCAATTGAAAAGCGTTGTCATTTTCTTCTTCATATTTTTTTCAAACTAATGAAAGTTAAATAAAAAATATATTTCAATTGAAAAGCGTTGTCATTTTCTTCTTCATATTTTTTTCAAACTAATAAAAGTTAAATAAAAAATATATTTCAATTGAAAAGCGTTGTCATTTTCTTCTTCATATTTTTTTCAAACTAATAAAAGTTAAATAAAAAATATATTTCAATTGAAAAGCGTTGTCATTTTCTTCTTCATATTTTTTTCAAACTAATAAAAGTTAAATAAAAAATATATTTCAATTGAAAAGCGTTGTCATTTTCTTCTTCATATTTTTTTCAAACTAATAAAAGTTAAATAAAAAATATATTTCAATTGAAAAGCGTTGTCATTTTCTTCTTCATATTTTTTTCAAACTAATAAAAGTTAAATAAAAAATATATTTCAATTGAAAAGCGTTGTCATTTTCTTCTTCATATTTTTTTCAAACTAATAAAAGTTAAATAAAAAATATATTTCAATTGAAAAGCGTTGTCATTTTCTTCTTCATATTTTTTTCAAACTAATAAACATATTAAAAAAAAAAACTAATGAGTCACAACTTACTCTCGTTAGAGTGGACACGCTATTTTACACGGTGGACATTTAAATCACCACAGACATGAATGTTAGCAGAAAGGTACACAGACAGGCCCTTGTCAATTTTTTCAGAGATTTGCTCAATGACAGTAACCCCATGGTTGTGGGGACAATAAAGGGCAAAGACGAAGGAGGTGCTGTGAACAAATGCAACAGCAAAACACATATAAGGCAACTCGGGGTCTTTATTGGAGATTTTACTTATCTTTAAAATTGTACAAAGAAGTTCACAGTATAGTAAATTTTCTTTATAAAAAAAAAAAGATATGGTCCAAGGCCAAAATTGGGTGGGGTGGGATGGGGGTCGGCTGTCGTCCTCTTCGTCTATTCTCTAAACTAGTTTCTATCACCAAAATACCACATTCACTCTATGGGTAAAACCTACTTAAATATCACCCAATGGTTTTATGTCTTTTATTTATAAAAAAATATTTGTACAAAGTCATCGGTTGGGGGTGGGGATAGGGTGGGGTGTGCTAAAAAAACCAACAGAGATGACTGAAAAATAAAATGCTAAGTGTGGTGGTTAGTAAGACCCTTCCCAAATCTATCTAGGTATGAGCTGTTCACTGTTTTCCTGTTGTTTGAAAAGTGCCGAAAACAAGCACAAATTCCATGTCCATGTCATGCGTAGACCAGCTAACCTTAGTGAACAATATCCAGAAAACAGCCCTAACCCTAAGCCTAACCCTAACCCTAGCTCACGAAAATAAGTCTGGCAAGATTCATAGACCCTATCAAGTGACCGTTTGGGAATACAACATATTGTAGATTTGAAAGTGGAAATGCTCGTGAGGTCACTTTCTCTAATATCCTTTAAGCAAGGTATGGATCTGTCATTCCTCTTTCTAGCTATGCGTTAAATAATTGGGAAAACTAGACTCTCAAGCCTTGGTTGTGTAACTAGTTTAGGAGAAGATAACTCCAAATAACACCAGTCCTTCTCTGCTTATCTCAGCATTGGATTTTTTGGAGTCAGGAGAGTGAGGTTGGCTATTGTGCAACCCATTCTCCATTATAAACACCTGATCGTGTGGATACCTTTTCAATGAGGTTAGGGTTAGGGTTAGGGTGGATACCTTTTCAATGGGCTTAGGGTTAGGGTGGATACCTTTTCAATGGGGTTAGGGTGGATACCTTTTCAATGGGGTTATCGCAAAGATAATGTCTATCACAATAATCTCGAGACTATTCTTGAACTGATAAAGGCCATCGCAGCTCAAAGCAGGCCACTGTATGTCGTGTCTATGTGTTCTTGCAATGCAGAGGTGTACATTTGAAGCTTAACATTGAACAGCGATAAAAGAAAGACTGTTGAACATTCATGATGGAACCTTGGTGGACATGTCAGGCATAGATTGAAGTTTACTTGTACCAAATATGGTTGGCTTGCAGAAAGGATTGTGAATTTGTTTTAGCGATTTCATGGGTGGGATTTGGAGGGATTCCAGATCACCCTGTATTTCGATAAAATCTGAGAGTTTGCGAGACGTTAGCAGAAAATCGTGGACATTTAAATCGTGGACTATGATGATTTATATTTTGAAGAATATTGTTGTCTTTGAATAAATTCTTGCATTTTAATTCATTTATTTTTACACGGTGCAGAAAATGTTTCCTCAACAAATAATCCGAAGAGGGATCCTGGCTGTTTTGAAGTCAAATCCGTAGATTCATTTGACAAGGGATTTTAGATCAGAAATTCAGGATAGTCGGATACTTTCCATTCATATCTGTACTAGTGTTGGGACGATTAATCGGAAATCGGAAAATCAGAACTTTTTGGAGTATCGGAATCGGAATCGGAATCGGTATCGGAATCGGAAAAATTTGTGCCTATTTTCCGACGCCAAAAACGATTCTTTTAATTGTGTTTTGTTTGTTTTTGTTTAAAATAAAATTTTACAGTGCTGTTACTAAAATGATAAATATTTATAGATTTTAAACTACCAGTAAAACTAAAATCTATAGATCATTTCCCCCCCCCCTCCCCCACCAGTGTATTTTTACGTCTGTGAAAATATATGCACATATTACATGGGTTTTTACAAGCGTTAATGTTATAATTGTGGTAGTAAGACTCTGAACATTACTTACACGTAGTTCAGCCACGAATGTAAAATGTGCACAGGTTGAAAACCCGATGAAAGGAAATCAACCCGTACTTCATAAAATGAATACACATCCTATCACAAATTATAAACATATATAAACAACCAAGACAAAATTAACAGTACATAACAAGTATTTATTTATTTAAAAGAGGCTGGTTTCTGTTATTCTGAGAATGTCGATCAGAATTTAAAAGTTGATTTGGAGCAATTAAGAAGGCTTATAACCTTCATGAAAATGAAAATAGGAAAGCTCTTTTTCCTGACACCAAAGTTATAACTGTGTCGAGAACCAAATGTTATAATTGTTAAACTTATTTTCACGCGTTCCTGCGCGGGTACGTTGCTCTTTTGTGAAGAGACCGTAGCTAGTTCAAATATAGCAATTAAAAAGGCTTATAGCCTTTATGGAAATAAAATAGGAGAGTTCTTTTTTCTTATGAAACTCGAGGAAAACAAATGAGAAGACACAATATAAACAAAATGAAAGTTGATTTATGACGAATTAATATAGTAATTCTTTTTTGTTTTTTGTTTTTTTATTTTGTCCTTATGTATAACCACATACCTTTTTTGTTTTGACGGTGGAGAGAAGGATATTTTATAGAATTTTGGATTCTGTGGTCCGTCTTTAACGAGCTGTTTTAGGGTCCTGAGATATACATAATCTCGACGCTGGATAGGTCCGTTGATCGACTGTTCGGTCGTAATCAATTTTGTTGGACAGGGTTTTCTTAGGTGTCCTGTAGACAGCTGTATTAAATGTCGCTGCATTTCTTCCGCGTTAGTTTTCAAATTCCTATTTATTTATTTTTGATTTTGTGTGCGGGGATAAATTTTCTGAATCTGACGGCTTGGTGAGCGGTCGATTCTCAAGTGTCCGCTCTTAATGTCAGTTCGAGACCTTCTCCATGGTTTTGTGTGCGGGGAAAATTTTCTGAATCTGACAGCTTGGTGAACGGTCGATTCTCAGAGGCGTCCTCTTGACGTCGGTTCGGAACATTCTGCTGTGCAGGGATAAATTGTCTGAATATGATGGCTGTGTGAGCGGTCGATTTTCAGAGGGGTTCTCTCTTAACGCAGGTCCAGGACGTTCTCCTGTGCGGGGATAAATTGTCTGAAAATGACGGCTTGATGAGCGGTCGATTTTCAGAGGAGTCCTCTCTGGATAACTTGTCTGAATATGACAGCTTGATGAGCGGTCGATTCTCAGAGGCGTCCTCTCTGGATAACTTGTCTGAATATGACGGCTGGGTTAGCGGTCGATTCTCAGAGGCGTCCTCTCTGGATAACTTGTCTGAATATGATGGCTGGGTGAGCGGTCGATTCTCAGAGGCGTCCTCTCTGGATAACTTGTCTGAATATGATGGCTGGGTGAGCGGTCGATTCTCAGAGGCGTCCTCTCTGGATAACTTGTCTGAATATGACGGCTGGGTTAGCGGTCGATTCTCAGAGGCGTCCTCTCTGGATAACTTGTCTGAATATGACAGCTTGATGAGCGGTCGATTCTCAGAGGCGTCATCTCTGGATAACTTGTCTGAATATGATGGCTTGATGAGCGGTCGATTCTCAGAGGCGTCATCTCTGGATAACTTGTCTGAATATGATGGCTGGGTGAGCGGTCGATTCTCAGAGGCGTCCTCTCTGGATAACTTGTCTGAATATGACAGCTTGATGAGCGGTCGATTCTCAGAGGCGTCATCTCTGGATAACTTGTCTGAATATGATGGCTTGATGAGCAATCGATTCTCAGAGGCGTCATCTCTGAATAACTTGTCTGAATATGATGGCTTGATGAGCGGTCGATTCTCAGAGGCGTCCTCTCTGGATAACTTGTCTGAATATGATGGCTGGGTGAGCGGTCGATTCTCAGAGGCGTCCTCTCTGGATAACTTGTCTGAATATGATGGCTGGGTGAGCGGTCGATTCTCAGAGGCGTCCTCTCTGGATAACTTGTCTGAATATGACGGCTGGGTTAGCGGTCGATTCTCAGAGGCGTCCTCTCTGGATAACTTGTCTGAATATGATGGCTGGGTGAGCGGTCGATTCTCAGAGGCGTCCTCTCTGGATAACTTGTCTGAATATGACAGCTTGATGAGCAGTCGATTCTCAGAGGCGTCATCTCTGGAGAACTTGTCTGAATATGACAGCTTGATGAGCGGTCGATTCTCAGAGGCGTCATCTCTGAATAACTTGTCTGAATATGATGGCTTGATGAGCGGTCGATTCTCAGAGGCGTCCTCTCTGGATAACTTGTCTGAATATGATGGCTGGGTGAGCGGTCGATTCTCAGAGGCGTCCTCTCTGGATAACTTGTCTGAATATGACAGCTTGATGAGCGGTCGATTCTCAGAGGCGTCATCTCTGGATAACTTGTCTGAATATGATGGCTTGATGAGCGGTCGATTCTCAGAGGCGTCCTCTCTGGATAACTTGTCTGAATATGATGGCTGGGTGAGCGGTCGATTCTCAGAGGCGTCCTCTCTGGATAACTTGTCTGAATATGACAGCTTGATGAGCGGTCGATTCTCAGAGGCGTCATCTCTGAATAACTTGTCTGAATATGATGGCTTGATGAGCGGTCGATTCTCAGAGGCGTCCTCTCTGGATAACTTGTCTGAATATGATGGCTGGGTGAGCGGTCGATACTCAGAGGCGTCCTCTCTGGATAACTTGTCTGAATATGACGGCTGGGTTAGCGGTCGATTCTCAGAGGCGTCCTCGCTGGATAACTTGTCTGAATATGACAGCTTGATGAGCGGTCGATTCTCAGAGACGTCCTCTCTGGATAACTTGTCTGAATATGATGGCTTGATGAGCGGTCGATTCTCAGAGGCGTCCTTTCTGGATAACTTGTCTGAATATGATGGCTGGGTGAGCGGTCGATTCTCAGAGGCGTCCTCTCTGGATAACTTGTCTGAATATGACGGCTGGGTTAGCGGTCGATTCTCAGAGACGTCCTCTCTGGATAACTTGTCTGAATATGATGGCTGGGTGAGCGGTCGATTCTCAGAGGCGTCCTCTCTGGATAACTTGTCTGAATATGATGGCTGGGTGAGCGGTCGATTCTCAGAGGCGTCCTCTCTGGATAACTTGTCTGAATATGACGGCTGGGTTAGCGGTCGATTCTCAGAGGCGTCCTCTCTGGATAACTTGTCTGAATATGACAGCTTGATGAGCGGTCGATTCTCAGAGGCGTCATCTCTGGATAACTTGTCTGAATATGATAGCTTGATGAGCGGTCGATTCTCAGAGGCGTCCTCTCTGGATAACTTGTCTGAATATGATGGCTGGGTGAGCGGTCGATTCTCAGAGGCGTCCTCTCTTGATAACTTGTCTGAATATGACAGCTTGATGAGCGGTCGATTCTCAGAGGCGTCATCTCTGAATAACTTGTCTGAATATGATGGCTTGATGAGCGGTCGATTCTCAGAGGCGTCCTCTCTGGATAACTTGTCTGAATATGATGGCTGGGTGAGCGGTCGATTCTCAGAGGCGTCCTCTCTGGATAACTTGTCTGAATATGACAGCTTGATGAGCGGTCGATTCTTAGAGGCGTCATCTCTGGATAACTTGTCTGAATATGATGGCTTGATGAGCGGTCGATTCTCAGAGGCGTCCTCTCTGGATAACTTGTCTGAATATGATGGCTGGGTGAGCGGTCGATTCTCAGAGGCGTCCTCTCTGGATAACTTGTCTGAATATGATGGCTGGGTGAGCGGTCGATTCTCAGAGGCGTCCTCTCTGGATAACTTGTCTGAATATGACGGCTGGGTTAGCGGTCGATTCTCAGAGGCGTCCTCGCTGGATAACTTGTCTGAATATGACAGCTTGATGAGCGGTCGATTCTCAGAGGCGTCATCTCTGGATAACTTGTCTGAATATGATGGCTTGATGAGCGGTCGATTCTCAGAGGCGTCCTTTCTGGATAACTTGTCTGAATATGATGGCTGGGTGAGCGGTCGATTCTCAGAGACGTCCTCTCTGGATAACTTGTCTGAATATGATGGCTGGGTGAGCGGTCGATTCTCAGAGGCGTCCTCTCTGGATAACTTGTCTGAATATGACGGCTGGGTTAGCGGTCGATTCTCAGAGACGTCCTCTCTGGATAACTTGTCTGAATATGATGGCTGGGTGAGCGGTCGATTCTCAGAGGCGTCCTCTCTGGATAACTTGTCTGAATCTGATGGCTGGGTGAGCGGTCGATTCTCAGAGGCGTCCTCTCTGGATAACTTGTCTGAATATGACGGCTGGGTTAGCGGTCGATTCTCAGAGGCGTCCTCTCTGGATAACTTGTCTGAATATGACAGCTTGATGAGCGGTCGATTCTCAGAGGCGTCATCTCTGGATAACTTGTCTGAATATGATGGCTTGATGAGCTGTCGATTCTCAGAGGCGTCCTCTCTGGATAACTTGTCTGAATATGATGGCTGGGTGAGCGGTCGATTCTCAGAGGCGTCCTCTCTGGATAACTTGTCTGAATATGACAGCTTGATGAGCGGTCGATTCTCAGAGGCGTCATCTCTGAATAACTTGTCTGAATATGATGGCTTGATGAGCGGTCGATTCTCAGAGGCGTCCTCTCTGGATAACTTGTCTGAATATGATGGCTGGGTGAGCGGTCGATTCTCAGAGGCGTCCTCTCTGGATAACTTGTCTGAATATGACAGCTTGATGAGCGGTCGATTCTCAGAGGCGTCATCTCTGGATAACTTGTCTGAATATGATGGCTTGATGAGCGGTCGATTCTCAGAGGCGTCCTCTCTGGATAACTTGTCTGAATATGATGGCTGGGTGAGCGGTCGATTCTCAGAGGCGTCCTCTCTGGATAACTTGTCTGAATATGACAGCTTGATGAGCGGTCGATTCTCAGAGGCGTCATCTCTGAATAACTTGTCTGAATATGATGGCTTGATGAGCGGTCGATTCTCAGAGTCGTCCTCTCTGGATAACTTGTCTGAATATGATGGCTGGGTGAGCGGTCGATTCTCAGAGGCGTCCTCTCTGGATAACTTGTCTGAATATGATGGCTGGGTGAGCGGTCGATTCTCAGAGGCGTCTTCTCTGGATAACTTGTCTGAATATGACGGCTGGGTTAGCGGTCGATTCTCAGAGACGTCCTCTCTGGATAACTTGTCTGAATATGATGGCTTGATGAGCGGTCGATTCTCAGAGGCGTCCTCTCTGGATAACTTGTCTGAATATGATGGCTGGGTGAGCGGTCGATTCTCAGAGGCGTCCTCTCTGGATAACTTGTCTGAATATGACAGCTTGATGAGCGGTCGATTCTCAGAGGCGTCATCTCTGGATAACTTGTCTGAATATGATGGCTTGATGAGCGGTCGATTCTCAGAGGCGTCCTCTCTGGATAACTTGTCTGAATATGATGGCTGGGTGAGCGGTCGATTCTCAGAGGCGTCCTCTCTGGATAACTTGTCTGAATATGACAGCTTGATGAGCGGTCGATTCTCAGAGGCGTCATCTCTGAATAACTTGTCTGAATATGATGGCTTGATGAGCGGTCGATTCTCAGAGGCGTCCTCTCTGGATAACTTGTCTGAATATGATGGCTGGGTGAGCGGTCGATTCTCAGAGGCGTCCTCTCTGGATAACTTGTCTGAATATGACAGCTTGATGAGCGGTCGATTCTCAGAGGCGTCATCTCTGAATAACTTGTCTGAATATGATGGCTTGATGAGCGGTCGATTCTCAGAGGCGTCCTCGTCTGGATAACTTGTCTGAATATGATGGCTGGGTGAGCGGTCGATTCTCAGAGGCGTCCTCTCTGGATAACTTGTCTGAATATGACAGCTTGATGAGCGGTCGATTCTCAGAGGCGTCATCTCTGAATAACTTGTCTGAATATGATGGCTTGATGAGCGGTCGATTCTCAGAGGCGTCCTCTCTGGATAACTTGTCTGAATATGATGGCTGGGTGAGCGGTCGATTCTCAGAGGCGTCCTCTCTGGATAACTTGTCTGAATATGACAGCTTGATGAGCAGTAGATTCTCAGAGGCGTCATCTCTGGATAACTTGTCTGAATATGATGGCTTGATGAGCGGTCGATTCTCAGAGGCGTCCTCTCTGGATAACTTGTCTGAATATGACGGCTGGGTGAGCGGTCGATTCTCAGAGGCGTCCTCTCTGGATAACTTGTCTGAATATGACGGCTTGATGAGCGGTCGATTCTCAGAGGCGTCCTCTCTGGATAACTTGTCTGAATATGATGGCTGGGTGAGCGGTCGATTCTCAGAGGCGTCCTCTCTGGATAACTTGTCTGAATATGACGGCTGGGTTAGCGGTCGATTCTCAGAGGCGTCCTCTCTGGATAACTTGTCTGAATATGACAGCTTGATGAGCGGTCGATTCTCAGAGGCGTCATCTCTGAATAACTTGTCTGAATATTGTGGCTTGATGAGCGGTCGATTCTCAGAGGCGTCCACTCTGGATAACTTGTCTGAATATGATGGCTGGGTGAGCGGTCGATTCTCAGAGGCGTCCTCTCTGGATAACTTGTCTGAATATGACAGCTTGATGAGCGGTCGATTCTCAGAGGCGTCATCTCTGAATAACTTGTCTGAATATGATGGCTTGATGAGCGGTCGATTCTCAGAGGCGTCCTCTCTGGATAACTTGTCTGAATATGATGGCTGGGTGAGCGGTCGATTCTCAGAGGCGTCCTCTCTGGATAACTTGTCTGAATATGACAGCCTGTATGAGCGGTCGATTCTCAGAGGCGTCATCTCTGAATAACTTGTCTGAATATGATGGCTTGATGAGCGGTCGATTCTCAGAGGCGTCCTCTCTGGATAACTTGTCTGAATATGATGGCTGGGTGAGCGGTCGATTCTCAGAGGCGTCCTCTCTGGATAACTTGTCTGAATATGACAGCTTGATGAGCGGTCGATTCTCAGAGGCGTCATCTCTGAATAACTTGTCTGAATATGATGGCTTGATGAGCGGTCGATTCTCAGAGGCGTCCTCTCTGGATAACTTGTCTGAATATGATGGCTGGGTGAGCGGTCGATTCTCAGAGGCGTCCTCTCTGGATAACTTGTCTGAATATGACGGCTTGATGAGCGGTCGATTCTCAGAGGCGTCCTCTCTGGGTAACTTGTCTGAAATGACGGCTTGATGAGTTATGCATTATATATATATATGCATATATAACACATCAATCAATAAGTCCCAGGCCTAACACACAGATGACGCCACTAATAAAAAATGATTTCATAAAATACTAACATTAAACTTCACGTGTTAATATTTGTGTCAAATTGGATTATTAGTTTACAAATTACAGTTATTTAAGTGAACCTACTGTTTTGAATTTTCAAAACAATGGAAAAATCTGAATTGCGTGTGTTGATAAAGCATTGCTTTCTGAAAGGAAAATACTATTTTAGCAAAGGAATGGTTAGGGTTAGGGGTTAAATTAGGGGTTAGGGGTTAGGGGTTAGGGGTTAGGGTTAGGGTTAAGGTTACGGGTTAGGGGTTGGGGTTAGGGTTAGGGGTTAGTGGTTAGGAGTTAGGGTTAGGGTTAGGGGTTAGGGGTTAGGGGTTAGGGTTAGGGGTTAGGGTTAGGGTTAGGGTTAGGGGTTAGGGGTTAGGGTTAGGGTTAGGGGTTAGGGTTAGGGTTAGGGGTTAGGAGTTTAGGGGTTAGGGTTAGGGGTTAGGGGTGAGGGGTTAGGGTTAGTGGTTAGGAGTTAGGGTTAGGGTTAGGGTTAGGGGTTAGGGTTAGGGTTAGGGTTAGGGGTTAGGGGTTAGGGGTTAGGGGTTAGGGTTAGGGTTAGTGGTTAGGAGTTAGGGTTAGGGTTAGGGTTAGGGGTTAGGGTTAGGGTTAAGGTTAGGGTTAGGGTTAGGGCTAGGGTTAGGGGTTAGGGTTAGGGTTAGGGTTAGGGGTTAGGGTTAGGGTTAGGGTTAGGGTTAGGGGTTAGGGGTTAGGGTTAGGGTTAGGGGTTAGGGTTAGGGTTAGGGGTTAGGAGTTTAGGGGTTAGGGTTAGGGGTTAGGGGTGAGGGGTTAGGGTTAGTGGTTAGGAGTTAGGGTTAGGGTTAGGGTTAGGGTTAGGGGTTAGGGTTAGGGTTAGGGTTAGGGGTTAGGGGTTAGGGTTAGGGTTAGTGGTTAGGAGTTAGGGTTAGGGTTAGGGTTAGGGGTTAGGGTTAGGGTTAGGGGTGAGGGGTGAGGGGTTAGGGTTAAGGGTTAGGGTTAGGGTTAGGGTTAGGGGTTAGGGTTAGGTTTGATAAGTATTTTTTGGACTCTGCTCTGCTGGAAATAAGAGTAAAGAAGTGGTACGCTGACTTTAAATGCAGTAATTCAGACACAAGTTATGCTAAACGATCAGGTCTCCAAAATTCGGCAGTTGTCCCTGAAACATAAAAAAAGGGCCACAAACTCATTTTGTCCGATCGTGAGTTGAAGTTGTGTGAAACAGCGAAGTAGTTGAATATATTAGAAGGCGAAGTATTAACCATTTTGCATGAACATTTGTCAATGAGAAAGCTGTGTTCAAAATGGATGGGTGTCGCGTTTGCACACAGCCGATCAGAAACAACACCCCGTCGACGATTTGGAACGTTGTTTGCAACTGTTTCTTCGCAATAAAAAGGAGCTTTTGCGTTAATATGTGGCAATGGATGAAATATGAATCTATCATTTTCTTCCGGGGTCAAATCAGTCAACCGAGTGGATAGCAGCAGGTAGAAGCCGTCCAAATCGACCAAAGAGGCAAACATCAGTAGGCAAGGTTTTGGCCTCCGTATATTTTGATGCACAAGGTATTTTGTTCATCGATTAACTTGAAGAAAAGTAGAACGATCAATAGCGAATATTATATGGCACTATTCGGCAGCCTCGTAACTCTCGCTTCTCTTATTTTGTCCTTTACTCCTCATGTTCCATGAGCGATGTTTCTGACAAAGGGGGAAGAATTGCTGTTTTGGGGGAGCGGAATCTATCCACCTAGCACTTATCGTTGGCTAGTTTTTTACCTTGAAGTAGTTTTTTTTTTAGCTCCTTACATCAATTGACTTCATGCCTTGTCTGTAGCGATTTTCATAAAAAAAATTGAAGGAAGAAATCGCCAATAAACGGCCACAAATGAAGACGAAAAAGGTGCTCTTTCACCAAGACATTGCACCGTGTCACAAGAGATTTGTCTCCAGTGAAAAAGTGATATCGGAAACTGAGGCCAAAGACACATCGTTCTACAAAAAAGGCATCGAATTGTTATTGTCAATGCATCAAATTAAGTGGAGTCTGTTTTGATGAATAAAGTCGAATTTTGCCTAAAAGTTGTTGTTTTATTAGTTAAATCTGGGATATATATAAAAATCAGGGGCAGCAAGGTGCCCTCTGTTCGTGACCCCCCCCCAAAAAAAAAGCGTACCCATAGTTTAAAATAACATATTAACTGGGCGCCACCCTCGTTGATATGACATTTCACAAACTGAAGTTAAATTAAATGTTTACTATTGAAAATTCAATTTCTATTGTCCAGCGAGAGGAAGCAAAACATCTCGTCAATAAACCATGCTCTCAATTTACTGATTGATAATCGTTTCAGATAAAATGGAAATTTCAATTATTGACTAAAAGAACGCCGCCATTCTGTTTTCGACAGAATATAGAAAGCATTAATTAGTCGAAATACAAAAAAAAATTGGCGACAATAATTTTGATGACTAAAGTAGGAAATAACACTGTCGTCGTATATCTTAGCCGGAATTACTGATTGATTCTGAATAACCAGATGAAAAATCGACTGTACTTTATAATAACATTTTCCGTGTTGTTTTCCTTTCCTCTTTAAACAATTATAGACTCACTTCCGTAGTTAAATGTCCGGAATTTGTTGATTAAAAATACAATTGGCGACTATTCTACATCACCAACAAAACAAATACAGATTCACTCTCAGCGGAAACAAAAATGTTACGTAACATGTGGTTGTTGTTTTTTTAAATTTATTACACATACAATTGTTTTAGATTTCAGTAAAACTGGTCAAAAACAAACAAACAAACAAACAAACACACAATTATTTTAAAATTTACAATGAGGGATTAGTTTAGCATAGAACTTTAACGTAACATGTTGCTTTTTTATTAACTTACGAAATATTCCAAAATACACACACACATACACACACGCATATATATATATATATATATATATATATATATATATATATATATATATTATTTCATGTATCCACATAAAATGTTATAAGGAGATATAATCTTAAGTATCGATTTTCAGTATTTATTTCAGCAGCGTGTAGCGCTAGGTAGTAAGTTATGACAATTAAGCTACAGAGGCTTCCGAGTTTCATCCCTGTAGGGAATCGTCAGGCTAAAATGCATAGAGTTTGTGTTGCCATTTGTTATTATATATACACGTAGTGTTTAGTCTAGCTAGTTAACCAATCAGATTCTATTTTCTCCCACGGGTTAATGTTTTCATTAGCCAATCGTTAGGCTTCTCACAAACAAAGGTTCGGTTGATTTTACTTTTTAGCCTGATGATTCTCCACGGAGTTGAAACGCAGACGCCTCTGTGTAGCTTAATTGCCATAAAATAGTTTCATAACTTACTATATATATATATATATATATATATATATATATATATATATATATATATATATATATATATATATATATATATATATATATTAGGCAAGCATTATTAAATAATACGGAGTGGTTTTGTTTGATGTGACTTTTTTTTATTTTTTCAATTTTCCCAATTGTCCATCTAATGTTTCGGTCAAATTGATGTAAATATGATCCATGGGTTTCTTGTTCCATTCTTTTTTCTTTTTTGCAAGTACTTTCGATTTGAATCGTAAACTTATCTTCAGGCGGTATTAGTTTTAGTGTCTTTACAAATTATGACTTTACTGTTGTGCTCATTTTTTAATTATAACGGCAAGTAGTTTATAACTTGAAAAAGCGTCTGTAAAGTTGAAATGTACATGAGAGCGTGATGGCGTTCTACACATATGCGAGATTTGACTGTTTAAACCGTTAAGAAATTGATAACGTTAAAGAAAGTGCATACAATTCAAACGCATAACTACCTAATGGCTAAGAATTTGGTAATGTTAATTATTATGCTAGACACTTTAAAATGTTTGCCTAAATGAAAATATGCTGCCTAAATACACACAATATATATATATATATATATATATATATATATATATATATATATATATATATATATATATATGGGAAAATGAAAAAGGAAAACCAAAAAATGGATGTTTTTTATGTGTACATCAACGTTTCGTCTTTATTTATAAGACTTCATCAGGATGATAAAATAGAGAAAACATGTCATGCAAGTACAGATACATGTTCATCAGGATGATAAAATAAAGAAAAAATGCAAGTACAGATACATGTACATGTATCTGTACTTGCATGACATTTTTTCTCTATTTTATCATCCTGATGAAGTCTTATAAATAAAGACGAAACGTTGATGTACACATAAAAAACATCCATTTTTTGGTTTTCCTTTTTCATTTTCCCATCACGTCGGATTACCTTCATCCTTCGCTTCCCATATATATATATATATATATATATATATATATATATATATATATATATATATATATATATATATATATATATATATATGGATTTTTCACTTAGAAAAAAGATTATTCAGTGAAGACCGGGATTATTCCAACGAAAACAAGCTCGATGATACTCGATTACAGGGTACAGAGCATTTATATGTGATTTTTTTAAGGCTTACCAAACCATTCCGTACAGGAGCCCAATCAACACCACAAAAGATTTTTTTCATTCAAAAATTATTTATTTATCATTTTTCAAATTAAAGAGTTTTTTTAGAGAGTGTTTCACTACTAAGCAGGTCCTTGCTTGACAGATCATCAGGGAAATTAAGTACCTTGAATAAGAATTACAACAACCGGCAATACACACTGTGGAGTTGTTTTAATTGAGGTCACTTAAGAAGGGAAGAAAAAAGTAAAATAAAAAGTACAAAGATAAAAAGGAAAAATAGAGAATGTCTTAAAAGAATATCTCGCAAGATTTTCACAACATTGTTGCTACTAGGCGAAACAGCAAAAAATTAGTCCCAAACCAGCAAAAACAGCAATATATATATATATATATATATATATATATATATATATATATATATATATATATATATAATATACTATTTCATTCTCTTCCTAATCGTATTCTTCGGCTTATGTTTTCCCCCTTTTCCTTCAACAAATTATAGACTCACTCCCGTAGTTAAATGTTGGGGCCAGGAATTTCTTGATCAAACAAAAATACAACTCGGTGACTATTCTACACTATCAACAAACAATTATAGAATCACTCCTGTCGAAAAAAAACGCACACACTTATTTTTAGAATTTACAGTGGGGGATTAGTTTCGCATATACCTTTACCGTAACATGTTGCTGTTTTTATTATTCACGAAGTATTGCAGAAAACATGAATATATAAATATTAACAATACTTGCACTTCGCTTCCTAACAATATTTTTCATGTTTTTCTCCCTTAAACAATTATAGATTCACCTCCGTAGTAAAATGTTGGCGCCTGGAATAAACAACAAAAACAAAAACAAAAAAAAACAAATCAGCAACTATTCTATATCATCACTAGAAAAAAACACAGATTCACTCGCGACAGAAATTTTTTTAAAAAACAGTTCGATTCAAATTATGTAGAAATACTAAACAAAATACACACACACTTATTTTAGAATTTACATTGGGGAATTAGTTTCGCATATACCTTTAACGTAACATGTAGCTGTTTTTTTATTGGTTTACTTAGGAAGTATTCTAGAATAGATAAATATATAAATATTAACAATAACCGTACTTCGATGCACTCGCATAGTTTAATTTGTTGTCTTGAAAATTCTTGACTAAATATACTTTCCCTGGCAACGGCAGGACACTGGTCCTGCTAGTTATAAAATAAATCACAAATGTACACGTGTTCAATAATATTGAAGATATATATTCCATAAAGTAAGGATTGAATGAATCTCGACTTCGAGATCTCGAGACTGAATATGGAATCTCGAGATTGAGAAAATAATCTCGAGAGTGCAATCTCTACTCTTGATTTGCGGAATTATTTGGATCATGTTAAAAAATGACTCCATGTCATTTTTTAACATATCTGTTTCTGAGATAATTTGTAACAAAATTTAAATTTTCTAGATATTTATTTCCAACACGCAACATTCTCCTTCGTGTCACATTTGCATTTCTGGGAAGAAATACTGTTAGAAATAAATCTGATCCAAAAGCAAGTCCAAGAACCGGGCATTGGTGTGGATGTCTGCGTAACTCACATGGTAGTAGCCAACATTTTCTTTAACCGAAACGGGGACGCGCTGGTGTCTGAATCGATTAAACTAAGTAAAACTAAGTGCGAAAAAATGGGAATTCCAGTTGAAAAGTGGATTAGAAGAAAGATAAAGCTTCCTGGGAAAATGAAAATGATATTAATCAAACGATTGGGCAAAAAGTTAAAAGGTAACCATACGAATAGCATGATCAAATTATTACTGTTACCGATAGTTCTTTCGGTAGCGTACACTGCGCGAGATTCATTTTCATTGGATAATCAACAGAAATGATTATCCAATGAAAATGCTGCGTTCTTTTACAAATGTAAAATTTAAAATGGCGTCTAGAATCTTTGGGTACGTATTTATTCACATATTTCTTTTCATTTATTTACTACAATGTTTTAAGAATTACATTTTAAAAAACTTATTTTATATTCTTTTATTCACGATTTCCTGACTATTCCCTGCGAGAAATAGTAAAAACGTACGCACACACAGATAATGGCTGTGGACTGCGAAGCGTCATTGCTCGCATTCAGCACATGTTCTTTAGAGGATAGTTGTGTCATATCATATATATTATAATTTTGTTTATACGTCGCAATATTTCTATTTTCGTTGCATTTTTTTTTAAATTTGAACGCTTCACATTGTCGTTTGGATATCAGTTCAATAATGGTCTTTTTTTATCGTGAACGAACGAGATTGAAAAATGATTTTGATCCATTTAAACTGTCGATTTAAAATTCATATCGAACCATAATCAGCTATAGTTTCCTTACACTTTTGTTTTAAGTTATACCTTATAGACCCTGTATTATTGTATGTGTGTGATATGTGTGTGTGATTTTCATTTTAGTTTAGTTTAAAGTCTCAGAAATCAAGGGCTAATACTTGCTCTCTGTATGAGATACACATATATCCCCATGTTCAACTAAAGTGCTCCTTCACTTCTCAAACGTTGAACAAAGTAAAGAACATTAATTTTCTACTCCTCAGTTGACCAGTTAACTATGTTATAGCATATCTTTCTTGTGGTCTCTTGGTCTTACCGGATTCCCAGACAAGAATTCATCTAGTCTAGTGGAGTATCCAGCTAAGTGTATAGCCGTGTCGAGGGGATCTTATTTGGGTTTACAATTCTATGTTATTTTGAATATTTGTTCAGGGTTTACTTGTAGGGTGAAGTGTCCTCGTGTCAGGCTGTACTGACAAATCCTTGTACGGAGAGACCGAAGACACTCGAGGATGGTGTCTAGTAAGTAATCCAAACGCTCTTAGAAACTGTGTGAAATATAAGATTTCATTTGGTAGGCTTGATTCAAAAGAAAACCGCTTTGCAAAAAAAAACAAAAAAACGGCACGTTTTTTTGTTTTTTTTGCAAAGCGGTTTTCTTTTGAATCAAGCCTACCAAATGAAATCTTATATTTCACACAGTTTCTAGACATACCAAAGCAAATGCTATTGCCAACTGAAGCGTGACAGACCAAAGCAAATTCTATTGCCGACTGCAGTGTGACGGACCAAAGCAAATGCTATTGCCAACTGAAGCGTGACAGACCAAAGCAAATGCTATTGCCAACTAAAGCGTGACAGAGCAAAGCAAATGCTATTGCCAACTGAAGCGTGACAGACCAAAGCAAATGCTATTGCCAACTGAAGCGTGACAGACGAAAGCAAATGCTATTGCCAACTGAAGCGTGACAGAACAAAGCAAATTTTATTGCCGACTGAAGCGTGACAGACCAAAGCAAATGCTATTGCCAACTGAAGCGTGACAGACCAAAGCAAATGCTATTGCCAACTGAAGCGTGACAGACCAAAGCAAATGCTATTGACAACTGAAGCGTGACAGACCAAAGCCAATGCTATTGCCAACTGAAGCGTGACAGACGAAAGCAAATGCTATTGACAACTGAAGCGTGACAGACCAAAGCAAATGCTATTGCCAACTGAAGCGTGACAGACGAAAGCAAATGCTATTGCCAACTGAAGCGTGACAGAACAAAGCAAATTCTATTGCCGACTGAAGCGTGACAGACCAAAGCAAATGCTATTGCCAACTGAAGCGTGACAGACCAAAGCAAATGCTATTGACAACTGAAGCGTGACAGACCAAAGCAAATGCTATTGCCAACTGAAGCGTGACAGACGAAAGCAAATGCTATTGACAACTGAAGCGTGACAGACCAAAGCAAATGCTATTGCCAACTGAAGCGTGACAGACCAAAGCAAATGCTATTGCCAACTGGAGCGTGACAGACCAAAGCAAATGCTATTGCCAACTGGAGCGTGACAGACCATAGCAAATGCTATTGCCAACTGGAGCGTGACAGACCAAAGCAAATGCTATTGCCAACTGGAGCGTGACAGACCAAAGCAAATGCTATTGCCAACTGGAGCGTGACAGACCATAGCAAATGCTATTGCCAACTGGAGCGTGACAGACCAAAGCAAATGCTATTGCCAACTGGAGCGTGACAGACCAAAGCAAATGCTATTGCCAACTGAAGCGTGACAGACGAAAGCAAATGCTATTGACAACTGAAGCGTGACAGACCAAAGAAAATGCTATTGCCAACTGAAGCGTGACAGACCAAAGCAAATGATGTTTCAAATGTGAGCGTAACAGACTGACGAAACTACTATATCAAACATAAGCCTGACAGACTAAAAAAAAATGCCGAAGCGTGACAGACATAGTGACAGACAGAGCTTCTTTTGGAGATGATTGGACGCATCTGAAACAAGATACATATTTTTGTGTAATTTTATTCACCCAAATAAGAAACAATCCACTGAGAAGTAAGACGCCACTGTGATTAGGGCCTACATTTATAGGGGGTATCCTAAGTGGGGAGTTGTGCAGCAAGATGTTTGTTCACATTACATTTAAATTTCTACCATGTTGATACAGTCGGAAAAACTGGGAGCAGGGACGGAATTCCAAAGACAAGCGGTTCGAGAAAAGAAGCTATTAGAGTAGAAAGTTTTCCAGCATTTGGGGACTTCTACAGTGAAGGGGTAGGATTTTGCTGCTCGTTAAATTTGTCGTGGCCATTTACGTTGAGGAGGTACAAGTACAGTACGTTTCATCAATCTGCGCGTTTATTGCCGAAAATGCTATTACAAATTTAAGAGTGACAGACTGACGGAAATGCTATTTTAAATGTAAACGTAATTGACCAAAGAAAATGCTATTTCAAATTTAAGATTGACAGACTGACGAAAATGCTATTTCAAATTTAAGATTGACAGACTGACGAAAATGCTATTTCAAATTTAAGATTGACAGACTGACGAAAATGCTGTTTCAAATTTAAGATTGACAGACTGACGAAAATGCTATTTCAAATTTAAGATTGACAGACTGACGAAAATGCTGTTTCAAATTTAAGAGTGACAGACTGACGAAAATGCTATTTCAAATATAAACGTGATTGACAAAAAAAAATGCTATTTCAAATTTTATAGCAGCACACCAACAAAAATGCTATTTGAAACTCATTCCCTTTTATGCAGATTTGTTGTTCTAAAACAACAAATAGAAACGTTGCCATGAATAATCATACATTTTGATTTGACCAATTATATTTGTTTATTTATTTATTTATTTATTTCACGGACATCGAAGAATACGTTTTGCCTCCATTATTAGTCGTTACAGGCCTTGTCGGAATTCAGCTCAACTTGAAGGCAAGTGGTTCAAGAACAAGGCAGCTCAACTTGAAGGCAAGTGGTTCAAGAACAAGGCAGCTCAACTTTAAGGCACGTGGTTCAAAAACAAGGCAGCTCAACTTGAAGGCAAGTGGTTCAAGAACAAGGCAGCTGAACTTGAAGGCAAGTGGTTCAATGACAAGGCAGCTCAACTTGAAGGCACGTGGTTCAAAAACAAGGCAGCTCAACTTGAAGGCACGTGGTTCAAACACAAGTCAGTTCAACTTGAAGGCAAGTGGTTCAAGAACAAGGCAGCTCAACTTGAAGGCAAGTGGTTCAAGAACAAGGCAGCTCAACTTGAAGGCACGTGGTTCAAAAACAAGTCAACTCAACTTGAAGGCAAGTGGTTCAAGAACAAGGCAGCTCAAGTTGAAGGCACGTGGTTCATGAACAAGGCAGCTCAACTTGAAGGCAAGTGGTTCAAGAACAAGGCAGCTCAAGTTGAAGGCACGTTGTTCAAAAACAAGGCAGCTCAACTTGAAGGCACATGGTTCAAGAACAAGTCAGCTCAACTTGAAAACATGTGGTTCAAGAACAAGTCAGCTCAACTTGAAGGCATGTGGTTCAAGAACAAGGCAGCTCAACTTGAAGGCACGTGGTTCAAGAACAAGTCAGCTCAAGTTGAAGGCAAGTGGTTCAAGAACAAGGCAGCTCAACTTGAAGGCACGTGGTTCAAGAACAAGTTAGAGCAGGTACGTAGAATGTCTGGGACAGACCAACAAAAATACTCAGCCTCTTATCGGGATGTGTGGACGCATCTAACATAAGATGCGTCCATTTAATCTGCGTGTTTTGCGAATAAAACCCTATTTTAAACGAAGGCGTGACAGACCAATGGACGGACAGACAAGGATTCCCATCGAGTTACTAGAAGGCATCTAAAAAATGAATCTCCTATCCTAACAGTTTCCGATCGATTTCCTTGGCCGATGGCATCAATTCAGATACACGAGAAGGCGGCGCCGCTGCCAAAAAAGAATCATAAAAATCGCGTGGAGCTATAATTATGGTTAGAATTCTGTCAAGAAAGAAAAATCTGGAATTTGTCGCTTCTCAAACCGAATCGAAAACGAGGCTCCGGGTTTATGGAGTGCCGGACGAGATTTCAACTCGATCGACTTAAAGGTGAAAATGTCAGAAAAGCACTGTTAAATGTATTTACTCAGCGTTGCCCGGGTGGTGGGCTTTCAGAAAGTAAATAAAAATGTAGTGATGTTAATAGCGACTGAAAATGGAGCCTTCTTCTATTTAAAAAAAAAAAAAAGACACCTAATTGAAAGGCCCGGATGGAACCATGTGCGACATTAAAAAGCGTGGGGAATTCTATTTTCTTAACTGTATCGAATCAAATACCTTGGACCACACCAAAGCAGTAAAGTTAAAGAAAAACTCGGAAACAAATATTTCCGAAGAAAATTACCTCCACCGCATGCAAAAACCAAGCCCAACGAAAAGATTTCTGATGAGAATATTGAGAAAAAAGAAAAAGACGACGAACAGATTGACGTATTCTATACCTGTAAATTGAGTGAGGTAGCCAACCTATCTTTAGCCCCTTTGAAGTATACGAAAGAAAGTAAATAATCTTTACTCTTTAAAAGCCAGTAAAAACTTATATGTGTGAAACCATCAGAAACACAGATAGCCCGAAAACCGATACAACCTTGATCGTGGGAAACTTGAAAAAAAAAATCAACATCCACCCAACAATTGAGTATCATTTAAAACCTTTCGGAGAAATAAAAAATATCGATATAAAATATCGGAATAAATATGAAAATATAGGATTGGCATATATCCCAATCCTATAATATTAATTTACCAACGGCGTGGGCGAAAACACAAACCACGCCCCAAAATCATATCTAAAAACAGAAATGACCTTTTTCATAAAGAAAACCCGGCTCCCAGAGAAATTTCAGCAAAAAAGCACAAATGGCTGTCACGTGATGTGTTTTCAACTGCGTACGTCTAACCTAGTGCGATTGAAACCTTTATTCACGTCCAAACTAAAAAATTTTTTTTCTGGAGCCGATAACTTTCGTTGAGAAAAACAGTTGGGGAAAAAAAATCAGCACACAATAAACAAGAGCATTACGTTTCCGCCTCCCTCACCCCTTGGGGCTTGGGAAGCTAATATTCAATTCTCAACTCTCACACGAACCGTGCCAAAAGCAACACACACATAAATGCTTAAACTGTCACACGCATATACATATTCAGAGCTGAAAGGGAGAAAATAACAAAATATCTGGGTCTAATGTATGATATGAAAAGAAACTGGAACCTCAAAGAGATCTCTATCATTCCAGTTATCATAGGAGCCACTGGACTGATGAAGAAGAACTTGAAAAAGTATTTAGAAAGTATACCTTGTGAACCAAGTGCAAGAATAATCCAAACAACTGCACTCAAGGGAACAGCCAGAATCCTGAAAAGAGCTCTCGGTTGGAGTCTGTAAATAGCGGGTGATCGTATGGCATTTGGAAGAATGCCCCGTCCCCAGCAAATGAATGAAAATAAAAATTAAAAAAAGAGGAAAATAAAAACAGGCATAAAAACGTTCATTCTATTATTCGTAACATTTTTAACTGAACTTTCTATGAGAACTGAACCTTTCAAATGAACACTGACTCACATAAAATATTTTGTAATTTTGTACATATATAAATATAATTTATATCTATCTCGGGCAACGCCGGGGCACGGGGCCTGCTAGTATAAAATATCTTGTAATTTTGTACATATATAAATATAATTTATATCTATCCATGGCAACGCCGGGGCACGGGTTCTGCTAGTTTAAAATATCTTGTAATTTTGTAAATATATAAATATAATTTATATCTATCCCGAGCAACGCCGGGGCACGGGTTCTGCTAGTTTAAAATATCTTGTAATTTTGTACATATATAAATATAATTTATATTTATCCCGGGCAACGCCGGGGCACGGGTTCTGCTAGTTTAAAATATCTTGTAATTTTGTACATATATAAATATAATTTATATCTATCCCGGGCAACGCCGGGGCACGGGTTCTGCTAGTTTAAAATATCTTGTAATTTTGTACATATATAAATATAATTTATATCTATCCCGGGCAACGCCGGGGCACGGGTTCTGCTAATTTAAAATATCTTGTAATTTTGTACATATATAAATATAATTTATATCTATCCCTGACAACGCCGGGGCACGGGTTCTGCTAATTTAAGATATCTTGTAATTTTGTACATATATAAATATAATTTATATCTATCCCTGACAACGCCGGGGCACGGGTTCTGCTAATTTAAGATATCTTGTAATTTTGTACATATATAAATATAATTTATATCTATCCCGGGCAACGCCGGGGCACAGGTTCTGCTAGTTTAAAATATCTTGTAATTTTGTACATATATAAATATAATTTATATCTATCCCGGGCAACGCCGGGGCACGGGTTCTGCTAGTTTAAAATATCTTGTAATTTTGTACATATATAAATATAATTTATATCTATCCCTGACAAGGCGGGGCACGGGTTCTGCTAATTTAAAATATCTTGTAATTTTGTAACGCCGGGGGCACGGGTTCTGCTAGTTTAAAATCTCTTGTAATTTTGTACATATATAAATATAATTTATATCTATCCCGGGCAACGCCGGGGCACGGGTTCTGCTAGTTTAAAATATCTTGTAATTTTGTACATATATAAATATAATTTATATCTATCCCTGACAACGCCGGGGCACGGGTTCTGCTAATTTAAAATATCTTGTAATTTTGTACATATATAAATATAATTTATATCTATCCCGGGCAACGCCGGGGCACGGGTTCTGCTAGTTTAAAATATCTTGTAATTTTGTACATATATAAATATAATTTATATCTATCCCGGGCAACGCCGGGGCACGGGTTCTGCTAATTTAAAATATCTTGTAATTTTTGTACATATATAAATATAATTTATATCTATCCCGGGCAACGCCGGGGCACGGGTTCTGCTAGTTTAAAAATATCTTGTAATTTTGTACATATATAAATATAATTTATATCTATCCCGGGCAACGCCGGGGCACGGGTTCTGCTAGTATAAAAATATCTTGTAATTTTGTACATATATAAATATAATTTATATCTATCCCTGACAACGCCGGGGCACGGGTTCTGCTAATTTAAAATATCTTGTAAATTTTGTACATATATAAATATCTTGTTTTCTTCTCTTCATTCGATTTCGATATTCATGTGTGTTTTTCCTTTTTTCAACATATTAAATAACAATTTAATGATCAACGCAAATAAACGCCACTAGACACATGCGTTTGTATTTTGTTTTCATTTTACATCAATCGAAGTTCTCAGAAATCAAGCTAACACTAGATCTCTATATGAGATACATAGATATTCACTATTATTGTAGTTTCTGATGCATCTGATTATGGTGTTGGAGCTGTCATTTCACATAGTTTTACCGATGGCAGCCAAAAAGCAATAGCTCATACATCCAGATCACTTCTTCTTCTTCTTTCGTTTGCTTCACAGCATCTCACTGTTAGATCACCAGCTCGGTTGAGAAAAGCCATGCTAATGTTTTGTTGTCTAGCACAGCTATGCCGGCTTCACTGTTGGGTGATCGATATTTAAGGCATGACTCGATGATGTGGTCTACTGTCTGTTCAGAGTGACCACAGTCGCAGACTGCCGAGACCCTGTGTCCCCATCCTTTCATGGTCGCGGCGAAACGGCCGACACCTATCCTGACGCGGTTGAGCATTGTCCACTGCCAGCGAGGGAGGTCCATGCCTGGTAGGTTATCCGGGTCCTCCACAAATCTGTGCAACCTTGATCTATCTGCTGCCTGCCATTCCTCCGCCCAGCGACGTTTCAGCCAGATTCGTTTTGTGACGTCACCGGGTATAATCCAGATCACTGACACCTGCCAAGCGAAACTATAGTCGGATAGAGAAAAAAGCATTGGCGATAATTTTGGAGGCAAGAGAATTTCACAATATGATACATGGGCGTCACTTTACCTTGATCACAGATCATCAACCCCTTGTTAGCATTCTCGGATCCGAAGAAAGGTATCTCTGTCTACACAGCTAACCGTCTGCAAAGATGGATCACTATGCTGTTGGATTATGATTTCTCCACTAGATATTGTTCAAATGATACAGTTGGACATGCAGATGCTTTATTCAGACTCATGGATAAACAAACCAAAATCAAAGAGGATGTAGTCATTTCAGCATCATCTTTGGAACCAGAAATTAGTTCAGTACTCTCATCAACTGTCAGAGCACTGCCAGTTACTTTACAAATGATTCGCAAGGCTACAGCTTCCGACCCCTTACTTAAATCAGTGTTGCACTTCCATCGTACAAAATGGCCTGAGGTATTTAAAGACAAAAACCTACAACCCTTTTTTCAGCACCAATCATCATTGTCTGAGGTTGATGGTTGTATTCTATTTGGAGAACGTGTCACTGTTCTTTTAAAATTACAAAAAGGTGTTAGCAGAATTAAATCCTTAGCACGTAGCCATGTCTATTGGCCAAACATGAACTAACAATTCGAGGAATTGAGCCCAAACTGTTTCAAAATATTAGTTAGCTGCAAAAGCGCCGAGAAAAGCTAAACTTTTTTCTTAGCCTATTCCAGATTCACACTGGACACGTCTTCACATTGACTTTGCAGAATCGATTGATGAAAAAATGTTTTCTACTACTAGTAGATGCTTATAGTAAATGTCCTGAGATTTTTCCAATGAACCGCATTACCTCCGAGGAAACAATCTTAAAATGGCAACATACTTTTAGCAGATTTGGAGTACCAGAGACCATAGTTTCTGACAATGGTACTGCATTAACTTCACCGAAATTCTCAGATTTCTGCAAACAGAACAGTATCAAACACATCCGTACTCCACCTTATCACCCTCGATCCAACGGCCAGGCTGAACGTTTTGTGGATGCATTTAAGAGAGCACCCTTAAAACTCAACGGGGAGGGAACTCCTCCAGAGATACTAGAGATGTTCCTTACAAGTTATAGAACTACTCCAAACTCAAATGCCTCTAATGGTGGTTCACCGGATGAAGCTTTATTGAACCAGAAAGTCCGTTTACCAATGGTAAATGCCATTCGTTCAGATGCGCAAAGTTCTCACAAGAGAAACATGCAGAAACACTTGTTTTGAACAACTGATGACTTAATAGATATTGTATTTTTACAATCTTTATTCTAATACTTTACTTCTCGCTCTCTCTGTCTCTCTGTCTGTCTCTCTCTCTCTCTCTCTCTCTCTCTCTCTCTCTCTCTCTCTATATATATATATATATATATATATATATATATATATATATATATAAGTTTGGGAAAGTTCATTTTTTTAAGCATCTTTTGAATTTTAACATAAAGACAGAGGCAAAATGCCTTCAAAGAAACCATGTGTTAGATGCAGATATTTTTATTAAATCAAAATAAAAAAATTTTTCTTCTTTATCTGGACTTTTTTTTATCTTATATTTCGCTTGATAAAACAAGACTCGACAAAGCTTAGACAAATAAAAGGTATAAAACCTTTTTTTTTTCGTAATAATCCTTCTTGGTCTTGTAGAAGTGTCTCGTCCGATGTTGTGTGGACTTAACGGTGCATATATATATATATATATATATATATATATATATATATTAAATTTACCTTAATAGAACAGTTTGCCACAACTTTTATGGCCCCCTATGAAGATTAAAATCAAGATATAATGACTCTAAACCTAATGTCTAGAATCCTTATTCCAACTTGGATTAAAATCCTTATTGCATAATTTTGATTCTAGAAAATTTATCAAATTTAAGGCTTTAGCTTACGGGATCTTAAGAAGAAATTAAAATTCATGGAATCTTGATTAATTGGTGTCTAACGACTATGGGTGAAATTCAATGCAAATCTGGTATATTATAATTTTTCAAATGAGTGGTTGTGTCCATATTATGGCCATTAAAACCCTTTAAAATATTCCAAATAAAATGAACTTTGCCGAATATTTATTAATTGATGTCTAATACTTATTGTTAAAATTTCACAAAATTCGAAGGTATTTTTAAGAACGGCTGCCACCGCCTTTTTATCATCTTTGCATAAAACTTAATTAAACTAAATATAGGTCACATTTGGACACCTCACGCCTAGCAATTGTGTTCCAAAATTCATAATTATCGGTTTATTAGTTAAGGAGTGAATTCTGTACATACACATATATAAACATATACACATACCTAACTTTATAAATGTATATATGCAGACACACACACATACAAAGAGAGAGGGAGAGAGAGAGAGAAGAGAGAAGGGAAGAGAGATGGGAAGAGAGAGGGGAAGAGAGAGGGGGAGAGAGAGGGGAGAGGAGGTGAACAGACTGCAATAGCTAGTGATTATCGAATGATTTATATATTTATAGAGTAAAAGGGTGGAGGGGTTTATGCCCATGGAAAAGAGAGCAAGAGATAGATAGAGAGATATAGAGATATAGAGATATAGAGATAGAGAGAGAGAAGGAGTGGAGAAAGAGAGGGAGAGGGAAAATGAGAGAGAGAGAAAGGGAGAGAGAGGGGAGGGAGAAAGGGGGGGAGAAAGAGATAGATAGAGAGATGTAGAGAGATAGAGATAGAGAGATGTAGAGAGATAGATAGAGAGAAAGAGAGAGATAGAGGAGAGAAAGAGAGGGGGAGGGAGAAATAGAGAGAGAGAGAGGAGAGAAAGAGAGAAAGAGAGGGGGAGGGAGAAAGAGATAGATAGAGAGATGTAGAGAGATAGAGAAAGAGAAAGAGAGAAATAGAGGGGAGAAAGAGAGGGGGAGTGAGAAAGAGATAGAGAGAGAGATATAGAGTGATAGAGAGAGAGAGAGAGAAAGAGAGAGATAGAGGGGAGAAAGAGAGCGGGAGGGAGAAAGAGAGAGATAGAGGGGAGAAAAAGAGAGATAGAGGGGAGAAAGAGAGAGATACAGGTGAGAAAGAGAGGGGGAGGGAGAAAGAGAGCGGGAGGGAGAAAGAGAGAGATACAGGGGAGAAAGAGAAAGATACAGGGGAGAAAGAGAGGGGGAGGGAGAAAGAGAGCGGGAGGGAGAAAGAGAGAGATACAAGGGAGAAAGAGAGGGGAGGGAGAAAGAGAGAGAGATGGGAGAAAGAGAGGGGGAGGGAGAAAGAGAGGGGGAGGGAGAAAGAGAGAGATAGAGGGGAGAAAGAGAGAGATAGAGGGAGAAAGAGAGGGGGAGGGAGAAAGAGAGATAGAGGGGAGAAAGAGAGGGGGAGGGAGAAAGAGAGATAGATGGGAAAAAGAGAGGGGAGGGAGAAAGAGAGGGGGAGGGGAGAAAGAGAGAGGGAGGGAGAATCTCTGCAAACATTTACCAGCTGCTGTTTTGATTTTACTATTTTTTACAGATCGTTGAATTTTTTTATTTTTTTTACACAGACCGGAAGTTTCCTGCCGCCCCAACCGCCATATTAGATTCATCTTTCTGCTTCCATCTTTTCTTCAAAACATCCAATGGCGGCAATTGCTAAGCAAACAAACAACTATGGTTTTAACGCCATATACACACGACACACACACACAGCAAACACACGACTCACACGCACGACTTTACGCGCTTAACTACTTTTCGAACTGCTTCAGCTCCCGCTCACAACTCACAAATTGGAACTGTCTATCCTTACGCTCCTCATTTTCAAAAAGGAGCCACTCTAGCTCGAACTCCTTAAAAAAAAAAGAAGCGGCTCTTTTTTTTCAGCGCTCCAAGTTTTTAATTGTTTCCCACCGCAGCAATATGTGACACAAGGTCGGAAGGTTGAAGAAGAGTCAAGCCAGCGCCCCTAAAGAAGGAGCACTCTGGCCTAGCAAAAATAGCATGGGCAGCCCCGTCTGCATTCCCCGGTCAGGGCGCCTCAGACAGTAAGCAATGAACTTACTCCACCCCAAAGAGGGGAGGCAAGGCCTGGGAGGGTGCAGCTCCTAGGACGACACAGGAGAATATACCTCAGCCCGACAGATAAAAGGCCGCCGAAATGGCCCAGTTCCTGCCGGACTGATTGTCAAGAACGAATCCTCAACTGATATTAAACCCATCCCGAAGTCCTCAATCAACCGAAGTTAATGAGAGACTGAACGGGTTGGGGTGGATCCATGTACCTTCTTTTCATAAACGTTCTACTTCACCAACGAATGGTCAAAGTATTGGTGTGGGCATCAGATGATTTCATCAATATGTGCGTGGATGTCACTTTAGGTGTAAAACCGGCAGATAATATTTGACCAAATCTTGCTGATATTTTGAGATTTGTTATGGGTATATTGAAGCGATTAGCTTCCACTTTTTATCGCTAGTTTTGTTTGTTTTTCGTAGCAGTGACAGGGCAAATTAGTCCACCGTATAAATTTGTGAAAATATTAATTTGTTTTCTGGTAAGTACTTTTCTTTTAGGGGGCGGGTCACCCGGACTTAAGGTTATTAGTAGAGTATGTTTTGCTTTGTAAGAAATTAATAATAAGATAAAATAGAGTTTATTAAAAATGACATTGAAATATATGACAAATAAACATCATAATAATGGCGCATCAAATATAGAATATTGTGGAAGAAATTGTCTTTTATACAATGGCGGCAGAGGACGGATGAGAATGAGCGTTACAACTCATTCATAAATTTAGTGGTAGGGTTAAGTGAGGATGTGTTTTGTTTTGTAAGAAACTGTTGTGATGGGATACCGAACTCCCCTCAGTCACTAAATAAGTGAACTAGTCTGGACAATAAATATAACTACGAACCGTAATATTATTTACTCCTCTCCAGGAGTTAGGCACAAGGCCAGTTTTATCTTACTCCCACAAGTAAGATGTGGCCCAAGCTCGGGTCGGAAAGTGGGGTTTGAAAAAGCCAGCGCCCGAGAAGGTGAGCACTCTGGCCATTAAAAATTGCCTGGGCAGCCCCGTCGGCATTCCCCGGTAGGGGCGCCTCAGGCAGTAAGCGATAAACTTACTCCTTCTCAAAGAGGGAAGGCAAAGCCTGGGAGGGTGGACCTCCTAGAACTGCACAGGACAGTACCTCAGACCGGCGGAATCAAGTCCCGAAGGCCAAGACAATACCAGTCTATAGGGTGTAGTATCCATCGGAACAGATACTACACTTTGATCTTAGCTAAAAGGCCAATAAATAATATGGGGGTTTCGATTGTATTCTGTTAAATCCTATTGGATTACCTGTAGTTACTATTGTTTGTACAAGATATGTACGTTGGAATAAACCGTACTATTTTAAGACCTTTACACTCTGGGTTATTTTGTTATTTATAACTACTTACCAAGTTATATCAATTTATAAAATGGTATAAATTTGAATTTAATATTTTATTTATGAATATTTTTATAAGCTAGTTTAAAAGTTAGTTTAAAAGTTAACTTGACAGATCGCCGACGAAAATTCTATTTTAACTTGGGCATTTTTCAGAATAAAAAAAATTGAACCTTTCTAAAATAACTTCTGGGAATTCAATCTGTGTGTTTAGCGATGAATATTCGTTTTTGAAATATTCATAACAGACCGACAAACAGACAGAGTCTTCAGTAATCCTACTGTTATGATGGGATACCGGACTCCCTAAATAAGTGAACTAGTCTGGACAATAAATATGACTACAAACAGTAGTTATGGGGCATTCGATTGTATTCTGTTAAATCCTATTGGATTACTTGTAGTTACTATTGTTTGTACAAAGTATATACGTTGGAATAAACCGTATGGGGCATTCGATTGTATTCTGTTAAATCCTATTGGATTACATATAGTTACTATTGTTTGTACAAGATATGTACGTTGGAATGACCGTGCTATTTTAAGACCTTTACACTCTGACTTATTTTGTCATTTACTTACCAAATTATATCATAGACAAATAATAAACTCATGAATATCAAAGGAGGAGAGAAGGCTAATTTGCACGGTGAATTAATCCGCTAAAAACCAGAAAACAAATTAATATTTGCACAAATTTGCACACTGGATAATTTGCCCTGTTACCGTTGAGAAATACAGACAAAACTAGTCGATAAAATATGGCAGGCCCTTTGTGAGCTAACCGCTTCGATATATACAAAAAGGTATTAGCATAAAAAAATGCAATGAAAACTTTTTTTTTTAATCAGATATGTTTTATCCATATATTTTGTTTAGGAATGAATATTTGAAATATATCTTCAAAATAGCATAAAATTTAATGTAATTTATTTTTTGTACGATAGATGTAATTTATTTTTTGTACGATAGATGTAATTTATTTTTGTACGATGGATATAATTTATTTTTTGTACGATAGATGTAATTTATTTTTGTACGATGGATGTAATTTATTTTTGTACGATAGATGTAATTTATTTTTGTACGATGGATGTAATTTATTTTTGTACGATGGATATAATTTATTTTTTGTACGATGGATGTAATTTATTTTTGTACGATATATGTAATTTATTTTTGTACGATGGGTGTAATTTATTTTTTGTACGATGGATGTCATTTATTTTTTGTACGATAGATGTAATTTATTTTTGTACGATAGATGTCATTTATTTTTTGTACGATAGATGTAATTTATTTTTTGTACGATAAATGTAATTTATTTTTTGTACGATAGATGTAATTTATTTTTTGTACGATAGATGTAATTTATTTTTTGTACGATGGATATAATTTATTTTTTGTACGATGGATGTCATTTATTTTTTGTACGATAGATGTAATTTATTTTTGTACGATAGATGTAATTTATTTTTGTACGATAGATGTAATTTATTTTTTGTTATATTTTGTTATAAAACTAAGGAATGATAATAATGATAATAATAATAATAATAATAATAATAATAATAATAATAATAATAATAATAATAATAAGAAGAAGAAGAAGAAGAAGAAGAAGAAGAAGAAGAAACAGAGGAAGAAGAAGAAGAAGAAGAAGAAGAAGAAGAAGAAGAGGAAATTATGTACAAAAATAAATTGTCAAATAATGGTATATTTATTTATTCTACAATATAAAAAATACTTGTCATTAAAAATGCTAAAAAAGTTTAAATCTTCAAGAAAATAACTTCAAAGCCTTTCTACAGATTGAATTGACGCTTTTGAACTGTCCTCTACAAAATATGAGCCATCAGAAATTGGTGGCAAATGATTCGATACAAACATTTGAGGAATTCAAACGTTTTGGTTTCATGTTTAATTTTAACGTGTAACACCCCCCTCTCTCTCTATCTATTTCTCTGTCTCTCTGTCTGTCTCTCTCTCCCCCCTCCCTCCCCCCCTCTCTCTCTCTCTCCTCTCTCTCTCTCTCTCGCATATACATGTTTACCGCTATAAAAACACACACACAGACTTTCGCTCAAACTTTCTTATATTATCTTTTTATTGTTTAATGTTTTGTACAAAAATTCAAATAATTTTGGATCGCGGAGCTCGGAGCGCTCAACCCGCGCTTTTCAGCCCCGAATGGAGTTGATCCCGCCCCACTCCTGATAAGGAGCCCGTCATACACGACACACGCAACCAATCGCAATATGAGACTTGATTTATCGCCTCGATTTCACTTCCGTTTCAGAATGTTCTCCCTGTCCTGTTTTCTGCAGATTTGTCAGACAAGGTTTATTTGTACCAAATGTGGTTGGATTGCCGAATGAATTGTGAATTTTCGTAACGATTCCATGAATGACATTTTTGGTGTGTGGTTGGGAGGGGGGGGGGTAGATAGGTCTCACTTTGTAAAATAAATGCAAAAAGCAACAACTTAATGGTAATTAAATGCTTTTTTTTATCTATCGTGGGCCCTCCTGTACACGTGCATTCGATGCACATGGGATTTGATCTTGGCAGAAATGATGCGTTCCTGACTTTTCTCCGCGGTATTCGTGCGGAGATGAATGCAATAGATTCGATAGGATTTAAAATTGGCATAATCGATCTCATAGTCTGCTGCGGTATCCATTGCGATCCCCCCACGACCTTTTGATCGATCGGTCATCCAGACTTGAATCGGCAATCCTCCAACTTTTCTACAGTCTGTTTTCGCTGGGTTCGTATTTTTTAGTATATATATATATATATATATATATATATATATATATATATATATATATATATTCACACAAAATAGTATATATATATATAAATATATATATATATATACTATTTTGTGTGAATATATATATATATATATATATATATATATATATATATATATATATATATATATATATATTCCCACAAAATGTTATAAAGAGATATAATATTTTATGTATCGATTTTCAGTATTTACTTCAACAGTGCTTAATACGTGAGTAGAGCTAGGTAGTAAGTTATGAAAATATATTTATGGCAATTAAGCTACACAGAGGCTTCCGCGTTTCATCCCCGTTGGGGAATCGTCATGCTTAAATGCATGGAATTCGTGTCACCGGGTGTTTTTATATATACATTTGGTGTTTAGTCTAGCTAGTTAACCAATCAGATTCTTTGTTATTCCCTCCCACGGGTTAATGCTTTCATTAGCCAGTGGCAGGCTTTCCCTTAAACAAAGTTTTGTTGACTTTTACTTCCTCTTCATCTGTTTCTGAATGTGTTCAATTAATAGGTGACCGTATTTTAACACGTTGGTGCTTGGGGTAGTTTTTCTATTTTAGGTGTTGATTTAATTTAGTTTTTTTAATTTAATTATTTTATTTTATTTTTCTTATGTATTGTTATTCTAAAGTAAAGTTTATTCTGTGTATACAGTTGTTTGCGATTTCACTTCTACATTTTAATAGGTTTTAAAGACCCCCCCAAAACCTGTTAAACTGTAGAAGTGAAATAGCAAACAACTGTATACACAAAGTACGGTCCTTTCAAGAACATTCAATCGCCATTTTTAAGTTCCTGGTGGGATCGTTCGTCTTGCTTATGCCGCCCCCCCCCAGATCTTCAGGAAAAGATTTCCAAATGGCTGAACAGAAAATGTACTTAAAAACCCATGTAAAAATAAAAAGTCTGCAACTGTGAATGGTTAACCATTTTCAATGAAACTGCCATTTATTACATTTCCAAGGAATGTTATTACAACCTCTGCAAACGCATTCCAGGCGGTTGCATCAGCCTCATTCACAGAAAGTACACAATTTGGATACCTGACAAGCTTTCAGATTCACGGTCCATTGAAAATACCAGCTTTCAATTTGTCTTCGCTAAACCTTGGAAAGGCTCGATTTACTACAACTTCATGAAGAATGTTACATCTTCTCCTTCTTCATATCCTCATGAAAAATTCTTTATTCCATGTACACGACTCCCCTACCATTCTTTTTTCTTTGACCCTATATCTTATTCTTTTCTTTGTTTATTTCTGCTTTGTTGATATATATATATATATATATATATATATATATATATATATATATATATATATATATATATATATATATATATATATATATATGATTGTTTTATTCAAACAAACATGTCAAAATCTACGACACTGGCATGTCGATGTTATCGATCTACAGCTGTTAAAAGCTGAGATTTCATCAGGCAGAATTAGAATGTGATCCTTCCCTCAGATCGTATTTGGGAATAATGAAATGGGGGAGAAAAAAGTGAGCAAGGAAAGAAAAAGAGAAATTTATCATTTGGAAAGTCACGTGGTCCGACTTGAGACCGTTTAAATAAAATAACATGAAATAAAATAAAATATACTTGTTGAGGATAGGGCAAAGAAGATTCAGGAAAGAAGAGAGGGAAGGGGAGAAAAATGAAATCATTGTAACTAAAGTCTATACGTGTCAAAATGTCAGGTTGGACATCTAGGTTTGCAGGCATGCATATTTCAAGTCTGTGTTAGATGAACGTTTGTGTCTAGGTTTTAAAACATTTAATATTTCTTCCTGTTAGGTTATTTTTTTAATTATTATTTTCTTTACTTTGTTATTTTATTTTTTATTTCCAAAATTTATTTTTGTTATTTTTTTTGTTTTATTGCTTTTTTTTTAAATCAAGGACGACTGGGAATTAGGGAATATGAGAATTTAAATAATTATTATAATTTGAATAAATCAATTTAAACATTACTAAAGTTTACTAACGTAATGTAATGATGGTAATATATATATATATATATATATATATATATATATATATATATATATATATATATATATAGTTAGATGAGTGATAAAAAGATTGCACAAAAAGCAAAAACTACTAAACCATCATTTGTTCAAACAAGGATAATAAACAAGCGATTTTAATTTCCTTAATCCATGGATTTTCAAAATGTGTGTCCGTCTGTCATGCTGAAGGTTGAAATAGTATTTACGTCGGTCTGTCACATTTAAGCATTTTCATCTGTTTATCATGATTAAGTTTTAAATAGCATATTCGTCGGTCTATCACGCTGAAGTTTGATAGCATTTTCGTTGGTCTGTCACACTTAAATTTGAAATATCATATTCGTCGGTCTGTCACGTTGGAAATAGCATTCCTGTTGGTCTGTCACGCTTAAGTTTAAAATATCATTTTCGTTAGTCTGTCACACTTAAGTTTTAAATAGCATATTCGTCGGTCTATCATGTTTAAGTTTGAAATAACATATTCGTTGGTCTGTCACATTTAACTTTGAAACATAAGTTTTAGATGTGTACACGCAATTCTATAGTATGCTCTGTATGCCCGTCACTCCGTTTTTTGTCATACTTAAATTTGAAATAACATTTTCATCAATAGTCGCGTAGATTAAATGGACGTATCTTAAAAATATCTCTCTTCTTGTTTAGTAATCCATCTGAATTAAAAGTGTTGTTCTTTCCTTGGATGAATTGTGACGTCATATGGCCGAACGCCAATTCTAAAAAGTCATATTCTGCCATGACGTC
Source organism: Sepiola atlantica (assembly GCA_963556195.1). Lineage (NCBI taxonomy): Eukaryota > Metazoa > Mollusca > Cephalopoda > Sepiida > Sepiolidae > Sepiola > Sepiola atlantica. The sequence continues at coordinate 11,602,773 of OY744538.1, forward strand.
ATTTCCGCGATCGATTGTAGCCCGGCATGAAATGCCCCTGGCAAGCGCTTCTCTTCTGACTTCGCTCATAGTGAGTGTTTCAAGATGATGATGATGATGATGATGATGATCATGATCATGATGATGGTGATGATGATGATGATGATGATGATGATGATGATGATGATGATGATGATCTGTGTCGTTTTCGACAGGTGTTTTCGAACAACAACTCAAGAGGGGAATGATTACAGAACTCCCTAACTTGAAAATAAAAAGGGGACGAAGCTTAACGCTAAGAAATAAATGTACGTGCCACCACCTCCCTCTCTCTCTCTCTCTCTATATATATATATATATATATATATATCCCTTTTCTCTCTCTCTCTCTCTCTCTCTCTATATATATATATATATATATATATATATATATATATATATATATCCCTTTTCTCTCTCTATGTCTCTCTCTATCTCTCTCTCTCTCTCTCTCTATATATATATATATATATATATATATATATAAATATATATATCCCTTTTCTTTCTCTATGTCTCTCTCTCTCTCTATATATATATATCTATTCCTTTTCTCTCTCTATGGCTCTTCTCTCCTTCTCTCTCTCTCTTTATCTCTCTCTATGCCTCTTCTCTCTCTCTCTCTCTCTCTATCTCTCTATATCCCTTTTCTTTCTCTATGTCTCTCTCTATCTCTCTCTATCTATCTTCCCTCTCTATGTCTCTTCTCTCTCTATCTTCATATCTCTATCTCAATTTATATTCATCTATTGTTAAATCTTAACAATAGATTTTAGACTTAATTAATAATTAGACTTATAAGAGACTATATTAGACTTAATTAATAATTAGACTTATAAGAGACTATATTAGACTTAATTAATAATTAGACTTATAAGAGACTATATTAGACTTAATTAATAATTAGACTTATAAGAGACTATATTAGACTTAATTAATAATTAGACTTATAAGAGACTATATTAGACATAATTAATTATTAGACTTATAAGAGACTATATTAGACTTAATTAATAATTAGACTTATAAGAGACTATATTAGACTTAATTAATAATTAGACTTATAAGAGACTATATTAGACTTAATTAATAATTAGACTTATAAGAGACTATATTAGACTTAATTAATAATTAGACTTATAAGAGACTATATTAGACTTAATTAATAATTAGACTTATAAGAGACTATATTAGACTTAATTAATAATTAGACTTATAAGAGACTATATTAGACTTAATTAATAATTAGACTTATAAGAGACTATATTAGACTTAATTAATAATTAGACTTATAAGAGACTATATTAGACTTAATTAATAATTAGACTTATAAGAGACTATATTAGACTTAATTAATTCATAAATATTCCCCTAAATTTCAGTCTATTTCGAGTATTTTAAAGTGTTTTTAGTAAACATAATTTGTACAAAACCTCCCATTTGAAGATTAAAATATTTCAGATTTGCATTAAATTAGATCCATAGTCATTAGACACCAATGAAGCAAGATTCTCTGAATTTTAATTATCCATTAAGTCCCCTGAAGCGTAAGCCTTGGATTTTTGGTATTTTCTAAAATCAAAATCATGTAATGGACTTTGATCAAAATTGGAATAAGGATTCTAGACATAAGGTTTAGGATCATTATGTCATTCATTTTAATTTTCATAATGCGACATAAAACTGGTGAAAAACTATTTTGTTCGGGGAATTTCTTAAAATACTTTATCCAGTTAAGAATACTGTTAGAGTGGCACCATTTTCATTTACTCACCTAACCAGAAGCGTGAATATACGCTCTTAATAAAAACTAAATTCATTTATCAACCTCCCATAAGGTAAGATGTGACACAAGGTCGGGAAAGTGGGATTAGATAAGCCAGCGCTCGAGAGGTGAGCACTCTGGCCATTTAAAAATTGCCTGGGCAGCCCCGTTGGCATTCCCCGGTAGGGGCGCCTCAGACAGTAAGCAATAAACTTACTCCTCCCCAAAGAGGGGAGGCAAAGCCTGGGAGGGTGCACCCCCTAAAACTGCACAGGACGGACAACCCCCAATAGACAGGCGTAAATCCAGACCCAAAGGCCCGGACGATACCGGTCTATTAGGTGGGGTACACAAACCCTTAATAAAAACTAAAGTTTCAACTTTTTCATACTTATTTAAACTATTTAGTTCTTAACATTATTTGTTTATCAAAATACTAGGTACACTACTTTTTAATTCTACCTTCCACTTATGCGTGCGTTTATATTATACGCTACACAGAGTACATTACTTTTAAAGCTACAAAAGTACTTTTTCTGATCATTGTCGCCATCTTGGACTCTTATAAATACGAAACGACTATTTTAATTATTCTTTCTTTGATTTACAACGTTTCGCATCATGTAATTATTTTTTTGCTTTTAGATTTTCTTACTTTTTTTCTACTGTTGTTACGACGTTAACATCTTTCAAACACAGACAGAAAATAATATAAAAGAAGGCGGAATATTTATAGCTTGCTGACGGAAAACACGCAATAAAAAAACTTTTTTTCGATCGACTAAAAATAAACGCACATTCTCTAACGAAAATGGTTGCGATAAAAACTACAACAACATCACTTCTGGACAACGTTGGGTATATACAGTGTTATGATTGCGTCTCGTAAGGAACGACAAGTCGATGACGCAGTCGTAGAATAAAGGAATAGATTTAGGTGCTCAGGTTCATGTATGAATATAAACTGTAAACATGAGAATATACATTTTCTGAAAGAACAGAAGATCGACACAAGTTAAAGATTAAAAAATGATAAAGTTTAGTTTATAAAATACACGAAGAAATAAGATAAAAGAACAAACGTAGCGAGGACAGGTATTTTTAATAAATATGTAACTAGAGCGAGCGAAGAATACACACACACACACTATATATATATATTTATATATATATATATATATATTTATATATATATATATATATATATATATATATATATATATATATATATATTTATATATATATATATATATATATATATATATATATATATATATATATATATATATATATATATATATATAAGTTATGAAAATATATTTATGGCAATTAAGCTACCCAGAGGCTTCCGCTTTCATCCCCGGAGGGAATCGTCAGACTATCGAGCACTGTTGAAGTAAATACTGAAAATTGGTACTTAAAATTATATTTCCTGATAACATTTTATGTGAATACATGAAATAATAATAATAATTATATATATATATATATATATATATATATATATATATATATATATATATATATATATATATATATAACAATTTGTTACTGTTTTGCTTGGTAGTAACAATGCTGCGAAAATCTTGCGAGATATTTTTCTAAGACATTTTCTATTTTTTCCTTTTTATCTTTTTATTTTTATTTTTTTAATTTTTATTTTTCTTCTTCTCTTCTTAAGTGACCTCAATTAAAGCAACACCACATTGTGTATTGTCGGTTGTTGTAAATCTTATTCCAGGTACTTAATTTCCCTGATGATCTGCCAAGCAAGGACCTGCTTGGTAGTGAAACACGTGTAGGAAAAAAACTCTTTAATTTGAAAATGATAAATGAATAATCATTGAATGAAAAAGTCTTTTGTGGTGATGATTGGGCTCCTGAACGGGATGCTTTGGTAAGCCTTCAAAAAATCACATATACATGCTCTGTACCCTGTAATCGAGTATCATCGAGCTTATTTTTAATGGCCTGATCCCGGTCTTCACTGAATAATCTATCTTCTAAGTGAAAAATATAAATATATATATATATATATATATATATATATATATATATATATATATATATATATATATATATATATGTACAGACTGTTTCGCTGCATCACACCTCTTCAGTGCAGCTAGACCAGCTAGTGCCTCAATTCAGGACCGAAACTCGACCGTTGATCTAACAGACGGCGCTTCTACCCCTAAACTATCATGCGACACGGGCTGAATGTAAGTGAAATCTCAATGTAAACATTGTCAAGTGCCGGGAGCTCGAATTTGTTTTACCTAGTTGTGTTTAAGCCACACTAAAGAGTTCTAATGAGGACAAAACGGCCGTCTATTAGTGATATATATATATATATATATATATATATATATATATATATATATATATATTTATGTAATTATTTTTATTGGTGATTGCAGCGTTGTTCGTTGTTCTTTTGCTTACTACTACTTCGATTGTCTCACTTCCTAAGTGATTAAGATGCATTATTAGTCGCCCTTAACTTTATAGGGCGTATTTTTCGTTAATATATATATATATTTATTTATTTTATACGTACATAAAAGTAATCCATGGACACGTGTTTCTCGTTCACAGCCGTCATCAGCATGGCTAACTTAGACAAGAATCGAACCTTCGATGTTGATGTCTATTAGTCGCCCTTAACTTTATAGGACGTATTTTTTTATTAATATATATTACGATCGATGGTAAAACGCTGTACTATAGACATCAATATCGAAGGTTCGATCCTTGTCTAAGTTAGCCATGTTGATGACGGCTGTGAGCCAGAAACACGTGTATATGTATTACTTTTATGTACGTATAATATATATATATATATATAATATATATATATATATATATATATAATATATATATATATATATATATAATATATATATAATATTAAGTAAATAATGTTAAATAATAATATTAAATTTTCGGCGTTTCAAACTTTCGTTCTCACTTGTGTAGGGAATGATTCGAACCCTTCATTCTTCTTCTTCTTCTTCATCTTTCGTGTGAATCAGATGATTCTGGTGTTGGCATTAGTTTCCCCGATGTTTTTCTAATTAGAAATCTTTCTGGAAAGACATCGGGTACTTACGAGAAGGACCACAAGAAGGTTGCCAACATCCCTAAGTGAAAGTGGTACTGTGGAACCGACTGGATTCGAACTTGGAACACCCAGGTCTTCATTCTGTGTCTGTAAAACATTCACAACAAAAAACTCGACTAGCTACAACCACTGTTAATAAATTCCTTTTTGTGTACCTAGAACTAAGAAGAACTTACATGAGCAAAGTTTCTTTCCTAGAACTGCCCGCCTGTGGAACACATTACCGCGGGGCTGCTTCACTATAACATTATTGTTTTCAAGTCAAATGTAAATAAATTCTTGTTGAGCCGTCCTCTTAAATAATCAATTTTTCTACCATGGTTACAAATCCCCCCCCCCCCTGTGTCTCACCATCTACCTGTCCAACCCAATAACCCTTATCCTCGAGTGGCCTTTGGGCCTTGATAAGAGATGACTTGTTTGTTAAAAAAAAAATTCGTTCTAATCTCTATAATCCGAAAAGGCCTTTGCGTTTGCCGACTGAAGTGCTTTTCTTTTGTTTATCTTGCGATGTATAAAATATCAAAATGCGAAACAGTGCTTGACATTTTTCGTGCTGACTTTTCTCGTTTTGATCCGTTCAAGTATGCGCTCTTCTGTATCCTCCTTCATACGACCTTTGCGGCAGAATGGACTTATCGGTGACTGCCTTATCCTTCATCATACCTACATACCCGCCAACGGCAGCGCAGATGACAGCTGCATATCAATCGTTCTTATTCTCCCTTACCAATTCCATTCAGCATGACAGATTGCAGCTTTGTCGCAGACTTTTTTTTTGTTTTTAAACTTAGTTACTCGTACTGCCTAGGATCCCCCGAAAAGTGCAAAGCTAAAAAGATTCAATGCTAGTCTTCGGTAATTTCCGTTAATTTCCGTTATATTTGAATGCTACGAACAAGAAAGCGAAACTAAAAAATTGAAACGATGAACGCTGTTGCAAATATAACAAAATTTAGAAAAAAATAAAAGAAATATTTTGTTTAGAATTTGTTAGTTTGTTAATAATTTTTTTTTTTATGGAAATCGCTCCAGACAAGACATGAAGCCACTTGATGTAAGGAGCTAACAAGAACAAATATGACTATCACAAAGATAAAAGATGCCTATTGGCCTTAGTCTTGAAAGGACCAAGACTATACGTAGGAGGAAAACAGTCACCAGGAAGAGAGTTCCACAAGCCTGCGGTTCTTGGAAAGAAGCTACTGGAATAGGAAGCTGTATTACAATGACGTATCAAAACAACGAATTGATGGAGACCACTAGACCAACGAGTCAAACGAGCTGGAACAAAAGAAGCAGGGAATAGATCACATAATTCTGGAGAACACATGCCATAATAGTATTTATAGAAAAGACTGAGACTAGCAACATCACTTCTGTGAGAGAGGGTGTGTAGAGAAGAAGAAAAGGTAGGGCCAATGAAATTAAAGATACGTTTCTGCACCTTATCAAGAACCCTCAAATGGGACAGAGATTCACCAGCCCAAATATGACAACAGTACTCTGTACATGGTCTTATTGTAGATTTGTAGAGATCGAGAATAGCCTCCGGTGTGAGAAAGTGTTTGGAGCGATAGAGAGAACCAACTTTATGAGAAGCAGAAAGAGCAATGGATCTAATATATGAACTCCAAGAAAGATTTTATGAGAGCTAAAGATCAAGAAGTTTTAGAGTCGATTTTTCCTCAAGAGCAGAATCATCCATGTGAATCTCAGGAAGAAAAGGGACACGACTACGATTGAAAGACACGAGCTGAGTTTTAATTGGATTAAATGAAACAAGCCATTTAGTACCTGAATCTACAACTGAACCCAGGTCAACTTCTAGATCAGTCGCATATTTCGACTGCTCCGGGGGGGGGGGGGGGGGGAGATGGGCGAGAAGCAACACCAGAAAAGGGAGTGGTATCATCAGCATAGATGCTAGTGAATATATGTAGAGTGTCTGAAAAGTTATCTTAGTTTATCGTTTGCTTTCGGATATAACGAAAATCACCGAGAATTACCGAGAATTACCGAGAATTAACGATGAGCTTCTAAAACTTCGAACTGGTTCCTGAATACAATGATGTATAGTTACCAAAATGTACATGGTCCAGATATCAAATGAGGGTTCTGGTGGAGAGCAGTTTCCTTCTCGAAGAGGCTCACAATTACAAGCGCCATAGGCCTAAGGAGCCGTAATGTCGGCCATATTTATTTTAATTTACTTTCATGCAAAGCGGGGCAAAAAGAGTGGGAGTCCTTCGAGAAAAAAATTTGCGATTTTTGTAAATGTATAGATATCAGACATTAATTATTAGACATTGATTATTAGGCATTAATTAATGAATATTCATTAATTAACATTAATTAATAAATTTTAATTAGTAAACATTAATTAATAAACATTAATAAATAAATATTAATTCATAAATTCTAATTAATAAACATTAATTAATAAACATTAATTAATGAACATCAATTAATAAAGTTTAATTAATAAACATTAATTACTGAATATTAATCTGAACATTAATTAATAAGTATTAATTAATAAACATTAATTAATACTTATTAATTAATGAACATCAATTAATAAAGTTTAATTAATAAACATTAATTAATAAATTTTAATTACTAAACATTAATAAATAAACATTTATTAATAAACATTTATTAATAAACATTTATTAATAAACATTAATAAATATTAATCAATAACCATGAATTAATAAACATCAATTAATAAACATTAATTAATAAACTTAATTAATAAAAATTAATCAATGAATATTAATCAATAAACATTAATTAATAAGTATAAATTAATAAACATTAATTAATAAACATTAATTAAAAAATAAATAATAAACATTCATTAATAAATCTTTATTATTAAAAATGAATGAATAAATATTTATTAATAAACATTTATTAATAAACATTAATAAATATTAATCAATAACCCTTAATTAATAAGCATTAATTAATAAACATCAATTAATAAACATTAATTAATAAATATAAATCAATAAACCTTTATTAATAAACGTAATTAATAAACATTTACTAATAAATATTAATTAATAAACATTCCCCAAATTTCAGTTCTTTGGAGTATTTCAAAGGATTTTTAGAGGGCATAATATGGACACAACCTCCCATTTGAAAATTCGAATATTTCAGACTTTCATTTAATTTGATCCATAGTCATAAAGTAGACACTAATTACTTAAGATTCCATGAATTTCAATTTCTTCTTAAGACCCCTTAAGCTTAAGCCATACATTTTAGACATTTTCTGGAAGCAAAATCATATAATGGATTTTGATCAAATTTGGAATAAGGATTCTAGACATAAGGTTTAGTATCATTGTATCTTCATTTTAATCTTGGTAAAATGGCATAAAAGTGGTGCAAGCCTGTTCTGCCCAAGGAATTAATATTACTCGTCCTGGGAAATATACCAATTAAAGTATGAGTTATCTCCCCCTGCGATCACTACTACTTGAATAAATGTAAACCATTAACCACAACTTCTGTTCGATTTTGTATTATATATATATATATATATATATATATATATGATTATTTTTATTTACACAGACATGTACAAAATGTGCGACACTGGCATGTCGATGTTATCGATCAACAGCTACTATAAACTGAGATCTCATCAGGTAGAGTTAGAATCCGATCTTAACCTTAGATCATATTTGGAAAGAATGAAATGGAGAAAAAAGAAGAAATTTAAAATTTCAAAATTTGGAAAGTCACGTGGTTGGGACTCTTAAGAATCAAAATGTTAAAATCAAATATATATATATATATATATATATATATATATATATATATATATATATATATATATATATATATACGGCAGGCCAGTACATGTAGATATTTAGACGACCCGTGTAGATTATGGCTGAATGAAAAATTTGAAATCCTAAACTTTAAAAACCCTCGAAATCTATTAAACTGTAGAAGTGAGAGAGCAAACAGCTGCTTACACAGAAATAAATTTACCTTAGGCTAACGAATAAATAAATAAATAAACAAAAACTAAACTAAACAAAAACTTAACAATTTAAAAATTAAAACCTAAAATAGAAATGCAAGGAACCACGTGTTAAAATAAATTCACCCATTATATTGACACAACAAAGGAAACAGGATATAGGCTAATCTATAGAAAACATAACACTAAAACAGGATATAGGAAGGAAGTAACATTAACAACACCTTTGTTCGTGGGAAGCCCAACGATTGGCTGAGAGAACAACAAAGAATCTGATTGGTTAACTAGTTAGCCGTGTATATAAAAACACCCGGCCAAAATAATTCCATGCATTTTAGCCTGAAGATTGCCCCCGGGATGAAACGCGGGAGCCTCTGTGTAGCTTAATTGCCATAAATATATTTTCATAGCTTACTACCTAGCTTTACTTATGTATCGAGCACTGTTGAAGTAAATACTGAAAATTGATGCATAAAAAAAATTTATATCTCCTTATAAAATTTTATGTCGATACATGAAATACTAATTATATAAATATATATATATATATATATATAGTCTTGGAAGTTTCTCAACCATTAAAACTATATAAAAAAATACCAAAAAACCTGAAGTCCCAAGTCGTTCAGTGGAAAATCACTCATGTAACTCAATTTAACTTTTACAGTTATTATATTAGTTTGCTTCTAACATTATTTAAGGGATCATCAGTTGTTTACCATGACAAACTGTTTCGGGAATTTAAATTTATATATATATATATATATATATATATATATATATATGATTTCTATGTCTTTCTTTGAATTCATATTGTGGGATCTTCGTTCGCAGTTAACATCCATTGACTGCAACTTGAAAATTGATAGGTATAGAAATTAAAAAATATAAGACTGAAAATAGTAATGTAGGGTTCAGGGCTAGGAGCACAAATACACATGGTGTCTTTATTCTCTCCCTTGCAACGCTGGGACATAATCTAATATCCGTATGAAAGATTCGTGCTTTTGGTGCATGCTTCTTTTTTTTCCGGCTGCTAAGCAACGGAAACTCAATTTTTTTTAATACTAAATGAGCGGTAAAATCGCGCTCTTTCTGTCGCTCTTTTTTTTTCGATTCATTCTGGCTGCAAAATCTTTATTATATACCGTGACTCTCAACGAATGAATTTCTCGTGTAGGCAACGATTGGCTTATATCTCAGGAACTGGGCATCTTAGGGAAAGAGTAAGACTATATTTTGAGTCGGTGAAAAAAAGTATTAAAAAATAAACACCGTGGCGACTAAATTCTGAGAAACAAACTCGGCATCAACGTGATCTATTTAGAGCAGAGGCGGGCAACCTCCGGCCCGCGGACCACATCCGGCCCGCGAAGGCTTAGCGTCCGGCCCGCCACCCTGTTATGCTTTATTATTGCAATCTGGCCCGCTGACATCCCAGTAAAACTCATATCATTTTGTGACATAGACGTAAAAGTAGGGTTCAATTAAGATTTGCAGTGGGATAAAAATGTATAAATATCAGCGAGCGATGGTGCATGTATATTTCATTTTTCTTTAACTATTTGTTTCAAATCTTTAACCGGAGATGAAAATAGAAAAAGAGAAAGAGAGAGGCAAAGAGGAAACAAGAGACGAGGAAAGGGCATAAAACAGAGAACTTATGTGAGGTGTGTCAAAACGAATGCTGGATCAACTTGCTACTTCCCCCGTCATTATTTTTTATGATTCCAAAATGGCTCTTCGTCGGCGCCTTTTATAACATCACATACAGAAGTCTCCTGAGAAAAAACATCAGATTTGTAGAGTGTTCGATGCAATTTTTGTACAATTTATTCATGTAAACAAAATATAGAAATTCTGAGATTTCGTTTTTCACTCCGGCCCGCGATCTCCTTCCAAAAGTCTCAAGGTTGGCCGCCCCTGATTTAGAGATTAATGATTCCGCTAATATGTCAATATACGACATAATAACGTTAACACACCGGTTCTCGTTAAATCACTAAAGTTAAGCATCATTGAGCCGGGTCAGTCCCAGATGGGTGACCATTTGAGAATACCATGCGCTGTATGTAGAAGGACGTCAACACCTTCCTGCAAGAACTACAAAAAACATTGGTCTGTCATGCTTAAGTTTAAAATCGCATTTTCGTTGGTCTGTCATGCTTAAGTTTCAAATAAAATGGTTGTAAATCCGTCACGCTTAAGTTTAGCATTTATCTTCGTCTGTCACGTTTAACATTGAAATTTCCTTTTTGTTGGTCTGTCACGCTTACGTTTAAATATCATTTTCGTTAGTCTGTCACGCTAAAATTTGAAACATCATTTGATGGGTCTGTCATGCTTAATTTTGAAATTCAATTTTTATTGGTCTGCCACGCTTATATTTAAAATATAATTTTTGTTAGTCTGTCACACGTATATTTGAAATATCATTCTTTTTTTTATCTGTCAAGCTTAAATTTGAAATAGCATTTTTTGTTTGTCTGTCACATTTTAGTTTGAAATAGCATTTTTTGTTGATCTGTCACACTTTAATTTGAAATAGCATTTTTTGTTGGTCTGTCATGCTTAAGTTTCAAATAAAATGGTTGTAAATCCGTCACGCTTAAGTTTAGAATTTATCTTCGTCTGTCACGTTTAACATTGAAATTTCCTTTTTGTTGGTCTGTCACGCTTTCGTTTAAATATCATTTTCGTTAGTCTGTCACGCTAAAATTTGAAACATCATTTGATGCTTAATTTTGAAATTCAATTTTTATTGGTCTGCCACGCTTATATTTAAAATATAATTTTTGTTAGTCTGTCACACGTATATTTGAAATATCATTCTTTTTTTTATCTGTCAAGCTTAAATTTGAAATAGCATTTTTTGTTTGTCTGTCACATTTTAGTTTGAAATAGCATTTTTTGTTGATCTGTCACACTTAAATGTGAAATAATATGTTCGTTGGTCTGTCATGTTTAACTTTTAAATAGCATCTCTGTTCGTCTGTCACGTTTAAATTTGAGATAGAATTCCCATCGTTAACCGCGCAGATTAAATAGACGCATCGCATGAATGGATCCATTCTTGTTTTCGTTTTTTGTTTGTTTTGTTTTTTGTTTTTTTTAGACCGGACGCACGTGATGAAAACGGTATTAAACGTTGTCGCCTTTTCGGTAAGTGTTCGTTTATTTTGGAAAAGTTCCAACGCTAAGATCGCCAAGCGAAGACGATTGGAGGCCAACGATCCAATTTTCGAAATTATGTCTTGATTGAAGACAATTTCCATTCAGAAATGTCTGCGTTGGTCTTCTATACGGATACAAGCAGGAAAGCGGATGAACAACCTTCACACACACACACACACACACGCGCACACGCACACACACACGCACACGCACACACACATACGCACACGCTCGTGCATACGCACAGATACACGTTCGCATGCACATAGTACGCGCACACGTACATACATACACAAACACGAACACACGTAGAAATGCTAACATATATACACGCAAGCACACTCATGCATAAGACACACCCACTCGTGTGGAACAACGTGCACGCAACCCTATACACATACGCACGCGCACACATACACACACACACACACACACACACACAGGAGCATGCATTTACACACGTTTACAAGTGCACGCAAACACATAAAAATACGTATATACATACACACGTCATACACATACACATACACATACACATACACACACTCACGCTTAAACACACTTACAAAAACGCAGATACACGCACATTTATCCGCGGCGTCAAATCAAACTTAAGCATGACAGACCCATCAAATGATGTTTCAAATTTTAGCGTGACAGACCAACAAAAAGGTAATTTCAATGTTAAACGTGACAGACGAAGATAAATTCTAAACTTAAGCGTGACGGATTTACAACCATTTTATTTGAAACTTAAGCATGACAGACCAACGAGAATGCGATTTTCAACTTAAGCATGACAGATCAACGAAAATGTTTTTTTTTAAACTTAATCATTACAGACCAAAAAAAAAAACTATTTAAAAAAAAACGTATCGGTATAATGTAATGAATTCGTATGAAAAGAATTATCACTTTATGCAATTCGTCGTATTTTTTTAAAATACATATTTTTAATAATTCCGTAAAGGCCCTGTCATGTTTGCAATTACTTATATTAATTTAAATTTAGTAATCAGTCTGCAACAGAAACTACGTCACAATTCTCAATAATATTACGTCATATTTTTGAAGTTTCTGTTTTGACTGCGAATATTCTTCCCAAGTTCGATTAGAAGGTGCCCAAGTTCGAAAAGATGCACCTGAAGAAGGACGGAGGTTACATCGGCCGAAACGTTGTGAAAATAACAACCAAGATGAGAATAGTAGTCCGAATAATCCAAATAGTATCATAGTCTTGAATTTTTCATAATTCACGCTATCTTTAAGTGACATACCTCGAAAGCTGTTACGATGTGTGTGTTTGGGTCACGTTACCCTAAAAAGCCGAAGAACAAAACCTTGGCCGAATTGAAATTTAGATCGTTGCTTCTCTTCTGCCATCTCGATGGCAAGGGTGGCACTGGTGCGGTTCTTTTGCGGTGGTGGTATTGGTAAAATAAACAGAGGGAACCGAGAATAACTACCACCAGTTACTAATAATAGATAGTGGCATCTTCAACCCCTCTCTCTCTCTCGATTTAGTATCGGCCAAGTCTACATTTTTGGGCATTTGCAGATAAGCTCAGCGGCGAGAAAGAGGTCTGTGTCCACAGATTGTTGAGGCTGATCGTATCCCCGCGCACAAAGGAAACTCTCGCTTTTAAAAATAGTTTCATGTTTGCTAGTACAAAGGAAAGAAAAGAAGAAAGGGAAAGAAACAATGAATCGATGAATGAATGAAAAGAAAGGAAGAGATGAAGAAAACAGATAAAGAAAAAGAAAGGTCGAAACAATGAACGAATGAGCGAATTAGGAAAAGAAAGTAAACGTAAAAGAGAGAAAAGAAATGAGAGAAAGTGACGAAATAAAAAAAGAAAGAAAAAAGAAAAAGACAGAATGAAAAAAAAAAGAATGAAAAAGAAAGAATGAAAAAGAAAGAATGAAAAAGAAGAAAAAAAAGAAAAAAAAGAATGAAAAAGAAAGAATGAAAAAAAGAATGAAAAAGAAGAAAGAAAAAAGAAAAAAAGAATGAAAAAAAAAGAATGAAAAAGAAAGAATGAAAAAAAGAATGAAAAAGAAGAAAGAAAAAAGAAAAAAAAGAATGAAAAAAAGAATGAAAAAGAAAGAATGAAAAAAAGAATGAAAAAGAAGAAAGAAAAAAGAAAAAAAAATGAAAAAAAAGAATGAAAAAGAAAGAATGAAAAAAAGAATGAAAAAGAAGAAAGAAAAAAGAAAAAAGAAAAAAAGAATGAAAAAGAAAGAATGAAAAAGAAGAAAGAAGAAAGAAAAAAAGAATGAAAAAAATGAAAAAAAAGAAAGAAAAAAAGAAGAAAAAAAGAATGAAAAAAAGAAAGGAAACAGACAATGGAAGAATGAACGGAAAGATAAAAGTGGAAACAAATAAATGAATGGAAAAAAAAGAAAGAAAAAAGAAAATAAACAAATAAAAAAAAAATTCTCAACTTTTTCTAATCATTTTTTAATTAACTTCTAAATATGTTGCCTCTGACCAAAAGGCATGAACCTTGTATTATGTTTTTCGGCATTTTTCCAAAGGTCACCCATTTTTTACTGGCCAGATTTTAATGTTACTTACCCTTGGAAAAACGCCAACTATTCATACAAAGTCGAGAACTACTCACTCAAATGCACCTCCTCAAAATACTCGGCCGATAATCCTCGATAAAACAGACGCACATTTTTAGCCTCATAAAATGTTTTACCCGTGAAGTCTGCCATTGAGGATAAAATAACACCATTCCCGTCTGTAATCTATACTAGATCGCCCATGACCCGTTGGGTCAGTTTTTGTTATATATTAATATATTATTAAATATTTAGAAATTCCAAAATGTATTTTATAAATATTTAGAAATTCCAAGTTACGGCTGCTGCTGCTTTCAAACAAACATACACAAACATTTATGAAACTCCAGTGATACCATAATAAACCTCTCTCTCTCCCTCTCTTTCCCTCTCTGTCTCCCTTTCTGTCTCCCCCTCTCCCTCTTCCCTTCTCACTCTTCTCCTTTTCTGTCCTCCCTCCCTCTCTCTCTCTCTTCGCCTCTCTATTCTCTTCAACTCTTTCACTTTCTCTTCTTTCTCTCTGTTTTAATGGATAACGTCATCTTTAGTGACGTCATCCACTGCGCATGGTAATCGCAACCTTTGCTTTCATGGATGACGTCACAAAACGATGACGTCATCTACTTTGCACAGAAAACAAACAGGCAAGCAAACAAAACTCGCAAGATCCACAGAGTTTAAGTACTATACTATACTCTCATGGGATCTAGACAATCGTCTAGTAGACGACCCGTGGCCCTTCGTGTAACGGTTCATTTAGATAAAACGTAATAAAAGATCTCTTCACCATAATGTGGCGTCATCCACTGTGCACGGTTATCCCCATCTATGTTTTGATGGATATCCTTTAGTAGCATCATCCTTTTGGGTGTCATAAAGTGTGCATGGAGACAAACAAAGATAACAAACAACAAACCACGATCAGCAGAGTTTGGTAGTATACAGATAGATAGACATACACACACACACACACACACACACACATATATATATATATATATATATATATATATATATATATATATATATATATATATATATATATATATATATATCTTGTCTAGTGGTAACATACTAGACTCCGGATATTTACATCGAGGGTTCGATCCTTGCCCGGATAATCATGTTGATGACAGGTCATAGCCAGAAACACGTGTCCATACAAAAATTAATTTGTAAAAAATTAATTAAAAAATATATATATATATATATATATATATATATATATATACTTACCTTTCTGGTACCTAAGGTACTTAAGCTTTATTTTTTTTATTTATTTATTTATTTATTTATTTTTTTAAATGCAACATTAATTCCTATGTAATTTTATTGCTAGCTACCATATCGCAGAATGGTTCTTGGGTGTAGTGTTTAGATATTATTATTATTATTATTATTATTATTATTATTTACTCACTAGGAGTTATCACACTGGTCATCGTCAGTGGTCGCCCACTGCCGACAACCTGTGGTATTCCCTGGAGTCCGAGTGACAACAAATCTCCTCAGGCCTCCAGTATGCTCCACCTCTTTTCGTTCATCACCGCTGATGACCTTGCGGTAATCGCAACAGCCACCTACCAACGATTTCCCGCTGATAAGGGTCATTGGTCCCCTCTGGGGCCCGAGTGGCAACAAACCTTCCCAAGGTCCCAGAGCTGTCCGCGCTCTTCCAGTGGAGGTCTGGTTTGCGCTTTCCCTCCTCGACCCTCTGTCCATAATTTTTGTGGCGTCAGCCTATGCTTGCGCCTCATTCGTGCGGTTGTATTTTCCCCGGTTCTGTTGTTTTGTGCTTCCATGTGTTTGTTCTCCATTCGTTGCTTATGTGGGTTGGTTTCCGCATTCGAGGACATTTCTCAGGATTGTAGCTGTTTTGATCATTACTGTCCTTTGTATGGTCTCAGTTATCCCTTTGATTCCTATTTCTCCTAGTCTTTTCTCCATGTTTTGGGGGACTGTTCCTAGTGCTCCTATGATTATTGGTGTTATACTGACTTTTTTCATGTTCCATATTCCTTTCAATTCTCTGGCAAGTTCAGTATATTTGCTTCTTTTTTCTGTCTCTTTGATCTTCACTCTGTGGTCTGCTGGAACTGCAAAGTCCACGATTTTGCAGGATTTTTCTTTCTTGTTGATTATTATCATATCCGGTCTCCTTGCTGTTATGGGTTTGTCTGTTTGTACATTCATATCCCATATGATTTTGTGTTTTTCGTTTTCTAGTACAGTTTCTGGTTTGTGTTTGTACCGTTTTTTTGCATATTCGAAATTCAGTTGTTTGCAAATTTCCCGGTGTACTTCTTTCCCCATGCTGTCATGTCTGTTCTTGTATTCCCTTTGTGCTAGCTTGCTGCATTCACTTATTATATGATTTATCGTTTCGTCTCTTTGTCCACACAGTCGGCATTTGCTGTTTTCCTGGGTTTTATCTATCTTTGCTTTATTATTATTATTATTATTATTATTATTATTATTATTATTATTATTATTATTATTATTATTATTATTATAATTAACGTTATTTGATATGCAAATTAGCATATCACACCGTAGTCTAAATGGTAATATATTATTAATATTATTATTTTATTATTATTATTATTTATTAATGTATATATTAGTGATATTTTAATCTGAATTATTTCGACACTTGATTATTGGGGAAATGGTAGTTTAATCAGTACCATTGGAGAGCCATGCATATTATAACTGTCCTGTTTTTAAATCTCCGAAACAGTTACATGGTAAACAGCTGATGATCCCCGTGTTAATATTAGACGCTTAAGGTCTCCTGTTTTTGTTTCACTGTTAGATACTTAACCCCCCTTTTTATTTTATTTTATTTATTTATTTATTTATGAATTTTCCAACGAATGTTAAGTCTGCAATATCTTGGATTTAGTTAGTTTCTCTGGGAATTTAAACAGCATTTTACTTCTTTTTTTTTCTTTTATTTAAAATGACTCAAAGCTTCTTTAGACTAATATATATATATATATATATATATATATATATATATATATATATATATATATATATATATATATATATATATATATATATATATATAAAGAGAGAGAGAGATAGATACACACACACACATATATATATATATATATATATATATATATATATATATATATATATATAGAGAGAGAGAGAGAGAGAGAGAGAGAGAGGGGGGGGGGGAATGGAGAGAGAGAGAAATGAAAGAAGAGAATTAAAAAATGTTAGAATGACAAATGTATTTCATTTTCAGTTGTTCAATGCAAGGTGTATTCAATGAAGCATATTTATTTTTTTCTTTCCTTAAGCCAGGCTTTTCAAAGAATGGTATCTTATCATCAGAGAAATTACATAGTTAGTGGGGAATAGCCAAAATTCATAATTTGAAAAATCTGAGAAAGTTATAAAAAGTAGATGTGAGTGTGTGAGAAGGTTTTCAAAATGCAAAAAAGTGTCCGATTAAAAATGTCAAGTGACAAAATGTCCAGTGAAGAAAAGGTTAAGAAGAAAAGACAAAAAAATCACTGTTTAAAGGTCCGTAGAGACTGCGTCAATAGGGTCAAGTGGTGTAAGTCCAGGAGGAATTAACGCAACAGAATAATATGTGGTTCTGCTTAGGGTGTAGTTTTGGAGATTTGAGACCATCTTAAACCTTCAATGAACCTCAGTGAGAAAATTTTTAAGGATTTGAGTCCAAATTATTGTACAGATTTCAAGTAGAATCCAAGAGGTAAGCAGGTTCGCTGGTGTTTAAATGTTTATCTGATGGCTTCTAGAGATTGAAAGAGGTAGTTAGGTGAAATGCGAGGCCGGTGACAATTAGGGATGGGATATGGGGGATGTGGGAGGAAAAAGTTGAACGAGGGATACTCTGGCTGACGCTTGGTTTGAAGTGGTATAGGGGTTGTTTGGATACAGTTCATCGTTAGTGAGTAAAAATAGATTTTAACAGCTGTTACTGTCAAGCAGGAGAGGGTATCAGTAAAGAATTGGGGTAGGGCGCTATAAAACTAGTATAGTTGCAAGGCTAGCTTTAAGTGAAAAGTTTGGGCAAGAATTATTCGTATTGAGAAGAAATTAACTTAGGGGTATAGATAGTATAGGGTGAAGAGTTAAACTATGTTAAAAGTAAAGATCTAGTATGTTAGCTGTTGAAGCACTATTATTAAAACTAATTTTATATAAGTCAGAAGGTTTAGAAGGGTTTATAGTGGAATTAGGACACAAGTGATTAGAGATTTGGAAATTTAACTGCATACAAAGTGACGTCATATACGTTGTGAAGAAGGGTTAGGGTTAGGGTTAGGGTTAGGTTTAAGGTTAGGGTTAGGTTTATGGTTTAGGGTTTAGGGTTAGGGTTAGGTTTAGGGTTTAGAGTTTAGGGTTAGGGGTTAGGGTTAAGGTTAAGGTTAGGGTTAGGGTTAGGGTTTAGGGTTTAGGGTTTAGGGTTAGGGGTTAGGGTTAAGGTTAGGGTTAGGGTTAGGGTTTAGTGTTTAGGGTTTAGGGTTAGGGGTTAGGGGTTAGGGTTACGGTTAGGTTTAGGGTTAGGGTTTAGGGTTTAGGGGTTAGGGTTAAGGTTAGGGTTAGGAGTTAGGGTTAAGGTTAGGGTTAGGAGTTAGGGTGGTAAATGATCGCTTTTCTTAGACTAGTTCGAAGTCACTACTTAAATTCCCGACTGCCTGCGTTTAATATACACAGTTCAACTTCAACTTCTGAAAACCTACTCTCATTCTCGGTCCACGGAAGCATTTTAAAATGGCCCGAATTCTCAAAATTACTTCCAAATAAGTGCGTTCCACCTACGATTGAACTAAACATCTTTCTATTGGATTTACTTCATTTTTTTAACATTTTCAATGCTGCCTTCACGAAAACCCTGTTTTTCCATCTTTAAATCTCCTTTCACCGGACACCTCATCAACGGACATTTACCAACTGGACAGACCCCATATCATTTTACACGCACATTCTCACTCTCCATTACTTAGAATTTTTTCAAATTTTGAATTTTATCTTTTCCACTGCCAACTTATCTATCTATGTAATTCCTCTGATGATAAGATTTTGATCTTTGAAAAGCCTTGGATTAAGGAAAGAATAATAAACATGTTTTTATCGAGTACATCTTGCATTGCCCAATGGAAGTTGAAATAAATCTGGACATTCGTACATGTTTATCCCTCTTCTTTCATCTATCTTTATAATTGCTCTATCTCGTATATTGAGCTTAAACGATTTTACTATAGGTTCTATCTACTAAAAGTTTACTTTTAGTTTCATATTTTATATATATATATATATATATATATATATATATGACATTAATGTATTATATAATATAATATATTATATAATTAATATAATATATTATATAATTTATATGATATATTATATAATTTAATATGTATTATTAAATAATTATTTATAGCCCTCTTTCGGGTGGGCACTTTAAGAGAAATAAAATAAGTCATCTAATCTAAGCTAAATGCAAGTTCCTGTCTACGTGATTTGTTGAACACTGTTAATACGGTTGACTATGTTGTCTGACTGAATTGACATAAATAAGGTTTATTCATCAACCTGTCGCATAGCAATTGAAATTGGCCTTATTGATTAGGGTGCTCAGATTTGATTAAAACTGACTTATTTTCCGAGGTTCTGATCGTGCGACCGGTTTGAAGTTATTTCAACACTTAAGATTCAGCAAAGATGAAACGTATAAGTATGGGGATAATAAATAAAAATTAATTATTAATTAATTATTAGTAATAATTATTAATTAATTATAAGTATGTGGATAATATTTAAAAATTAATTATTAATTAATTATTAGTAATAATTATTAATAAATTATAAGTATGTGGATAATAATTAAAAATAAATTATTAATTAATTAATTATTATTATTACTTAATTATAAGTATGTGGATGATAATTAAAAATTAATTATTAATTAATTAATTGTTATTATGAATTAATTATAAGTATGTGGATAATAATTTAAAAATTATTATTAATTAATTATAAGTAATAATTATTAATTAATTATAAGTATGTGGATAATAATTAAATTTTTTATATTAATTCATTAATTATTATTATGTGGATATAAGCAACGTACATGCATTTAAAAATGGAAATAAATGAAAGATTGAAAGAATAGAAGGTCACCAGTTATCAAGTGCTAACTAAACGCATGAACAAAGTTTTATAAATGAAAAATCAAGGGAAACGTGATTAAATAACAAAACATTTATATAAGTATAGCTTTAAAAGAATATAAAAGTCATTTATAATCAATAAGTCAATAGTCAATAAGTCAATAGTAAATAAGTCAATAGTCAATAAGTCAATAGTCAATAAGTCAATAGTCAATAAGTCATTTATAATCAATAAGTCAATAGTCAATAAGTCATTTATAACCAATAAGTCAATAGTCAATAAGTCAATAGTCAATAAGTCAATAGTCAATAAGTCAATAGTCAATAAGTCATTTATAATCAATAAGTCAATAGTCAATAAGTCATTTATAATCAATAAGTCAATAGTCAATAAGTCATTTATAACCAATAAGTCAATAGTAAATAAGTAAATAGTCAATAAGTCAATAGTCAATAAGTCAATAGTCAATAAGTCATTTATAATCAATAAGTCAATAGTCAATAAGTCATTTATAACCAATAAGTCAATAGTAAATAAGTCAATAGTCAATAAGTCAATAGTCAATAAGTCAATAGTCAATAAGTCATTTATAATCAATAAGTCAATAGTCCATAAGTAATTTATAATCAATAAGTCAATAGTAAATAAGTCAATAGTCAATAAGTCAATAGTCAATAAGTCAATAGTCAATAAGTCATTTATAATCAATAAGTCAATAGTCAATAAGTCATTTATAATCAATAAGTCAATAGTAAATAAGTCAATAGTCAATAAGTCAATAGTCAATAAGTCAATAGTCAATAAGTCATTTATAATCAATAAGTCAATAGTCAATAAGTCATTTATAACCAATAAGTCAATAGTAAATAAGTCAATAGTCAATAAGTCAATAGTCAATAAGTCAATAGTCAATAAGTCATTTATAATCAATAAGTCAATAGTCAATAAGTCATTTATAACCAATAAGTCAATAGTCAATAAGTCAATAGTCAATAAGTCAATAGTCAATAAGTCAATAGTCAATAAGTCATTTATAATCAATAAGTCAATAGTCAATAAGTCATTTATAATCAATAAGTCAATAGTCAATAAGTCATTTATAACCAATAAGTCAATAGTAAATAAGTAAATAGTCAATAAGTCAATAGTCAATAAGTCAATAGTCAATAAGTCATTTATAATCAATAAGTCAATAGTCAATAAGTCATTTATAACCAATAAGTCAATAGTAAATAAGTCAATAGTCAATAAGTCAATAGTCAATAAGTCAATAGTCAATAAGTCATTTATAATCAATAAGTCAATAGTCCATAAGTAATTTATAATCAATAAGTCAATAGTAAATAAGTCAATAGTCAATAAGTCAATAGTCAATAAGTCAATAGTCAATAAGTCATTTATAATCAATAAGTCAATAGTCAATAAGTCATTTATAACCAATAAGTCAATAGTAAATAAGTCAATAGTCAATAAGTCAATAGTCAATAAGTCAATAGTCAATAAGTCATTTATAATCAATAAGTCAATAGTCAATAAGTCATTTATAATCAATAAGTCAATAGTAAATAAGTCAATAGTCAATAAGTCAATAGTCAATAAGTCATTTATAATCAATAAGTCAATAGTCAATAAGTCATTTATAATCAATAAGTCAATAGTAAATAAGTCAATAGTCAATAAGTCAATAGTCAATAAGTCAATAGTCAATAAGTCATTTATCATCAATAAGTCAATAGTCAATAAGTCATTTATAATCAATAAGTCAATAGTAAATAAGTCAATAGTCAATAAGTCAATAGTCAATAAGTCATTTATAATCAATAAGTCAATAGTCAATAAGTCATTTATAATCAATAAGTCAATAGTCAATAAGTCAATAGTCAATAAGTCAATAGTCAATAAGGCTGCTGCAAAGAAGATGGGCTCCCTCTACCGAAACTTGTCACACCTGATAGTGTAGCAGCAGGATACAAGCGACGATTTTAATCTGAGTAATTCATAAGGTCGATGCTGATTGGTGCAGGCATTTAACTTACCTTTTGGTTTGCCCAATCAGAGACCATCTCTCATGCGAGTTGACCATGTGACAAGAGACAATAAAAGAGATTGCACAGCATGGACTTCCTCTTTCCTTCTTTGGCACTGCCAACCACATACAGATTCCTCTCTGGGGACGCAACAGACATCTTCCCAGACCTTTGGCCCTGGGTTCGGCTTCAACAAGAAGACAAGGATCTAAAATGGCTACTGCTTCATACACGTGGACTTAATGTAACACACACACACACACACACACACACATAACTGCTTACATGTGAACTGACTTTCACCCCGGTATACATACACCCACGGACATGTCCTGACACCATAGCTGGTGTACAAACATTCTATATTACAAACTATTCTCTCTTCCCTACTCATGGGCCTTGTGCCTAACTCCTGGAGAGGAGTAAATCAATACTCATGGGGAATTATTCTTGGCCTTTTGGCTAAGATCAAAGTGTAGTATCTGTTCCGATGGATACTGCACCCCATAGACTAGTATTGTCATGGCCTTCGGGGCTTGATTCCGCCGGTCTATGGGTCTGTCCTGTGCAGTTCTAGGAGGTCCACCCTCCCAGGCTTCGCCTCCTCTCTTTGGGGAGGAGTAAATTTATTACTTACTGCCTGAGGCGCCCCTACCGGGGAATGCCGACGGGGCTGCTCAGGCAATTTTTAATGGCCAGAGTGCTCACCTTCTCGGGCGCTGGCTTTTCAAATCCCACTTTCTCGACCCGAGCTTGGGTCACATCTTACTTGTGGGAGTAAGATAAAACTGGCCTTGTGCCTAACTCCTGTAGCGGAGTAAATAAAATGAGGAATTATTCTTGGCCTTTTGGCTAAGATCAAAGTGTAGTATCTGTTCCGATGGATACTGCACTCCATACTGGTATTGTCTTGGCCTTCGGGTCTTGATTTACGCCGGTCAATGGGTCTGTCCTGTGCAGTTCTGGGAAGTCCACCTTTCCAGGCTTTGCCTCCCCTCTTTGGGAAGGAGTAAGTTTATTGCTTACTGTCTGAGGCGCCTCTACCGGGGAATGCCGACGGGGCTGCCCAGGCAATTTTTAAACCCCACTTTCCTGACCCGACCTTGGGTCACATCTTACTTGTGGGAGTAAGATAAAAAACTGGCCTTGTGCCTAACTCCTGGAGAGGAGTAAATCAATACTCATGGGGAATTATAGTAATGGACTTCCTTTACTTCTGTCTTCGTCCATACTTATGGACATATTAACCTCTTTCCGTTTTGTTCACGTACTAACAAAGAAGACCCAAATAAAGTTGTTATTAAATGTTAGAATGAGAGTTTGTCACTTTCACACTGGGCTGATGTACCATCCACTAGTCTCTCCCTCTTAGACAAAGTCCAAATAAGAGTCTCTAATGTAATAGGTCCTTCACTATTCACCAAGCTCCAGCCCCTATTCTATCGCCGCAAAGTTACATCCTTCTGTTTGTTTTACAAGTACTTCAATGGAATGTGCTCCAATGAACTTGCTGCTCTGGTGCCTACTCGACGTAAATACACTCGACCAACCCGACAATCAGCTAAATCTCGTCCATTCACTGTGAAGGTCCCCAGATGCCGGAGAGTCTTCTACTCCAATAGCTTCTTTCCCTGTGCTGCCGGACTCTGGAACTCCCTCCCTGCTCCCTGTTTCCCGACCGTCCCGACATTCAGAAATTTAAAACTAATGTCAACAAACATCTCGCTGCACAGCTCCCAATTTAGGATGACCCCCCCAAATTCTCAGTAGCCCCTTACGTCTACAGTGGCAACTTGCCTTGTTTGGGGTGAACTAAGTTTTTAAAAAAAAAGTGTTAATCCAGAAAAGTTTATGCAACTCGTGTTTTGGTAGAGAATGTTTAGTTTATAAGCAGTCACGAGGGCGAGGGATGTGCATGTTTATATATTTGTTAGTGTGAATATGCGTGTGTGGCACGTGTATGCGTGGGCCTACCTTTGTTCTGTTAGTGCGTGTGAGTGGGTAGCAATTTGTTTCCGTTCCGATGACTCGTCGTGTTAGTGCGTAGGAATCTGCACGAGAGATAAGGGAAGCTGTACGTGCGTTTCTGTGTTCCTCCCTTTCGCCTCCCCCGACCAAAGGGGAGCATACGTTCTAGTCCTCCCCCCGATGCTCGCCGGCATGGATCTGATTCCGTTTGTTAGTTACTTCGTTTTTATTAGGATTTCCAACTTTGTGTCGGCTTGTTATTTTTTGTTTCCATTGGCTGCAAATCATAATTTAGCGACAGCATGTGAAAACTCTTACTTGCTTTGGGAAATGAAGAGGAGAGTGCATCCAAACGAAATGGAGAAAGAAAGGGAGTGGCTGTTCAAGCAAGTAGCTTTTTGGGCGTTCGTTCGAATCGCATCTCTTGTTCAATGCTACAGATTACCAGATTCGAATTCAAACAGACGCACCTGAAGAAGGTCGGACTTTACATCGACCGAAACGTTGCGAGAATAACATCCAAGATGAGAATAGTAGTCCGAATAATTCAAATAATTATCTTTTCTTGTTATTATTATTTTTTTTTTTAAATTTGCCTTTCTCTCGTATTAATATTCAAAATGCAACTCGTTTACGAAAAACATCGGAATCAACCCCCCTCCCTCCCCCTCAATGACCCATACCTCCCCTCGAGAAGGGTAAAATACTTTAAAATACTTTAATCCTAAAATGCTAATTTCTAAGATATTTCTTCCACGTTCATTACTCGTCTGTCTTTTGTTCACCCTAAAAAAAAGGGAGTTTAAATTGTCAATTTCTGTTTAAAAATCTAAATGTTTCTTAGAGAGAAAAAAACAACAGCGAGGAAATGATAACTTGGAAGACAGAAAATATTTAAAGGGAAGTAATTCTTATTAATTACTGAGAATTACCTCCCTTTAAACACATGCAGGTAAAACTCCAGTTTAGCGGATACTTTCGAAAACAAAAAAAACAAACTGTTTGATGTACAACCTGTCACGGGCTGAATATATAATATACCAAAAATCACGTAAATTAATCAAGTAATTTTTTTTTATATAAAAGAAAATTAAATTTTAGCGATTTACGAAGAGGAAGTGCAAATATGACAGTCATTTTGATTTATTCAAAGGGGGATAAGCGTAATTCATTTACGGTTATCCCCCTTTGAAGAATCCCAAAATGGCTGTCATATTTGCACTACGTCTTCGTAAATCACTAAAATTTAATTTTCTTTTATATAAAAAAAAACAAAAAAACTACTTGATTAATTTACGTGATTTTTTTGTATAGGACATATTCAGCCCGTAACAGGTTCCTACATCAAACACATATCACTCATTTTCTTTTCTTTCCGAAAGTATCCGCTAAACTTTAGTTGCACCAAGTTGCATTTATTTATTTATCTATTTATTTTTCAAACCGAGTGTAAATAAAACAAATATGCTTCTTTAAATATCGATAGTTTCAGGTATCTTTTACAATAATCAACACAACAAGAACGGGGTCAAAAAACAAATATACAACAAATAAATATGACCGTAGCCTATAAAACTTATTTTCCTACTTACCTATGACATTTGCCGACATTTTCTCCCCCTCAGCCTCGCTTCTTTTTTTTTTTTTACTGAGACTCATAATCAAAGCGCACATTTTCCAAATCTTTGATACGTTAGTTTTGTTTCGTTTTTGCGGAGGGGGTGACTATTAATGTAATTTACAATATATTTTAGTTTCGATGACTTAATCAAAAGTACTAGGGAAAAAAATGTCGGCAGCCATCTTGTCTTGCCAAATTTCCAACTTTCCGTGAACATAAAATGGAGAGAAATTTTGATATCCAATAAAAAGCCATTTAAACTACTTAAAAATACAAACACATGTCATAGTTAAGTCGGAAAACAAGTTTCATGGCCTACGATCACATTTATTTGTTGTATATTTTGGTACTACTCCAGAGAATGCGCCTAATTTCCGTGACCGCTCGACCGCAGCGATCGGGCAGGTCGCGGAAGCGCCCGAGAGCTGCCGAGTCGAAAACGAGGCTGTCGAGACGAAAACGAGGCTGTATAAACAAAACCGAAAATCGTGAAAATGGAAGGTTGGCAGACGACAATATAAGACGATGAATACGAAAAGAAAAAATACATATATTCTTATAATAAATGAAATAAACGAAAAAAACATGGCTGAAGAACTATAAATTAACTTCTTTTTTTAAAACTATTTTTTAGTTTTTTTTTACAATTTGTGGAAATTTCGAGATGTTTTTCTAAGTAAGCCATCGGTTACTTCCCTTTGTTGAATTTTTATTTTTTTGTGTATGTTATCCAGGAATAATTTATTTATTCCAGCTTTGGAAAAAAAGCAGTCCAAGCTACTTTTTTTTGTGAATAAAACTTTATTTTAACTTTTTCGAACATCTTGTATCCTTCCATTCCTTCTCTCTTGTTATAATTTTTTTATGATAATTGTCCTAGATAACATAACCTTTGTTTAGAGCGGGTTTTCGTTAACACCCACGAAAATTCCGACAAATTAGACATTTTTTGTTATATATTTTTCTCTGGAGTAGTACCTATATTTGTTTTCTGGACCCCGTTCTCGTTCTGTTGATTATTGTAAAAGATACCCATAGTTTCTAATAGTTTCATTTGACTTTTCATTCTTTCATATACGAATTTTATTTTTTATTGATTTAAGTCTTGATAAAGTTTTTTTTTAAACTTTGCCCTCGATTGGAGGCAAGTAAATAGAGATTTATTGAAATACACTTTTAATTATAAATATAACAATTGCAGATCAATATGAATAAGGATAATCGTTGCTAATACCCACACAAATTATTTTAAACGAAATATTGTTGAGAAATTAGTTAAAAAAAACAAACTTATTCTGCTTTACCTACTCATTAAATTTTCTTTTTTTTTACATAGTTTACCAAACAAGACAGGCCGCCACTGTAGACGTAAGGGGTCACTGAGAAAAAAAGGGAGAATGTTTAGGGGTTCAACCTAAATTGGGAGCTACGCAGCGAGATATCTGCTTACATTAGTTTTAAATTTCTGCATGTCAGTACCGTCGGGGAAACAGTGGGCAGGGGGGGGGGGGAGTTCCAGAGTCCAGCAGCACGAGGAAAAAAAACTATTTGAGTAGAAAGCTCTCCAGCATCTGGGGACCTCCACAGTGAATGGATGAGATTTAGTTGATTGTCGAGTTGGTCTAGTGAATTTATGTCGAGTAGCCAATTCATCGGAGCATAATCCATTGAAGTATTTGTAAAACAAGCACAAGTATGCTACATTGCGGCGATGGGACAGGGACTGGAGCTTGGTTGACAGTGAGAGACCTATTAGGTCGGCGACTCTTTTTTGGACCTATTTGCGTTAACAAATTTAATATTTGATATTTAGACATTTTAAGCCAATTTACTGTACGGTAAATAGTGTATGTAATTCGCGTTCGGCCATTTTTGCATCAGAGGAGGAAAATAAATACATAACCAGAGCGGAAGCAAGTAAGCCACGTTTAATTTACTGGTCTGAAAATGAAGACGCTCCGGTTATGTACTTAATTTCTCTCCTTAGATTCAAAATGCCTAAACGCGGACTACAGACCTTAACACTAATTACAGTAAATTGACTTAAAACTTCTTTTAAATATTACATTTATGCAAATAGGGCACGAATGAGTAGGAAAATAAAACAAATAGTTTTTGACTAATTTCTCAACAAAATTCTCTATTAAATAATTTGTGTCGGTATTACAAAAAAAAAAGTTTTTTTTCCATCAAAAGTATTCTTTTGTAAATTAAATATTTTTGTTGAAGAATCATACATTCACATAACTATTCAAATAACGTATTCAAGGGAAGTAATTCTAGTTGACTCTTAAGATCTATATGAGTAAGAGTTACTTCACTTGTTATTTTTTTTATTATTTTAATTTAAAAATAATTTATAAATAGTGGATTTCTCATACGTCAATCATGTTGACACACAGAATTTCGTTAGATCATCGAAGTTAAGCGGCATTTATTTACACACATTTATTGTACAAAATCCGATTATTACCTTAGATCCGATTTGGTTCTTTCCAAATATGATCTAAGGTTAAGATCAGATTTTTACTCTCCCTGATGAGATCTCCTCAGTTTATAACTGCTGTTGATCGATAACATCGACATGCCAGTATTGCAGATTGTGTATATGTCTGTGTAAATAAAAATAATCATATATAAAAGCTCTATTTGATATTGAGCACATTTTATAAACCCGGTTCAAATTCTTTGGATTACTACCCTGTGGATGTTTTACCTGGATTATTATATATATATATATATATATATATATATATATATATATATATATATATATATATATATATATATATATATATATATAATGTGTGTGTGCGTTTGAAAAGTGAGGAAAAGGTGAGTTTGACAAGCCAGTTAAATATATATAAAAAGATAAAATTAAAAAAATTAACATTTTTCTGCTCGCTGTATATCTCATCGTTCTTTATCCCCCCTTCCCATCTTCTACGGATTAAATAGTATTACTACTTGTGGTGATATTCCTTTTTGTTTATAATGGACTCTTCCATTCCTTTTATTCTTTTCTTTCTTGATGACCTTCGACTGTTAATTAGCAGAGAGAGAAGGGGAGAGAAAGAAGCAAGAGAGAGAGAGAGAGAGAGAGAGAGAAAGAAGCGAGAGAGAGAGGTAGACACTGTATAGAATATGGGCAAAAGATGGTCAAACACCAAATGGTAAGAGAGAGTGAAAGTGATGGAAAGTTAAGTTAGTAAGAGATGAATCACTTGATCAGTTATTTGCAAATTACGGCTAATTAGAACCAAAAAAATGGAATTTTCTGTCAAACATAACTCAACCTCCAAACTGAGGAATATTTTAGTTTGTATTTTGTGCGGGTAAAATATATAGGAAAATACGTGTGTGTGTGTGTGTGTGAAAAAAAAATTAGATTAGTCTCATGAATAGAAAAACCGGAAGAAAGAGTGCTCGATTCATTAAAAGAACCAATTATTTATCAAATTACATTAATTGGTATAAATTCGTTAGCAAAGCTTTCGGGATTCCATAAGGATTCCCAATTCAGGAAAATGTATTGGTGTTCATTCAAAATGGTGGCTCACCGTTTGAATCACTTGTCGTTTGAACAGCGAGTTTACGCTTTTTATTTTAAAAGGAAGGTAATCTCGTTTTTCCTCTATTTTGTGGAAAGTGTCCGGACTTACCCCCCCCCCCATTATCAATAATGTTTTAATTTAAATTCATGAAGACGTTTCTTTTGACTCAATTCGCGTACTCTCATCACCGTTATAACGACGCATGGTTTCAACCGTGCGCCTTCATTTTGTCATTGACATCAATAGATTCGCCTGAAGAGGGAATTCTTGCGGATTTCCGAAACCCTGAGTAACGAATTATGTCTTTTAGATCTGCCGACCATTTTTTTTCTCTTCTAAACATGTTGTTGATGTCTGAGACTTTCCTTGTTTCTCTATTGTGATCGCGTCTATGTGTTCTGAGAACAGAATTGCGCCACGCAATATGATCCAACATAAATGTCCCTTCCCGTTAAATGTTTTAAAGCTTCTTCTGTTCCGATGGATACTGCACCCCATAGACTGGTATTGTCTTGGCCTTCGGGGCTTGATTTACGCCGGTCTATGGCTCTGTCCTGTGCAGTCCTAGGAGGTCCACCCTCACAGGCTTTGCCTACCCTTTTTGGGGAGAAGTAAGTTTATCGCTTACTGTCTGAGGCGCCCTTACCGGGGAATGCCGACGGGGCTGCCCAGGCATTTTTTGTAGGCCAGAGTGCTCACCTTCTCGAGTGCTGGCTTTTCAAATCCCACTTTCCCGACCTTGTGTCACATCTTACCGCTGTGGGAGGAAGATAAATAACCTATGTGTTTTCTCAGCCTTTTGGTCGGGATCAAAGTGTAGTATCTGTTCCAGTGGATACTACACCCCATAAACTGGTATTGTCTTGGCCTTCAGGGCTTGATTTCCGCCGGTCTATGGGTCTGTCCTGTGCAGTTCTAGGAGATCCACCCTCCCAGGCTTTGCCTTCTCACTCTTTGAGAAGGGGTTAGTTAGCTAATCGCCTGAGGCGCCCCTACCGGGGAATGCCGACGGGGCTGCCAGGCATTTTTTGATGGTCTTAAGTACTCTTCCTCTAGAGTGCTGACTTCTCAATTCCCACTTTCCGACCTTGTGTCACATTTTACTCTGTGGGAGGTAGATAAATAAAGCTTCTTATGTGTTTGCCTCCTGTGTTTGATCGGGTGATATGCATTCTTTACAGTTCACCTAGAATATGACGAGAGTTTGTCGAAAGCTCGAAAAAGGACAGTTCCAGACGACAACATGACTTTTGGTAAAAATGTTATTTATCTTAGACACTGATTTGGCTTTTTGACCGGCATCAAATTGTAGTATTACTTTCTGTGCTCAATTTGTTTTTAATATAATTTTGTTAAATGTTTTTTTTTTAAAATAAATAGTGCAAAGTGTAGTATCTGTTGTGATATTACACTTCAGCTTTTCTGTCCTCGGTCAGTGACGGAAAAATCCTTCTAGATTGAGTTAATTTTTATTTTTGTCCCGATTCAGAATGCCGCTTTTTGAGAGGAGCTAGATTTTCTTCACATAAAAAACCGGCCTTGTATCTATCACCCCTCATGGAGAGGCAAATAAATAGGGACTTGTGTAATTTTGGTAGAATTTGTGGAAGAATAGTCAACAGATCGAATAGACCCCCAATATAGGTTGGACACTGTAGTGAGTAGTACTAATACAGCCTTTAAAATCATAGCTTTAATGCATGTTCCTTCATTAGTTGAACACTGTTGACGTCGGCTGCCTACAATAGTTTAAAACTCTAACCGTTTATGTAGTTATTCATGATGGCCATGAGGGTTAAGACGTCCAAATTTGAGTTATAAGCATGACCTGTTCCGGGGTTTCGAATCCTGCGACCGGCTTGAATAATTATCTCTACACTAACGATTCCGTAAGGATGAAACGTATACGTATGTAGGTAAAACACATATTTTACATATATATATATATATATATATAAGAAAAAATGCACGATATATCACGAAATGAAATGACGTGGAGACAGGATGTGTAAAAAAAAAGGCAAACTGAAAAACAAATTAAACACAGGAGTAAATCATCAAAAACGAGAGCGTTACCGGTTTCGTTCTGATCAACTTCAGAAAAAGTGAAGATTTAAATTTCTTGAAATCACGACAAAAACATAGGAAAAAAGAAAACGCACAACGGGATGATTTGGGCATGTGCGTAACTATTTGAAAAAATAAAAAAATAACTATACAGCGCATAAGACGATTGGAAAACGGAAAATAATTTTTTTAAATGGAACACGGGTGAAATGCATTTGAAAAGAGTAGTAGATTGATTCCTGTGTTTAATTTGTTTTTTCTTTTGTCTTTTCACACACACACACACACACACATATATATATAATATATATAATATATATTATATTGATATTAAATTAAAGATAAGCTATGTATCGTGATAATATAAAGCTCAATATATTAAATAGAGCCATGAATTCAAGAGATGAAAGATGAATATAAAAGAATTGTATAGATGCAATATTTATTAAGACATCAGACATTCAAAGAACTCCATGGGAAACGTGAGGATAGTCTTTTGTTTTTGCATATATGTGGGTGTGTGTATTAATTCTCAAAGTTAAATGTTACCGGTAATATTTACAGTTACATTACCGAGTTTTATCTTCTGATGAAAAGAGTTTGTCTTTGAAAATCCATGGGTTAAGGATAATGAAACTATTTGCCTTGAACTTTTGATGTCTTAATAAATATTGTATCTTTTTTATCTCTTGTATATATATATATATATATATATATATATATATATATATATATATATATATATAGGATCAAATATAAACCAAAGTAAAAACTTTTAGTAGATGGAACCTATTGTGAAGAGGATTAGCTCAATATACGAGATGGAGCAATTGTTTTTTTGAAAGCCAACTTATCCATCTGTATTTCTCCTCTGATGATAAGATTTCGATCTTTGAAAAGCCTTGGCTTAAGGAAAGAATAATAAACACTAGTTTATTACTGAATACACCTTGCATTGAACAATTGAAATTTGAAATAAATTTGGACAATCGTCGCATTTTTATCACTCTTTTTTCTTCTATCTCTCTCTCTCTCTCTCTCTCTCTCTCTCTCTCTCTCTCTCTCTCTCTCTATATATATATATATATATATATATATATATATATATATATATATATATATATATATAATTCTCCTCTTCATCTAGGCAAGGTAAATATCCACAGGATAGTAATCCAAAGAATTTCAACCGGGCTGATATTTCTGCTTGCAAAGACAAGGCTTTCGCAAAGGTATCGCGACGGATTCCACTATTTTGAAATGAGAGGTCGGATCGGCTGTGTGCAAGATCCCGAAGCACTCTGGTGTATACTTATTGCGACAGCATGCATTGCCAGCTAAATGCAGGCCAAAAGACGAGCTTAAAGCCGTGAAAGAGGTATGGCACAAGAAACCAGATATACCCTGTCTTATTTTGGATAGGATATGCTGATTTATTCAGGTCTCTAAATGCAATTTATCCGTCTAATATAACCAGCATCGCACTTGCATGCAAATCTATAGATAACGTTACTGTTTTTTTTTATATCTTTTGAAAAAGTCCGAAAAGCAGATTTTGTGCCAGAAAATAAAAAGAAACAGAAAAAAGCAACCGCTAAACTTTTAGTGATTTTCCTTGCGCAACTCCTGACTAATGCCACCTACTAAAGGCAGTTTCAGATAAACTGGACATCTTGGTCGGTCAAAAAGTGTCAACTATAGTTGCATGTGTCCTTCTTAACCCTTTCTTCTCTCCCCCATTTCTTTACCCTCTCCCCTCTCTATCACCCACTTCCTTCTCCCCTCCCTTCCCTCTATCCTAAATGATTTTATTTCTTATTTTATCCTGTACCATACCATTTTATATCTATCTATCTATCTATCTATCTATCTATCTATCTATCTATCTATCTATCTATCTATCTCACTCTATTCATCTATCTATCTATCTATCTATCTATCTATGTTTCTTTTTTCTATCTATCTATCTATCTATCTATCTATCTCACTCTATTCATCTATCTATCTATCTCACTCTATTCATCTATCTATCTATCTATCTATCTATCTTTCTTTCTTTTTTCTATCTATCTATCTATCTATCTATCTTTCTTTCTTTTTTCTATCTATCTATCTATCTATCTATCTTTCTTTTTTCTATCTATCTATCTATCTATCTATCTATCTATCTATTATTTCTCTTTCTATTTCTTCGTCTTTCTTTCTTTTTATTTTATTTCATTTTATATTTTATATATTTTTACTTTATATTAATTTTTGATTTTGATTTTTAACGGTTCCAACCACGTAACTTTCCGAATTTTAATTTTAAATTTTCTGTTCTTTTCTTCCCATTTCATTCTTTTCAAATATGATCCAAGCTTAAGTCGGATTTTAACTCTCCCTGATGAGATCTCAGTTTATAACAGCTGTTGATCGATAACATCGACATGCCAATGTCTCAGATTTTGTGCATGTCTGTGTGAATAAAAATAATCATATATATATATATATATATATATATATATATATAATGAAAAAGAAAGAAAAGGGTGAACCAAGCAGAGAGGGAAGGTTGTGCATTTGTTTATTGTTGGATCATTTTTAATTCCTCGTTGTTGCTAAATGTTGTTGCTTCTGAAAATCCTTTGTCTTTTTGGTCATTATATCGATCTTGACCCAGTTTTCGTGAGTTTCTTGTCGGAAGCGTTCGGCTATCCTACGCAAACTCCCGAGAGATGACGAGCCGATTTGTACCAGACAACAATTTTGATACGGTGCTGCATCCTATGATTTTAAGTTATATTTTCAAGAAATTTTCTAAAAGAAACAACAAACAAAACAAAACATAGCGAAGTTACTGTTATCAAATAAATATTTTTTGTTATTTTGATACGTTGCTGCGTCCTATAATTTTTAGTTATAGTTGCAAGAAATTTTTTAAACAACAAAACAAACAAAACAGAGCGAAATTACTGTTATCAAATAAATATTTTTAACCCTAACCCTAACCCTAACCCTAAACCCTAACCCTAACAACAACAAAACAAAACAAGCAAAACATTATTATAATCATAGGACGCAGCACGGTATCAAAATTGTCGTCTGGTACAAATCGACTCGTCATCTCTCGGGCGTTTGCGTAGGATAGCCGAACGCTTCCGACAAAACACTCACGGAAACTGGGTCAAGATCGATATAAGTACCGTCTTTTTAACTGAAAAATTTAAAAGTGCTTTCATGAAAAAAAAAATTATCGTTGTTTGTGGCATAGACGTTTTTTTTTTCTCAAACAAAAAAGATAAATCAATGTTCGTTATATAATATTTAAGATTCTAACTTTATTGGGCTTCCATACTTCAAGGGGTGCACTTTTCGTCTCCATTTTATTGCATACACTATTTTTGATGTATTTCAAGAATAAAAACAATAGGTTATTTAAATACGGGGCGCGTGCACACAGGCATGTTTTTTTTCCATTGGCTTAGGGCCACAAATGAACAATAAGACTTGACGTTTGCCGTCAAACTTTTATATATTAAAAAAAAAAACAGAAATTACTTTTTAATCGACAGTTCAAATGGTTTCGGAATTACTTTCAAGTTTCGAAGGGCGCTAAAGTAAACATTTTTTTATGTGTTAATAGTCGATTAAAATAGACTTCTTCACTGCATCGTGACACTTCGAAATTAGACATTAATTTCGAATGTGCAATGTGGTTGGATTAGCTCATACAGTAATTAGCATAGCTGGACTTTATCGCATATAAGTAGTCTGCATACAATAATCCGTCTTCCCCTTTAGCGTGTCTGCTAAATGAACCAATACTTTTAATATCATAACAGAAGGCTTTATGCTGTCAAGTAATTGTTGGCTTAAGTTACAGTTTAAATGCAAAGTTCAAGTATTATAGTTCATTTGTGGTCCTAATTAAAAAAAAACTTTTTCGAACGCGACTCTGTCGTATCAAAGAACCAAACAATAAATATTCACACCGTCTGCAACTATACAGAACGGAATTTCCCAAACCACGGGTAATCTTTCTTCTTCTTTTTTTTTTTCATCATATTTTAAACGCATAAAAAATTGTCAAGCGTCTTCAAGTTTGTAGTCATTTTATTTTGGTTGTGGGGTTCGGGATTATAAACAGGTCAGGGGTGAGGAAATATAAATAAATATCACAGGATGATCGACATTTTTTTTTTGTTGTTGTTCTTTTGGGTTGTGGTTGGAACCCGGAAGTTGTATCTAGTTGCGTTTGTACTTTCCGGAAATGACAAGGTATTTCTCATCGCCGCCCGTGTTGTTCGTGGCGGCCGTCTCGCCCGTGTCGGGGTCATGTTTTGGGCTGGTGGTCGGTGTCTTCACTTGGTCGTTGCGTTTAAACTCCAAGATTTTTGTCGGACTGTGATGGCTGAGGTAATGGTCAAGAGTGTCCCAACCGCCGCCAACACGCACCATTAAATGCTTTTCCTTCAGAAGCTGGAAATAAAAAAAAAATCAAAGATTATGACGACGGAAAAAGTTCCAAACGGCAAAAATGGATTTTGTTTATTTGATGCGGCGAATATCATGTCAGATTTCTTAGTTTTGAGAATGGCTGAAAATAAAGCTCGCTAAAAGTCTATTCTTACGGACCAAGAACGATAATTCGATTAGGTTAAGCATACACATGACCACAACGTTTCTTTCATTTTTTGTTTTGAAAGATTGATTTATACGAAAAAACAAAACAAAAATAAACAACAGCCAAAGATGGCCTTCATAAAATACCAACCCTAACCCTAAGTCCGAATAAAAAAGTTGTCGACCATAGTCGAGGGCGACCCGAAAGCTCCTTTTTTATTAGCTACTGCACCAAGATGTAGGGGAGAGCACGACTTCTTTTCCTGGATTTTACTCCACTTACCCATGATCCTCACCTTATAATGCTGAGTATTTAAGCAAGGAGACATCAAGTACAATTTTTTGAGTATTTGCTATGACTTGACCGAGGATTGAACCCTGCCCATTAGCGAACACTTTTACCACTATGACAAATGAGCCGGTAATACATAAAAAATCTAAAATATACTAGTTCACTATTTGTACATTTTTTCAGCAACAACAACAATTTCCTCTTTGGCCTTTTGGCTAAGATCAAAGTGTAGTATCTGTTCCGATGGATACTGCACTTCATAGATCGGTATTGTCTTGGCCTTCGGGGCTTGACGCCGGTCTATGGGTCTTATCTGTCCTGTGCAGTTCTAGGAGGTCCACCCTCCCAGGCTTTACCTTCCCTCTTTGGGGAGGGGTAAGTTAATTGCTTACTGCCTGAGGCGCCCCTACCGGGGGATGCCGACGGGGCTGCCCAGGCAATTTTTAATGGCCAGTGTGCTCACCTTCTCGAGCGCTGGCTTTTCAAATCCCACTTTCCGACCTTGTGTCACATATTCCTATTGTGGGTAGGGGTTAAATAACGCCTTTTGGCTAAGATCAGAGTGTAGTATCTGTTCCGATAGATGCTACACTCTGTAGACCGGTACCGTCTTGGCCTTCAGGCTTCGATTCCGCCGGTCTGAGGTCCTGTCCTGTGCAGTTCTAGAAGGTTCACCCTCCCAGGCTTTACCTTCTCTTTAAGAAGAGGTTAGTTTATTGCACATCGCCTTATAAGCCCCTAACGGGGAATATCGACGGGGCTGCCCAGGCCCTTTTTTTTTTGTAGGCCAGAGTTCTCTTCTTCCTCTAGGGCGCTGGCTTTTCAATCCTACTTTCCCGACCTTGTGTCACATCTTACCGCTGTGAGAGGGGATAAATACAAAAAATATAATAAAAAAAACTGAATGTGAATCGAGTTATCGTCCTTAGTTCTGAACAAACCCCCTATTTATCGTCCTTAGTTCTGAACAAACCCCCTAGTTATCGTCCTTAGTTCTGAACAAAACCCCCTAGTTATCGTCCTTAGTTCTGAACAAAACCCCCTAGTTATCGTCCTTAGTTCTGAACAAAACCCCCTAGTTATCGTCCTTAGTTCTGAACAAAACCCCCTAGTTATCGTCCTTAGTTCTGAACAAAACCCCCTAGTTATCGTCCTTAGTTCTGAAAAAAAAACCTAGTTATCGTCCTTAGTTCTGAACAAACCCCCTAGTTATCGTCCTTAGTTCTGAACAAAACCCCCTAGTTATCGTCCTCAGTTCTGAACAAAAACCCCTAGTTATCGTCCTTAGTTCTGAACAAACCCCCTAGTTATCGTCCTTAGTTCTGAACAAAAAAACTAGTTATCGTCCTCAGTTCTGAACAAAACCTCCTAGTTATCGTCCTTAGTTCCGAACAAAAAAACTAGTTATCGTCCTCAGTTCTGAACAAAACCCCCTAGTTATCGTCCTTTGTTCTGAACAAACCCCCTAGTTATCGTCCTTAGTTCTGAAAAAAAAAACTAGTTATCGTCCTCAGTTCTGAACAAAACCCCCTAGTTATCGTCCTCAGTTCTGAATAAAACCCCCTAGTTATCGTCCTTAGTTCTGAAAAAAAAACCTAGTTATCGTCCTTAGTTCTGAACAAACCCCCTAGTTATCGTCCTTAGTTCTGAAAAAAAAACCTAGTTATCGTCCTCAGTTCTGAACAACACCCCCTAGTTATCGTCCTTAGTTCTGAACAAACCCCCTAGTTATCGTCCTCAGTTCTGAACAAACCCCCTAGTTATCGTCCTTAGTTCTGAAAAAAAAACCTAGTTATCGTCCTTAGTTCTGAACAAAAACCTAGTTATCGTCCTTAGTTATGAACAAAAAAAGCCTAGTTATTTTCCTTAGTCGGTGAAAATAGACAGTTGTCGAAATTTCTCATATACAAACGAGCAGGGCTTGCGCTAAAAAAACGCGGGGATGAGTTAGAAAATTGTTTGCGGGGAAGGGGGTCTCGACTCTACAAAAACTGAAAAGTAATGCTATAACTTTCGTGCAGTACGTAGTCCAAATGAAAAAGGCGTTGAGCACTTTAGGCTCTACCATCTGCGAAAATGACATAAAATAAAATATTGAAAGACCATACATCTCCAGGGGAGAGCGAACGCTGGTTCGGACAGGTTATGGTGTTGCGAAACACTGCCTATTTTGTGAATTAACACGTGTTAATGGTGTCGACTTCATTGTTATGTAAATAAGGTGTATGCCACTCTAGAAATTAAAGTTGACGCTGCCAGAGTAAGGGGGATGTCTTGCATCATTATTTGCAGTTTGAAAATTAAAAAGAAAAACTATCGCTTACTGTAACAATGCAAATGAAAATGAAGGTTTACTAATTTCAAAGCGTGTGGGCTATTTCGCATGTCGGGCAGTCGTTTTTTTTTCAGTGAAAAAAGAAATTGTGTTCCTATGTAGATTTTTTTAGGTAGCATTAATTTGCGCATGTGAAGAACAGCTACTTTCAGAAAGACGAATTATGGAAGACAAACAGTTCAATTTTGGATAGCTGAGAGAGAGCATTGGAGTTTGAGATTTTTATAGTGTTTGTTGCGGTTTTGTTGAAGAGGAGTCATTACAGTTTGTTGCGGTGTTGAAGAGCAGTTCTTTTTTCTTTACAAGCTATTTCGGCACAAATATTGCTTTCATTCGTTTCCAAATTCGGATATCAGCAGTATTTGAGCCGAAATAGCTTGCAAAGAAAAAAGAGGAAACGCGAACTCTTCTTCAACAACACCGTAACAAACAATGACAAATTTTAAACTCACTGAAGAGCCAACCTAGAACCTAAATAGAAAAGGCTTGAGTGAAGCCACTGAATGCGCGGTAAGAGAGAGAGAGGGGGGGATTACTGATTGTTAATGGATGCATATTTGGGACTTGGTCCGTTTGAATGAAGACGTGAACGCTGAACATGAAGTTGATAGAAATGACGCGACTGTGGTACGAAGACTGCAGACCGACCACAATATGCCGACCTGGACGCAGAATAATGTAATTGTTATGGTGTTATGATGATCTACCCTATTTCGTGAATATATGGACTCTTCCAAAAACTATGTATAGAGCAGATTACGACGAAATCTCGAGGCAGTCTCAGAGCAGTCTCACATACAGACAACTGCCTTTTATATTATAGATTAGTCTTAAAGTCAGAGTTTAATGTGTCGATGGAAAATCAGTGAATGCTACGAGAGCAGGTTAGTCCCAACTATTTATTGTAGGTAGGGCGATTTATAATTGGTATTGGTTTTAGGTCACCATTGGATAAGAAAACTTTAAAACGGACAGACACTTTTCATATTATATATATATTCCCCTCTGAAACTAAAATCATGATTCGGACTATTGAAAGGATCTACCAAAGGATATCTAGACATGAGTTGTCTCGTATATTCAACAATACTTGCATGCAAGAGAAGATGCTGCATATATATATATATATATATATATATATATATATATATATATATATATATATATGCAACATCTTATATGTATATATATAATAAACAATAATAAATATTATATATATATATAATAAACAATAACAAATATTATATATATATATATAATAAACAATAACAAATATTATATATATAATAAACAATAACAAATATTATATATATATATAATAAATAATAACAAATATCAT
Organism: Sepiola atlantica; assembly: GCA_963556195.1. Taxonomy (NCBI): domain Eukaryota; kingdom Metazoa; phylum Mollusca; class Cephalopoda; order Sepiida; family Sepiolidae; genus Sepiola; species Sepiola atlantica. The sequence goes on from OY744538.1 coordinate 11,643,407, forward strand.
ATATATATAATAAACAATAACAAATATTATATATATATAATAAACAATAACAAATATTATATATATATATATAATAAACAATAACAAATATTATATATATATAATAAACAATAACAAATATTATATATATATATATATATATATATATATATATAATAAACAATAACAAATATTTATTATATATATATATATAATCAACAATAACAAATATTATATATATATATATATATATATATATATATATATATATATATATATATATATATATATATATGAATATAAACAATAACAAATATTTATACTTGAAGCTCCTCGTTAAAAAGTAGAGCACCGTAAAATGGTAGTAGTAACACAGCGTAGCGTCACTTGCTTTATGCATCGTTCCTTCACTTATAGAAGTTTGAATGCCTGTACGCTTTCGCCGTCGTTAATGTGTTAAAATTATCATTGTTTATAAGCTGTTCAGAACTGGCCTAGCGGTTAGCGACGTTGGACTGTAGGTTTAAAAAATACTTGTAGTCCAGGGTTTCGAATCGTGTGACCGGTGGTGAATAGTCGTACTTCTATGCTGATGAGTCTTGATTGAAAAGAGACGAAACGTATACGTCCATAGATAAAAATATAAACAATAACAAATATATATATATATATATATATATATATATATATATATATTACATTAAAATTAAGTGAATTATGATGGTGCCTGAGTGTTTTTTACTACGAATCTCAGTTTGTGAATGTGATGACTGATAAGAGCGAGCCTTATTGCAAAGCTTTCAGAACGATATTGCAAGGCTTGGATCGATATTTTATGCCTTAGAAAAATCGATCAGATCAATCGATCTTTTTGGTTTCATCTCGTAATAGCAAAGAAGGGAACTTTCTCGGTCAAAATAACCGGTGGAATAATCCATTAGATGGAACATCATAGAGTTTGGACATTTGTTGGAAAAAGAGGAAAATTTACCGAAATAATAATAATAACCCGCATAAGCTACGAATTATCTTTTATTTATACAGACATGTACATAATACGCGACACTGGCATGTCGATGTTATCGTTCAACAGCTGTTAGAAACTGAGATCACATCAGGCGGAAAGAAAATCTGATTCTTCCCTCAGATCATATTTGGATTTTCATCCTGCGAATGTTTACTTTACCTGGATTACTATATATATATATATATATATATATATATATATATATATATATATATATATATATATATATATATATATATATAAGATAAATGAAAGAAGAGAGATAAAGATGTACGAAAAACAAATCTATTTCAACTTCGATTGTTCAATGCAAGGTGTACTCGGTAAAAACATGTTTTTCCCCCTTAAGCCAAGGCTTTTCAAAGATTAAAATCTAAATCAGAGGAATTACATAGATGGATAAGTCGGCAGTGTAAAAGCCAAAATTCAAAATTTGAAAACATACAGTAATGGAGAGTAAGAGTGTGCATGTAAAAACATATGGAGTCTGTCCAGTTGGTGAATGTCCGTTGATAAGGTGTCCTGTGAAAGGAGATTTTAAGATGGAAAAAAGGGTTTCGTGAAGGCAGCGTTGACAATGAAGTAAATCCAATAGAAAGATGTTTAGTTCAATCGTAGATGGAGCGCACTTATTTGGATGTATTTTTGAGGATATATATAATATATATATATATATATATATATATATATATAATATAATATATATATATATATATATATATATATATATATATATATATATATATATATGAGAGAGAGATATGCAACCCTTATGTTGTTTATACGTACTTTTTGTATTCACTTCTGTATTTAATTAAAATTGAGGGTGTGCTATTTCTACACGGCTCTTTACCCCTACGACTTCCCTCATTTGGTGACTCTCCCATCAGCTACCTCCACCACATGGACACGCACGAAGACACCATATCGGCCCATCGCACTCAAGCAAAATAACTTTTTTTTGTTATTTTAGATTAATTAGTTTATTTATTTTTATGGAAATTGCTCCAGACAAGGCATGAAGCCACTTGACGTAAGAAGCTAACAAGAACAAAATATGATTATAGCAATGACAGGAAATACCTACTGGCCTTAGTCTTAAAAAGGCCAAGGTCATAGGTAGGAGGAAAACAATCAGCAGGAAGAGAGTTCCACACGCCTGCAGTTCTTGGAAAGAAGCTACTGGAATAGGAAACTGTATTACAATGAGGTATCAAAACAGCGAATTAATGGAGACCCCTAACCCTAACCCTAACCCTAATCCTATTGGCTTTAGTCTTGATAAGACCAGGGTTATATATAGGAGGAAAACTAACCCTAACACTAACCCCTACCCTTACTCTAACCCTATTTGCGTTAGTCTTGAAAAGACCAAGGCTACAGGTAAAAAAATACTACTTCAAGCCAACGCTAAGTGTGAGATTGATAGATTCCGACGCAGCAAACATCAATTATTACCCCTTTGTCAGAAACATCGCTCATGGAATGTGAGGACTAAAGGACAAAATAAGGGATGCGAGAGTTACGAGGCTGCCGAAAGTAAACCCAAGGTTCACCTTCTAATCTCCTGGGGATCTCTACAGCATTCGTAGCAAAAAAAGAAGACTTTTATGAATAAATACGTGCAGTAATTTAAAATAAAACAATAAAATGTCGAATACTGAAGAGTGAAGTTCATGCGGCCATGAAGTTCATAAAAAGTAGTTGTAGTCCTTGTGAAGCGAGAAGACAAAAACGTTTAAATTTAATTGAAATCTGCGACTTCGTGTCTGTATTTCACGTCTGCCACAATAAACAAAATCCATTTTTTAATAAACAGGTCGACATTCCATCGATTCGTTTTTATTTACTTGGCAATGGCTGAATCCTTAGAAAATGACCTCCAGTCTGTAATAGAATGGGGTAAAAATGGATGGTAACTTTTAATGCCGCAAAGACAAAGCTACTTTCCTTCAATAACTACAAGAAACCTCTTCAACCACCGATTGTCATGGTAAATAGCACCCTGCTTGAGAGTTCATCATCCAAACTTCTCGGCCTAACTTTCACAGATAACACGAATTGGAATAAATACATTGAAGACATTGCCAGGGCTGCTGCAAAGAAGGTGGGCTCCCTCTACCGTGCCAGTAAACTTCTCACACCTGACATTATCCTATATCTCTACAAAGCCACCATCCGCCCATGCATGGAGTATTGTTGCCACATCTGGGCTGGTGCATCGTCCGCTAGTCTCTCCCTCTTGGACAAGGTCTAAAGAAGAGTCGCCAACTTGATACGTCCCTCACTGTCAACCAAGCTCTAGCCCCTGTCCCATCGCCGAAGTGTTGCTTCCTTGTGCCTGTTTTACAAGTACTTCAATGGATTGTGCTTTGACGAGCTTGCTGCTCTGGTGCCCCCACTAACGCCTGTAATAAAGTGAATTGAAAGTTAAAACGATTGTTGTTTAGTGAGTCGGTCAGGAAGCTTTTGTTGCAGACAACGGACGGCGTGGTTCACGACAGAAAGAGAGAAGAAAAATTTTAACCACTAGACGACACGCCCCTCCACGCGACGAGGAAAGAAAAGAGGGTACGAGAAATTTAAAGGTATGCAAACTATATGATTTTTGATGTTTTAAAAATGACGAGTGATTAAACGAGGACTGCCACGGCCCGTTCCGGGACGAGTATACAAAACGAGAAAAGCCGCGGCCCTAAGTAGGGGTATGCAACAGTTTGTCGTAGGCCAACTATTAACAAATGAAAAGTTTTGTCCGCCACACGCTTTTAATCGGTCTGTTACAGTAAACACGTGTACGTAGATAATGTGAATTTCACAGAGAATAAATTTAAATTCCTTATCCACATGTTGATGAAATGAATATCAAATGTTCTATTTCTTCACCATGTATGAAAATCAAACATGTATAAATACCGATTACTTAAATAACTTATATTTCTCCACCTCTCCTAAACACTAGTCCAGTCTAATAATACTATACTATCCCTGAGAAACGATAGGCACATTCCCTTAATATAAGAGTTGAGTATTTGGTCGTGTTACAGGACGTCATTAGGCGTTGTTAATTTCCCCCATGGAATTAATAATCGGGGCTGGGACCATCAGCTGAAATTCAAAAGCTGGTAATGAGAGGTGAACCACACATTTTTATATATAAAAAAATATATTAATTTATTTTTGCATTCTGAAAAAAAAAAACAATTAAATACTCGAGAGTCGGCTGAGATTGGCCACGTGCGACCGACGCGCACAAAGTCGAAATTCCAATTGAAAACTCTCCCTCGCTGTGATAAAATCGAGATAGAGAATGATAGGTCTGAAAGAGAAGGAAAGAGATATAATATGCATGAAAAAGAAAGGGAGATAGAAAGAAAGCCACTGGCAGTTTTCTCAGTTAAACATAACCCATGCGATAATTGAGTTGATCTTTAACCCATCCGATGCGCCAGTAAACCTAGATTCCATAAATATATGCCAAATTCAGCTAAGCTCAGATCTGATTGACGACACACTTCCTCACATTGACTGCTGCAAAGACATTTTGGATGCGACAACACATTGTCGATTCTACGTGTCTCCCCCAGAGGACAATAAAAATCAGGCACAAGGCTTTTAAATGTGGGGAACTCCAGCTCCCACAAAAGGGGTGTTTATCGTTGTACCACATCAGCAGTAAAATTGGGAATACAGGCAAATAACCTGTTCATTAATAAAACTATAAGACAGTCTTGTATGTCCCTGTTTGTGTTTCTCGCCTACACGTAACTTTGATGAATACACATTCAATTACTTTTTCAATTTCATATTGATTGAATATTTAATGAAATAAAAAATAAAATAAGAAAAAACTAAAAACGAACTTAAAAATGAACTATCTTCTTATCAGGTAAAATTGAACGCACGCTTTTTATTAGTTTCGGCTGTATTTTGGAACGCGACTTCCAAGAAAAGTTACATCATCTTTGTATTAATCAATCTATAAGACAAGATCTCGTATGTCTGTGTTTCTCGCATATACGTCACTTTGATAAATACACATTCATTGTTTTTATTTTATTTAATATTAATCGAATATTTATTTAAGTAAAAAATAAAACAAGGAAAATCCTATTAAAAAAATAATTTGATTATAGTTTGAATTAATTTTCTTTAAGTGCTCACCCGGCAATATATCCCCACCGGACAACATCAGGTAAATACAACTAGTATAACGCATAGCTTTAAATAAGTGACGCTAAATACGTTATATAAAAAAAAACGCAGTGAGTGTCGAGAAGAGCCCAGCAGAAAAAAGAATAAGACGGAACGAAGAGAAAATTGTGCGAAAAAGAAACAGGTGAACAAAACTAAAATATATCATTGAAAGTATACGTATATACCATTGTTACTACTGTTTAGTATTCTTAGACTTGGTTAGTGTTCGAAAGAGATGGAGAAACGTAAAAGATTATTGGTTATTAATGTCGTGATGTGGTGTCGTGTGTATAATATCAATATATATGCTCGTTTTCAGAACCCATGTGTGTCGTCTCTTCCATTGACCGATTACAGCAACACAAGTCTTACTTAAAATGGAGGTTTTATTCGTATGAGAAAGATAGGCATTTACTAAATATTACAGACAGCTAAGGGAGTGAACTATATTAAACCAAAGATGGAGAGGAAGACAGAGACAGGCAAACACATAGCTACCAGAATCACGTCACGACTCGCCCTCGCCTACCCACACCGGAGCTTGGGACTAGCTACCGTTCCACTCATCCAATGGCCGCTAGGTTTAACTAGAGAAGAGATCACGTTACCCTCAGACGGAAATGACGTCATTTCTCGAATTTTGCTATCCACTGGGGTCGCACTCTGACCTCGCATCAGTCAATCATTCAGCGAGTTTGTCGTTAACTCTGAGCCCCCTCCCCCCTCTGTTACACTTATCCGTTATTCTTCTATTCCCAAATGAGAGACATAGGCTTGTATTCTGCAACATTAGAGTGTTCCGTAACTGAAAAAAATCATTTTTCTTAATACATGCTTTTACAGAAAGAAAATAATGACGGGTTTGTAATTTAATGTTAATTACATTCAAATTATTTACGAAAAGAAGAAAAAAACATGGCAGAAATAAAGAAAAAAGATTTCATTGGCAGAAATAAAAGAGGAAGCATCAAACGGAATTAGTAAAAACAACAGCAAACAAAAACAGACAAGAAATTACTGACAAATGAAAACTAACAGGAACACGTGACAAGTATGTAAATGAGGTGAAAAAAAAACCGGGTGGGTCTTCCTTGCCTCCACACGCATAACACGCATACATACACACGCACACGCACACGCATGATATACGTTGTGCTTTGTTTGCTGTTTAACACGAGGTCATAATTGCGTCAAATAGTGAAAGGCGTTGTGAACGATTTGGCTGATTCGAATTTTGGATGGTCTATAAAAAAAAGGCTGATCCAATTGTCGGGTGTTTTTAGTGCTATGAATAAATGGCACCGGCGGTGTTCAGGTAAAGCATCACTATAGACAAGACCAATTAACGTTGCCTATTATCTCTCTTGATATAGAGAGAATAACGGAAGAGACACCTTTGTATAGTCAAAAGTCTAATAAAGTATTTCGTATTGTTAACACATCGTTTTCAGTCTCTCTCACGTTCATGATCTTTA
>OY744538.1:11652584-11655084 GCA_963556195.1 Sepiola atlantica
GCTTTTTAACGACAACAGTTGAACTAATAAGTACCTTGAGTATCTTTTTCAAACGTTTATTTTCACTATAACAGCTTTTTTTGTTTGACAATGACTACCCTGACTTTACGTTTCCTCTTAGCTTAGAGGCGGTCGGGAAAGTGACAGTTTGTGAAAGAGAATGTGTAATCGAGCTACCAGTATGACCCGAGCAGTTCGAAGAGCTACGCTAATCTTTGTAGTGGACATTACAGTTCCCAAAATTCGAGGAAAGTGCTACGTCCATACTATTTGATACATAGTCTAGTAGGGTACAGTCCTGGGTCGAGCAAGAACCGTAGAGAAAATATAGGTAACTAACGCTGCGTTGTACGTGTATATGTGTATGCATGTGTGTGTGTGTGTGTTGCTGTAAGGATGACTATAATTTTAAGGATATTCAGCGTCCACAAATGTTTTCATAAATGAATGGCTATATGTTTAAAAAAAAAAAAATGGACAATGTGTGACCAAAGAAAAATACACAGAAATGTAGCAAATTAAAAAAGCTTGACCAAAGGCAGATCGGGAGTGTGGGGGAGGGGGTTGCTTCGGCAGGGAGATGTTATAGAGACACTCGAGGACTCGACAATGGTGGTGGTGGTGGTGGTGATGACGATGGTGTGGCAGAGAGATAGAAGCAGATGCGACACAAACAACACTGATGGCCGACGACAATCGTGGGATCACGTGACAACATAATCGCAGAACAATAACAAAAAAATCACTGGATTCTACCGAAGAGCACCACCCCCAACATCACCTACCCCATTTCAAGCAACACAGACGCGCGTGGCACAATACCCCCTCTCTCGTTCTCTCATTGTGGAAGCACAGAAATACTTATTGCACACACACACACACACACACACACACACACACACACACACACACACACACACACACAATCATGTACCTTGTCACCATTCGCGTGTTACACTGTCTGTTTCTCCCGTAACCCCTCTCATTCTCTCTTTCATCTCTGGAATCACACAGATAATTTTTTGGCGCTCTTGTATAAGCAGTAACCGATCTGAGGGAGATAACTCTATTTTCTTAGCCGCCGCTATTCCGAATTCGCTTTATTTTGGCAAGAGAGATAACTTTGTTTATTAATAAAAAAACATGTTACGGTTTTGAAATGCGTTAAAAACCCTTACCCTAACCCTAAACACTAACCCTAACCGTAACCCGTTTAAAATAACTTTTAAGCACTTTTATTTACATGCCACAAATTGTATACACTTTATATAAACATAAAAAGAAAAGTTATTTCTTTTCATGCTGCGATAAACAAAGCGAATTCGGAATAGCGGCGGCTAAGAAAAATAGGGTTATCTCCCTCAGATCGGTCACTGCTTATACAAGAGCGGCAATTGTTTTTTACTAATGCGTCACCGCTTATAAAGGCCCGGAGGCCACTCGAGGATCAGGTTTAAAGAGTCAGTTAAACGATGAACACAACCATGAGAGGATTGGAAACGATGGGTTGAATGAACAGAGTTTAATTATTTAAAAGAATGGCTCAACAAGTACTCGTCTACGTTAGACTTGAAGAGACCATGTTGTACTCAGCTGGGGAGTAGTCCCGCAGTATTGTATTCCACAGATGGGAAGTTCTTGGAAAGAAACATTGTTCATGGTAGTTCCGTTTCGTTTTAGGAACACAGAGGGAGAAAGGAAAGTTGTTTGCTGTGGTTGTAACTAGACGAGCTCTTGCTGTGAATATTTTACAGAAGAAACCATAGATTGGAGCTCAATCGGGCATCTACCATGAAATAACGATAGAGCAGAGAAAGACTAGCAACGTGTCTTCTGTGAGAAAGAGGCTGCAGGGGAGAGAACTTAGTGCAAACGCACAAAATCATACACGTGCTGCACTCTTCATTTATCTCCTCCCCTTCTCTTTCTCTCTTTCTCTTTCTCTCTCTCTCTCTTTCTCTCTCTTTCTCTCTCTCTCTCTCTCTTTCTCTCTCTCTCCTTCTCTCTCTCTTTATCTCTTTCTCCCTCTTTCTCTCTCTCTTTATCTCTCTCTGTCTTTCTCTCTCTCATATCTATCCATCTATGTCCGGAAACATAGAAATACATAGATAATAGCACACACACACACACACACATCTTTTTCTCTCTCGCTCTCTCTCTTTACGTTTCTCTCTTTCTCTCTTTATCTTTCTCTCTTTATCTTTCTTTCTTCCCTTCCTTTCTCTCATATCTACCTATCTATGTCCATCAGCACAGACACACACAGATAATACTTGGTGAATACACACATACGCCAAACATTGATGGCATTTGTAAATCAAAGTGCGTAGAAATTTAATCAAAAGCTTCTTTTTTTTTTTTTTTTAAATAACAATGCGTTTTTAGTCTTCAAATTGTCGGACACAACTTCCCTCCGCACAGATTGTTGGTGTTATGAAATAATTTGTGGTTAACTCTTTCAAATTGGAACCTCATAAATTTAGCCAGGCGTACTGAAATG
>OY744538.1:11657584-11692584 GCA_963556195.1 Sepiola atlantica
CTAAAGTGAAATTCGAAGTATCTCCGCAAATAGATGAAATGAGAGAGCTGATCAGCATGGATGCAAAACTACGAATCACAGCTGCTGAATCATTGATTGTCCGCTTCCGCTCCACCTGGAGTTACTGACTTTTATCATTAATAGTTTCTATTTTCTGTTGACTAAATACGTTAATTAGAATCAGCCATTATTCGATCATCCATATTAACTGATTCGCCCACAATGACGAAGGAAGGAACGATCTATTTTGAGGGGAGACAACTCCAACAACAGCTATTTATAAAACACCTCCCTTTTATAGTTACGGAAAGCCCTAATCTTATATATTATAAAAAAGAAATCCCTATTTCTTTGACTTAAATAGCTTTGTTAAAAAAAAGGTATATATTTTAACCTGTCTGTCAGTTTTGGCAAATATTGATCCGTGTTGTTATCTTATATCTTATAGATAAAATAAAGCCAGTCAACTTATTTCTTTGACTTCAATAGCTTTGTTAAAAAAAGGTACATAAAGCTATTCAATTAGTCAAGTCAATTTTAGCACATCTTGTTCTGTGTAGAAGTTGGCATATTCGGACTACTGTTCTCATCTTGGGTGTTTTTATCATAACGTTTCGGCCGATGTAACCTCCGACCTTCTCCGACATTCTCCAGGTGTACCTTGTCGAACTCGGGAATCTTTCTGTCGAACTCGGGAATCTGCACGGGATTTCGAACGGAACCCTTAATTAAATCCACGGGGGTAGCATGCTCTCGTTCCATCTGCCATGACTGGGAAAAAGTCTTCAGTAATTCACAATTCTTCGTATCGCCCGCACCGAGGATTGAACCTTCATCCTGGATTTGACTTAGTACTATATCCACTGCGCCACGGGTCTTTGCGGGCATTTCTTCGTATCGCCTTCTTGTTCTGTGTTCTTAAAATTTCCATTGATCAATAAATAATGTTTCCTCTATTTTGTTGTACTAGAAATTTACTTACATACACCCATATACACACACATATACACACGCACACGCACACACACACACACATATATATATATATATAGGTAGCGTCTTCTTCTTTTGTAGGCAAGTATACTTGAATATAAGAGACAACTCATGTCTAGATATCCTTTGGCAGATCCTTTCAATAGTCCGAATCAGGATCTTAGTTTCAGAGGCGTCTGAAAGTACTTGGGAGACAAATCCAAACTATCGCAAATTCATCAGCCAATTCTCCTCCGAAACTAAGATTCTGATTCGGACTATTGAAAGGATCTACCAAAGGATATCTAGACATGAGTTGTCTCTTATATTCAACAATACTTGCCTGCAAGAGAAGATGCTGCCTATATATATACAGGGTGGGCAAAAATAAGGGTCCTATTTTTAAAAATTCATAACTTTTTTATTTATTGATTAAAAAAAAATTTTTTTTTAGAATAAGTAAAGGACCCCTTCCGAAGCAAGCATGAGCCGTATTAGCCCTAAGGAACGTACCCTCATTTAGAAAACATTATTTTTGCTTAAAAAACTCAAAACAGTGTAAAAAACAATACTTTAGTTTTTGTAAGTTTTAAGAAGTGTTTTTCGGCTAAAATTTGTTTTGTTTATTTCAAAAAATCTCGGAAGGGTCAGTCTACACACACATAAAGTTTGGTGAGTTTAACTTTTATTTTGTGGAAGTTATTCAAATTCAAGTTATTCAAATTTAAAGATAGGACCCTTATTTTGGCCCACCCTGTATATATATATATATATATATATATATATATATATATATATATATATATATATAAGTTTGAATTACCTACTAGACACTATCGTCGAGTGTCTTCGGTCTCTCTGTACAAGGGTTTGTCAGGACAACCTGACATGAGGATATTTTACCCTACAAGTAAACACTGACCAAACATTCAAAATAACATAGTATCCGCAGCACAAATAAAATCCGCTCGACACGGCTATACACTTGCTCATACGAGGAATGGTGTACCTTCTCCTAGTGATGTTACCTCAAGTAACAACACTTAACTGGATACTCCACCAGACTAGATGAATTCTTGTCCTGGAATCCGGTAAGCCCAAGAGACCACAAGAAAGATATACTACAACATAATTAACTGGTCAATTGAGGAGAGGAAACTTAATGTACTTAACTTCTTTACTAACTCAATGTTCGAGCATGGTACCCCGTGACAATAAAGGGGTTGGATTCGAGAGTCCAGACAGACGGTTTCCGAGTTCGATACAGGACACCCGATGAAGGCCGGAGCGCAGAACGGCCGAAACGTTGTGAGTAAGTATGGCAGCCAAGATGAGGAAGTCAGTCCGAACTCTAAAATCTATAATGCTTTATAGTCGCTGAGCAATGGAATTTAATCTGAGACTAAATGCCTACAAGTTGATTCGCTTTTTTTCTTTCAGAATATCTCCATGATGTTTTGTGAGATCCGTCAATCATTCTTAAATAATCTCCTACACTTCATTTGGAAAACATATTACGGCAAACAAATCCATTACACATCGGACGACACTATAAAACTTTGTTAATTACACGGACAGCTGGACAACGCTAGAATATGAAATGAACTGCATCGGAAATGACTATCGTATTTCCAGAAAACAAATAGAGAATGCATTAAGATGACAATATATATATATATATATATATATATATATATATATATATATATATATATATATATATATATATATATATATATATATATATATATATATATATATATATAAAACAAATAGAGAATGCATTAAGATGACAAAGGCGCAATCGACCAAATCAGAATTTTATATTATGTTTCTTTTTCGGGTCATTCTAAGTAATTGGGATCAATACAATTCTTCGCTAATATTGGTTAAAACAAAATTTATTGAGTGCTTACCGCTGCAATTAGACTAAGATATCAAACTCCGTGTCCCTGATATATATATATATATATATATATATATATATATATATATATATATATATATATATATATATATATATAGTATAAAGACATATATAGTATACTGACAAGTAAGCTACAGAGAAAGATAAATAACGAGAAACGGATATCATCAGGCTAAATTACCTAAATTTACCCTGATGATTTCCATCGGGAATGAAACACAAACGTTACTCTGTAGCTTATTTGCCATACGCATAGTTTAGATAAATTAGTAATATCTCTAAAGAACTGTCTTCATGATGCACGTTCAATACCGCCTCTGACCCTAAGTCCAGCTCCTGGCCTGCCCGTGTTGCTTAAATATCAGCCAAAACTGCCACTACTGATAGGAGAAGGGGTTAAGATGGGTAACCTGGAACCTAAACCCAGTGTAGATGGAACCTATCAGTCTGGAAAGACAGCTACTATAGGAGAAGGAAGACTCTAATCTCAAAGTTCCTCTGACTTCCGGCGATACCCACTTATAGGAAAGGCGTCAGAATTCAACACTGGGGGAAAATCCGGTGCCGGCGTAACCAGGGCAGTCCTAGGTTGTATACAGCAACGTTTTGGCAATTCCTGTGACGGCACTGGGACTATGCTAGTATATATATATATATATATATATATATATATATATAATTTTTACGTACATAAAAGACTACGTAACACACACACACATATATATATATATATATATATATATATATATATATATATATATATATATATATATATATATATATATGTGTGTGTGTGTATCGGCGTTTGCTTTTCCAATGGACCATTCCCACAACTTGGAGAGGGGTCTGTCATATAGGTAACAGCTTGCCCCACATACTTACCCAAGATTGCACACCATCGTCTTCCCAAAGTGAAGGATGCAAATGATACGATGCGTATTCATCCAAAAAAACATTTCAAAAGAATTTTCTATTTTATGTTTTTATAGCAAAAAGTAAATCTTAAATACATAACTGTTTCAGCATCCTCACTTCCGACGAGAATATCTCCCCCGTCCTTCCCCCTTCCCCTAAAGCCATCGCTGACTACATACGGGCACTTGTTGATCACCACACAGCCCGGATTAGCCAAGTTTCGATTGTATTAACCGCATTTTAACCATAACAAAAAAAACAAACAGAATTAGTAAACGTAATAACAAGCTTAGCTGTTCTTATTACAATGTTTGCAATAGAAACTCGTGTTCGCACCACGAATATATAATTATAGTCGCACTCTAGCGCGAATTATATGTACGTATCCTATATGCACAGCGACCCATGGATATGCAGGAAGCTGTACAAAAAAAAACGTATTAAGTTCAAATTAGCTAATACGAATTGATCTGTGATACTTTCGAGCAGATTTCAAATTCGAGGAAGAAATCTATTGCGGTTAGATCATTAGACTGGAGGTTAGAAGGGTTAGGGTTAGGGTTAGGGTGAGGTCTGTGAAAGATTTCTCTAATAAAATAAGGACGGATCAATTCTCAGGATGAATTCATTCGATCTACGTTTTTAACGTGGCAGGCCGACGAAAATGTTATTTCTAATTTAAGCCTGAGAAACCGACGAAAATCCTATTTCAAAGTCAAGCCTGACAGACCAGGAAAATGCTATGTCTAACTTAAGTATGACAAACCGACGAAAATGTTATTTCAAACTTAAGCCTGACAGACCGACAAAAAAGCTTTTTCAAAATTAAGCCTCCTGAAATAGATCAAACAGATCAACGAAAATGCTATTTCAAAGTTAAGACAGACAGACTAACGAAAATGCTATTTTTAACTTAAGCATGACAGACCAACGAAAATGCTATTTAAAAGTTAAGACAGACAGACCAACGAAAATACTATTTCAAAGTTAAGACAGACAGACCAACGGAAATGCTATTTAAAAGTTAAGACAGACAGACCAACGAAAATGCTATTTCAAAGTTAAGACAGACAGACCAACGAAAATGCTATTTCAAAGTTAAGACAGACAGACCAACGAAAATGCTATTTCAAAGTTAAGACAGACAGACCAACGAAAATGCTATTTCAAAGTTAAGACAGACAGACCAACGAAAATGCTATTTTTAACGTAAGAATGACAAACCGACGAAAATTATATCTAATATTTAAACTTGACAGACCGACGAAAATACTGTTTCTAACTTAAGCGTTGTAATCATTTCATTAAGATAAGAATAACAATTTTGACCCGAGTATTGATTTACTCCTCTCCAGGAGTTAGGCACAAGGCCAGTTTTTATCTTACTCCCACAAGTAAGATGTGACCCAAGGTCGGGTCGGGAAAGTGGGGTTTAAAAATTACCTGGGCAGCCCCGTCGGCATTCCCCGGTAGGGGCGCCTCAGGCAGTAAGCAATAAACTTACTCTTCCCCAAAGAGGGGAGGCGAAGCCTGGGAGGGTGGACCACCTAGAATTGCACAGGACAGACCCATAGACCGGCGTAAATCAAGCCCCCGAAGACCAAGACAATACCAGTCTATGGGGTGCAGTATCCATCGTAACAGATACTACACTTTGATCTTAGCCAAAAGGCAAATCTAAATCAGAAATTGGTAAAGAAATCGCTTAAAATGAAAGTGCACAACTGAGTTATTTCCCTTTCTCACTACTCGTTCCATCGAACTAAAACTGAATGGAATATGAAGTCTATGTGCTAGTCGTGTCTAACAGTTTGCCACTTGTATTGACTCACTAAGACACAAAGCTGTTTTCCTCTCTCATCTTTGAACATTTTTGTTTTCTTTTGAAAGCGAATTATTCATTTATTTGAGTTTTCTTGTTAGTTTTCACATTCCGTTTTTCAAGGTGTTCTGTTCGCCAAAAGAATATTAGTGTCGCAACGGGGCCGTTATATATTTTTTTAAGAATAGTCTACTAGTTGTATCAGGTGTTCAAAACTATTATAACACAAACACAGTACAGAAACCAAAAAAACAGAATGGTTCTTCCAAGAGTTTTGGTGCTGAGCTTCCCGCTTTCAAAACTAGGGCTTGTTAGCTCGAAGGGCCACCAAACTGTTGCGGAACTCATTTGGTTGTTAGTTCGCAGACGAACCCCTCAGACCGTTTGTAGCTTTTGTATTTAATCCTGTTTTTGTATTGAGTTGTGTCTGGAGATTCGGTTTAATCGCAGACAATTCGAACACGAAGTGAAGATAAAAGCGTTAACTTTTCTTTTTCTTTTACTAAACTATCGACGCAATCGATGTTTGCATAAAATCTCAGATATTGGTTTTGTATAAGTTCAGTTTGTACATTCAGTTTTCTGTTTAGAAATCATTGGAGTTGAAGGACAAAATGTCTTTCCCAAACGTCACTTAAAACAGGACATCGCTACATAATTCATTGGCGGACTTCGCCACACGCAATACTCTCTCTCTCTCTCTCTCTCATGTAACACTCTCTCTTTCTAACTCTCTCTATCTCTCTCATATATATATATATATATAAAAAGTGCTCAATAGTAAATAGAGCTATTTATATTATCATTTTTATTCATATAGACATGTACAAAAAGTCGCTACATTGGCATGTCAATGTTATCAATCAATAGTTATTAGAAACTAAGATCTCACCAGGAGGAAAAAAGTCTGATCTTTCACATAGATATTTATTTACTCCTGGCGGAGTTAGGCACACGGCCAGTTTTATCTTACTCCCACAAGTAAGATGTGACCCAAGATCGGGTCGAGCAAGTGGGGTTAAAAGCCAGCGCTCGAGAGGTAAGCACTCTGGCCATTTAAAAATTGCCTGGGCAGCCCCGTCGGCATTCCCCGGTAGGGGCGCCTCAGACAGTAAGCAATAAACTTACTCCTCCCCAAAGAGGGGAGGCGAAGCCTGGGAGGGTGGACCTCCTAGAACTGCACAGAACAGGCGTGCAGTATCCATCGGAACAGATACTACACTTTGATCTTAGCCAAAAGATAGCTATATCTAACTTAAAGATCAGACCTTTTTCCTCCTGGTGAGATCTTAGTTTCTAATAACTATTGATCGATAACATCGACAAGCCAATGTAGCGGCTTTTTGTGCATGTCTTTATAAATAAAAATAATTATATATATATATATATATATATATATAGTATTAATCATTTTTTGCGATAATGTCAGCTTTATGTAATCTTTATGGGCTTTATTGTGATGCACTACCCCAGTGCTTGAGAGAATTAACTCCCTTATATACATTATGTTGAGGTTTCGAATCTTACCGTGGAATCTCTTACCACTTTTAGTCATACCGAAGAGACATGATACGACGAAACAGATGTTTGTGGATTATATATATATATATATATATATATATATATATATATATATATATATAAAGTCCCTTTATGAAATTAAAGTTGAGCACTCTCGGCGATGTTAAAAATAGACTGTCAAAAAGCTCTAATGCAAAGTTCCGAATACGTTTGTCGAACACTCTCGACTAGTCTACTATCTATACCCGCTTCTAGGTACATATAGATCTTAATTTCCCTTAATTACGTGAAAGTTTCCGTTGCTTGCAGATTCTAGGCTGACTCTGTGAACCGGGTTCGCGCCTCCCGACTGTCTGCAATTGTTACTTTCCTGAACTGATGAGAGCAATAAGCTTGAAACGCTAGCGTCTGTAGGTATTTATAATTTAATATTTATTTATAAATATCATATTATATATATATATATATATATATATATATATATATATATATATATATATATATATATATATATATATATATATCCTTTTTATCTATGGGTGCAGCTCTTTGGTAAGGAAAATAACTGTTTCCACTAAGCATAAAACAATGCTCTTCTTTAAAGAATAGAGTTCTCTAAATTACTACGAAGAAAGGTGTTTAGTTATTGGAAGCAGTGATACGGTAAAATACATATTCTGCCATTTTTAATGCATATTTGAAGTAATATTTTTGTTACAAATTCTTTTTTTGTTCAAGAAAATGATTTTATTTTATTGTAAAATAAGACTTAACTATTTTATTCGTGTTTTTTTTTTACTTTTTATTAATTTCTTTAAATCTGAATCTTTTAACTTTTTGTAAAAGGTTAATATTTGACTTACAAAAAGCTTTTGTTTACGAATAAGATTTTATTGGTACTTCTCAAGATTAGGACCCAAGCTAAAATCGACTTGGCGTCGGTACTTTCCGGATGTTTACGTAAACAGCCTGAAAATGCCGAATTAAAAGTTGGTTGACTTCCATGCGTCCAAAAAAATTCCAGACAAAGCTGGATTTACAAGTTGAAAAAAACAAAAAAACATTGACCATTTAAAGAAAAATTTCACGGAGCAAGTAGTAAAAAAAGTTTTTTTGTCCGCAGAAACAGTTGTTTTTTTGGTACTTCTCCAGATTAGGACCCAAACAAACAATAACGATTATCCTACCCCTAACCCATAACGATTATCCTTATCCTAACCCTAACCCATAACGATTATCCTAACCCTAACCCTAACCCATAACGATTATCCTAACCCTTAACCCAACCCTAACCCATAACGATTATCCTAACCCTAACCCATAACGATTATCCTAACCCAAACCCATAACGATTATCCTAACCCTAACCCATAACGATTATCCTAACCCAAACCCATAACGATTATTCTAACCCTAACCCAAACCCATAACGATTATCCTTATCCTAACCCCAACCCCAACCCTAACCCATAACGATTATCCTAACCCTAACCCTAACCCATAACGATTATTCTAACCCTAACCCAAACCCATAACGATTATCCTTATCCTAACCCCAACCCCAACCCTAACCCATAACGATTATCCTAACCCTAACCCATAACGATTATCCTAACCCTAACCCATAAGGATTATCCTAACCTTAACCCAAACCCATAACGATTATTCTAACCCTAACCCAAACCCATAACGATTATCCTTATCCTAACCCCAACCCCAACCCTAACCCATAACGATTATCCTAACCCTAACCCTAACCCATAACGATTATTCTAACCCTAACCCAAACCCATAACGATTATCCTTATCCTAACCCCAACCCCAACCCTAACCCATAACGATTATCCGAACCCTAACCCTAACCCATAACGATTATCCTTATCCTAACCCTAACCCATAACGATTATCCTAACCCTAACCATAACCCATAACGATTATCCTAACCCTTAACCCAAACCTAACCCATAACGATTATCCTTATCCTAACCATAACCCATAACAATTATCCTAACCCTTAACCCAACCCTAACCCATAACGATTATCCTAACCCTAACCCATAACGATTATCCTAACCCTAACCCATAACGATTATCCTAACCCTAACCCATAACGATTATCCTAACCCTAACCCAAACCCATAACGATTATCCTAACCCTAACCCAAACCAATAACGATTATCCTAACCCTAACCCATAACGATTATCCTAACCCTAACCCAAACCCATAACGATTATCCTAACCCTAACCCATAACGATTATCCTAACCCTAACCCATAACGATTATCCTAACCCTAACCCAAACCCATAACGATTATCCTAACCCTAACCCATAACGATTATCCTAACCCTAACCCATAACGATTATCCTTATCCTAACCCTAACCCATAACGATTATCCTAACCTTAACCCAAACCCATAACGATTATTCTAACCCTAACCCAAACCCATAACGATTATCCTTATCCTAACCCCAACCCCAACCCTAACCCATAACGATTATCCTAACCCTAACCCATAACGATTATTCTAACCCTAACCCAAACCCATAACGATTATCCTTATCCTAACCCCAACCCCAACCCCAACCCATAACGATTATCCTAACTCTAACCCTAACCCATAACGATTATTCTAACCCTAACCCTAACCCATAACGATTATCCTAACCCTAACCCCAACCCCAACCCTAACCCATAACGATTATCCTAACCCTAACTCTAACCCATAACGATTATTCTAACCCTAACCCTAACCCATAACGATTATTCTAACCCTAACCCTAACCCATAACGATTATCCTATCCCTAACTCATAACGATTATCCTAACCCTAACCCATAACGATTATCCTTATCCTAACCCCAACCCCAACCCTAACCCATAACGATTATCCTAACCCTAACCCATAACGATTATTCTAACCCTAACCCAAACCATAACGATTATCCTTATCCTAACCCCAACCCCAACCCCAACCCATAACGATTATCCTAACCCAAACCCATAACGATTATCCTAACCCTAACCCATAACGATTATCCTAACCCTAACCCATAACGATTATCCTAACCTTAACCCAAACCCATAACGATTATTCTAACCCTAACCCAAACCCATAACGATTATCCTTATCCTAACCCCAACCCCAACCCTAACCCATAACGATTATCCTAACCCTAACCCTAACCCATAACGATTATTCTAACCCTAACCCAAACCCATAACGATTATCCTTATCCTAACCCCAACCCCAACCCTAACCCATAACGATTATCCTAACCCTAACCCATAACGATTATCCTAACCCTAACCCATAAGGATTATCCTAACCTTAACCCAAACCCATAACGATTATTCTAACCCTAACCAAAACCCATAACGATTATCCTTATCCTAACCCCAACCCCAACCCTAACCCATAACGATTATCCGAACCCTAACCCTAACCCATAACGATTATCCTTATCCTAACCCTAACCCATAACGATTATCCTAACCCTAACCATAACCCATAACGATTATCCTAACCCTTAACCCAAACCTAACCCATAACGATTATCCTTATCCTAACCATAACCCATAACAATTATCCTAACCCTTAACCCAACCCTAACCCATAACGATTATCCTAACCCTAACCCATAACGATTATCCTAACCCTAACCCATAACGATTATCCTAACCCTAACCCATAACGATTATCCTAACCCTAACCCAAACCCATAACGATTATCCTAACCCTAACCCATAACGATTATCCTAACCCTAACCCATAACGATTATCCTTATCCTAACCCTAACCCATAACGATTATCCTAACCTTAACCCAAACCCATAACGATTATTCTAACCCTAACCCAAACCCATAACGATTATCCTTATCCTAACCCCACCCCCAACCCTAACCCATAACGATTATCCTAACCCTAACCCAAACCCATAACGATTATCCTTATCCTAACCCCAACCCCAACCCCAACCCATAACGATTATCCTAACTCTAACCCTAACCCATAACGATTATTCTAACCCTAACCCTAACCCATAACGATTATCCTAACCCTAACCCATAACAATTATTCTAACCCTAACCCAAACCCATAACGATTATCCTTATCCTAACCCCAACCCCAACCCTAACCCATAACGATTATCCTAACCCTAACTCTAACCCATAACGATTATTCTAACCCTAACCCTAACCCATAACGATTATTCTAACCCTAACCCTAACCCATAACGATTATCCTAACCCTAACCCATAACGATTATCCTAACCCTAACCCATAACGATTATCCTTATCCTAACCCCAACCCATAACGATTATCCTTATCCTAACCCCAACCCCAACCCCAACCCATAACGATTATCCTAACCCTAACCCTAACCCATAACGATTATCCTAAGCCTAACCCTAACCTATAACGATTATCCTAACCCTAACCCATAACGATTATCCTAACCCTAACCCTAACCCATAACGATTATCCTTATCCTAACCATAACCCATAACGATTATCCTAACCCTTAACCCAACCCTAAACCATAACGATTATCCTAACCCTAACCCTAACCCATAACGATTATCCTACCCCTAACCCATAACGATTATCTTAACCCTAACCCATAACGATTATCCTAAGCCTAACCCTAACCATAACGATTATCCTAACCCTAACCCATAACGATTATCCTAACCCTAACCCTAACCCATAACGATTATCCTTATCCTAACCATAACCCATAACGATTATCCTAACCCTTAACCCAACCCTAACCCATAACGATTATCCTAACCCTAACCCAAACCCATAACGATTATCCTAACCCTAACCCATAACGATTATCCTAACCCTAACCCATAACGATTATCCTTATCCTAACTCTAACCCATAACGATTATCCTAACCTTAACCCAAACCCATAACGATTATTCTAACCCTAACCCAAACCCATAACGATTATCCTTATCCTAACCCCAACCCCAACCCTAACCCATAACGATTATCCTAACCCTAACCCATAACGATTATTCTAACCCTAACCCAAACCCATAACGATTATCCTTATTCTAACCCCAACCCCAACCCCAACCCATAACGATTATCCTAACTCTAACCCTAACCCATAACGATTATTCTAACCCTAACCCTAACACATAACGATTATCCTAACCCTAACCCATAACGATTATTCTAACCCTAACCCAAACCCATAACGATTATCCTTATCCTAACCCCAACCCCAACCCTAACCCATAACGATTATCCTAACCCTAACCCATAACGATTATTCTAACCCTAACCCAAACCCATAACGATTATCCTTATTCTAACCCCAACCCCAACCCCAACCCATAACGATTATCCTAACTCTAACCCTAACCCATAACGATTATTCTAACCCTAACCCTAACCCATAACGATTATTCTAACCCTAACCCTAACCCATAACGATTATCCTAACCCTAACCCATAACGATTATCCTTATCCTAACCCCAACCCCAACCCTAACCCATAACGATTATCCTAACCCTAACCCATAACGATTATTCTAACCCTAACCCAAACCCATAACGATTATCCTTATCCTAACCCCAACCCCAACCCCAACCCATAACGATTATCCTAACTCTAACCCTAACCTATAACGATTAATCTAACCCTAACCCTAACTCATAACGATTATCCTAACCCTAACCCATAACGATTATTCTAACCCTAACCCAAACCCATAACGATTATCCTTATCCTAACCCCAACCCCAACCCTAACCCATAACGATTATCCTAACCCTAACTCTAACCCATAACGATTATTCTAACCCTAACCCTAACCCATAACGATTATTCTAACCCTAACCCTAACCCATAACGATTATCCTAACCCTAACCCATAACGATTATCCTAACCCTAACCCATAACGATTATCCTTATCCTAACCCCAACCCCAACCCTAACCCATAACGATTATCCTAACCCTAACCCATAACGATTATTCTAACCCTAACCCAAACCCATAACGATTATCCTTATCCTAACCCCAACCCCAACCCCAACCCATAACGATTATCCTAACCCTAACCCTAACCCATAACGATTATCCTAAGCCTAACCCTAACCTATAACGATTATCCTAACCCTAACCCATAACGATTATCCTAACCCTAACCCTAACCCATAACGATTATCCTTATCCTAACCATAACCCATAACGATTATCCTAACCCTTAACCCAACCCTAACCCATAACGATTATCCTAACCCTAACCCTAACCCATAACGATTATCCTACCCCTAACCCATAACGATTATCTTAACCCTAACCCATAACAGTTATCCTAAGCCTTACCCTAACCATAACGATTATCCTAACCCTAACCCTAACCCATAACGATTATCCTTATCCTAACCCTAACCCATAACGATTATTCTAACCCTAACCCTAACCCATAACGATTATTCTAACCCTAACCCTAACCCATAACGATTATCCTAACCCTAACCCATAACGATTATCCTAACCTTAACCCATAACGATTATCCTTATCCTAACCCCAACCCCAACCCTAACCCATAACGATTATCCTAACCCTAACTCATAACGATTATTCTAACCATAACCCAAACCCATAACGATTATCCTTATCCTAACCCCAACCCCAACCCCAACCCATAACGATTATCCTAACCCTAACCCTAACCCATAACGATTATCCTAAGCCTAACCCTAACCCATAACGATTATCCTAACCCTAACCCATAACGATTATCCTAACCCTAACCCTAACCCATAACGATTATCCTTATCCTAACCATAACCCATAACGATTATCCTAACCCTTAACCTAACCCTAACCCATAACGATTATCCTAACCCTAACCCTAACCCATAACGATTATCCTAACCCTAACCATAACGATTATCCTAACCCTAACCCATAACGAATATTCCTATCCCAACCCTAACCCATAACGATTATCCTTATCCTAACCATAACCCATAACGATTATCCTAACCCTTAACCCAACCCTAACCCATAACGATTATCCTAACCCTAACCCATAACGATTATCCTAACCCTAACCCATAACGATTATCCTAACCCTAACCCATAACGATTATCCTAACCCTAACCCAAACCCATAACGATTATCCTAACCCTAACCCATAACGATTATCCTAACCCTAACCCTAACCCATAACGATTATCCTAACCCTAACCCATAACGATTATCCTTACCCTAACCCAAACCCATAACGATTATCGTAACCCTAACCCATAACGATTATCCTAACACTAACCCATAACGATTATCCTAACCCTAAGCCAAACCCATAACGATTATCCTTATCCTAACCCCAACCCCAACCCTAACCCATAACGATTATCCTAACCCTAACCCTAACCCATAACGATTATCCTAAGCCTAACCCTAACCCATAACGATTATCCTAACCCTAACCGATAACGATTATCCTAACCCTAACCCATAACGATTATCCTAAGCCTAACCCTAACCCATAACGATTATCCTAACCCTAACCCATAACGATTCTCCTAACCCTAACCCTAACCCATAACGATTATCCTTATCCTAACCATAACCCATAACGATTATCCTAACCCTTAACCCAACCCTAACCCATAACGATTATCCTAACCCTAACCCTAACCCATAACGATTATCCTACCCCTAACCCATAACGATTATCCTAACCCTAACCCATAACGATTATCCTAACCCTAACCCTAACCCATAATGATTATCTTTATCCTAACCATAACCCATAACGATTATCCTAACCCTTAACCCAACCCTAACCCATAACGATTATCCTAACCCTAACCCTAACCCATAACGATTATCCTAACCCTAACCCTAACCCATAACGATTATCCTAACCCTAACCCTAACCCATAACGATTATCCTAACCCTAACCCTAACCCATAACGATTATCCTAACCCTAACCCATAACGATTATCCTAACCCTAACCATAACCCATAACGATTATCCTAACCCTAACCCATAACGATTATCCTAACCCTAACCCTAACCCATAACGATTATCTTAACCCTAACCCATAACGATTATCCTAACCCTAACCCAAACTCATAACGATTATCCTAACCCTAACCCATAACGATTATCCTAACCTTAACCCATAACGATTATCCTAACCTTAACCCATAACGATTATCCTTATCCTAACCCCAACCCCAACCCTAACCCATAACGATTATCCTAACCCTAACCCATAACGATTATTCTAACCATAACCCAAACCCATAACGATTATCCTTATCCTAACCCCAACCCCAACCCCAACCCATAAAGATTATCCTAACCCTAACCCTAACCCATAACGATTATCCTAAGCCTAACCCTAACCCATAACGATTATCCTAACCCTAACCCATAACGATTATCCTAACCCTAACCCTAACCCATAACGATTATCCTTATCCTAACCATAACCCATAACGATTATCCTAACCCTTAACCCAACCCTAACCCATAACGATTATCCTAACCCTAACCCTAACCCATAACGATTATCCTAACCCTAACCCATAACGATTATCCTAACCCTAACCCATAACGAATATCCTGATCCTAACCCTAACCCATAACGATTATCCTAACCCTAACCATAACACATAACGATTATCCTAACCCTTAACCCAACCCTAACCCATAACGATTATCCTTATCCTAACCATAACCCATAACGATTATCCTAACCCTTAACCCAACCCTAACCCATAACGATTATCCTAACCCTAACCCATAACGATTATCCTAACCCTAACCCATAACGATTATCCTAACCCTAACCCAAACCCATAACGATTATCCTAACCCTAACCCATAACGATTATCCTAACCCTAACCCTAACCCATAACGATTATCCTAACCCTAACCCATAACGATTATCCTTATCCTACCCCTAACCCCAACCCTAACCCATAACGATTATCCTAACCCTAACCCATAACGATTATCCTAACCCTAACCCTAACCCATAACGATTATCCGAACCCTAACCCAAACCCATAACGATTATCTTTATCCTAACCCCAACCCCAACCCTAACCCATAATGATTATCCTAACCCTAACCCATAACGATTATCCTAACCCTAAACCTAACCCATAATGATTATCCTAACCCTTACCCATAACGATTATCCTAACCCTAACCCATAACGATTATCCGAACCCTAAACCTAACCCATAACGATTATCCTAACCCTAACCCATAACGATTATCCTAACCCTAACCCTAATCCATAACGATTATCCTAACCCTAACCCTAACCCATAACGATTATCCTTACCCTAACCCCAACCCATAACGATTATCCTAACCTTAACCCTAACCCATAATGATTATCCTAACGCTTACCCATAACGATTATCCTAACCCTAACCCATAACGATTATCCGAACCCTAAACCTAACCCATAATGATTATCCTAACCCTTACCCATAACGATTATCCTAACCCTAACCCATAACGATTATCCGAACCTTAAACGTAACCCATAATGATTATCCTAACCCTTACCCATAACGATTATCCTAACCCTAACCCATAACGATTATCCGAACCCTAAACCTAACCCATAATGATTATCCTAACCCTTACCCATAACGATTATCCTAACCCTAACCCATAACGATTATCCGAACCCTAAACCTAACCCATAATGATTATCCTAACCCTTACCCATAACGATTATCCTAACCCTTAACCCAACCCTAACCCATAACGATTATCCTAACCCTAACCCTAACCCATAACGATTATCCTACCCCTAACCCATAACGATTATCTTAACCCTAACCCATAACGATTATCCTAAGCCTAACCCTAACCATAACGATTATCCTAACCCTAACCCATAACGATTATCCTAACCCTAACCCTAACCCATAACGATTATCCTTATCCTAACCATAACCCATAACGATTATCCTAACCCTTAACCCAACCCTAACCCATAACGATTATCCTAACCCTAAGCCAAACCCATAACGATTATCCTAACCCTAACCCATAACGATTATCCTAACCCTAACCCATAACGATTATCCTTATCCTAACTCTAACCCCAACCCTAACCCATAACGATTATTCTAACCCTAACCCAAACCCATAACGATTATCCTTGTCCTAACCCCAACCCCAACCCTAACCCATAACGATTATCCTAACCCTAACCCATAACGATTATTCTAACCCTAACCCAAACCCATAACGATTATCCTTATCCTAACCCTAACCCTAACCCATAACGATTATCCTAACCCTAACCCTAACCCATAACGATTATCCTAACCCTAACCCATAACGATTATCCTAACCCTAACCATAACCCATAACGATTATCCTAACCCTAACCCATAACGATTATCCTAACCCTAACCCTAACCCATAACGATTATCTTAACCCTAACCCATAACGATTATCCTAACCCTAACCCAAACTCATAACGATTATCCTAACCCTAACCCATAACGATTATCCTAACCTTAACCCATAACGATTATCCTTATCCTAACCCCAACCCCAACCCTAACCCATAACGATTATCCTAACCCTAACCCATAACGATTATTCTAACCATAACCCAAACCCATAACGATTATCCTTATCCTAACCCCAACCCCAACCCCAACCCATAAAGATTATCCTAACCCTAACCCTAACCCATAACGATTATCCTAAGCCTAACCCTAACCCATAACGATTATCCTAACCCTAACCCATAACGATTATCCTAACCCTAACCCTAACCCATAACGATTATCCTTATCCTAACCATAACCCATAACGATTATCCTAACCCTTAACCCAACCCTAACCCATAACGATTATCCTAACCCTAACCCTAACCCATAACGATTATCCTAACCCTAACCCATAACGATTATCCTAACCCTAACCCATAACGAATATCCTTATCCTAACCCTAACCCATAACGATTATCCTAACCCTAACCATAACACATAACGATTATCCTAACCCTTAACCCAACCCTAACCCATAACGATTATCCTAACCCTAACCCATAACGATTATCCTAACCCTAACCCATAACGATTATCCTAACCCTAACCCAAACCCATAACGATTATCCTAACCCTAACCCATAACGATTATCCTAACCCTAACCCTAACCCATAACGATTATCCTAACCCTAACCCATAACGATTATCCTTATCCTACCCCTAACCCCAACCCTAACCCATAACGATTATCCTAACCCTAACCCATAACGATTATCCTAACCCTAACCCTAACCCATAACGATTATCCTAACCCTAACCCTAACCCATAACGATTATCCGAACCCTAACCCAAACCCATAACGATTATCTTTATCCTAACCCCAACCCCAACCCTAACCCATAATGATTATCCTAACCCTAACCCATAACGATTATCCTAACCCTAAACCTAACCCATAATGATTATCCTAACCCTTACCCATAACGATTATCCTAACCCTAACCCATAACGATTATCCGAACCCTAAACCTAACCCATAACGATTATCCTAACTCTAACCCATAACGATTATCCTAACCCTAACCCTAATCCATAACGATTATCCTAACCCTAACCCTAACCCATAACGATTATCCTTACCCTAACCCCAACCCATAACGATTATCCTAACCTTAACCCTAACCCATAATGATTATCCTAACGCTTACCCATAACGATTATCCTAACCCTAACCCATAACGATTATCCGAACCCTAAACCTAACCCATAATGATTATCCTAACCCTTACCCATAACGATTATCCTAACCCTAACCCATAACGATTATCCGAACCTTAAACGTAACCCATAATGATTATCCTAACCCTTACCCATAACGATTATCCTAACCCTAACCCATAACGATTATCCGAACCCTTAACCTAACCCATAATGATTATCCTAACCCTTACCCATAACGATTATCCTAACCCTAACCCATAACGATTATCCGAACCCTAAACCTAACCCATAATGATTATCCTAACCCTTACCCATAACGATTATCCTAACCCTAACCCTAACCCATAACGATTATCCTACCCCTAACCCATAACGATTATCTTAACCCTAACCCATAACGATTATCCTAAGCCTAACCCTAACCATAACGATTATCCTAACCCTAACCCATAACGATTATCCTAACCCTAACCCTAACCCATAACGATTATCCTTATCCTAACCATAACCCATAACGATTATCCTAACCCTTAACCCAACCCTAACCCATAACGATTATCCTAACCCTAAGCCAAACCCATAACGATTATCCTAACCCTAACCCATAACGATTATCCTAACCCTAACCCATAACGATTATCCTTATCCTAACTCTAACCCCAACCCTAACCCATAACGATTATTCTAACCCTAACCCAAACCCATAACGATTATCCTTGTCCTAACCCCAACCCCAACCCTAACCCATAACGATTATCCTAACCCTAACCCATAACGATTATTCTAACCCTAACCCAAACCCATAACGATTATCCTTATCCTAACCCCAACCCCAACCCCAACCCATAACGATTATCCTAACTCTAACCCTAACCCATAACGATTATTCTAACCCTAACCCTAACCCATAACGATTATCCTAACCCTAACCCATAACGATTATTCTAACCCTAACCCAAACCCATAACGATTATCCTTATCCTAACCCCAACCCCAACCCTAACCCATAACGATTATCCTAACCCTAACTCTAACCCATAACGATTATTCTAACCCTAACCCTAACCCATAACGATTATTCTAACCCTAACCCTAACCCATAACGATTATCCTAACCCTAACCCATAACGATTATCCTAACCCTAACCCATAACGATTATCCTTATCCTAACCCCAACCCCAACCCTAACCCATAACGATTATCCTAACCCTAACCCATAACGATTATTCTAACCCTAACCCAAACCCATAACGATTATCCTTATCCTAACCCCAACCCCAACCCCAACCCCAACCCATAACGATTATCCTAACTCTAACCCTAACCCATAACGATTATTCTAACCCTAACCCTAACCCATAACGATTATCCTAACCCTAACCCATAACGATTATTCTAACCCTAACCCAAACCCATAACGATTATCCTTATCCTAACCCCAACCCCAACCCTAACCCATAACGATTATCCTAACCCTAACTCTAACCCATAACGATTATTCTAACCCTAACCCTAACCCATAACGATTATTCTAACCCTAACCCTAACCCATAACGATTATCCTAACCCTAACCCATAACGATTATCCTAACCCTAACCCATAACGATTATCCTTATCCTAACCCCAACCCCAACCCTAACCCATAACGATTATCCTAACCCTAACCCATAACGATTATTCTAACCCTAACCCAAACCCATAACGATTATCCTTATCCTAACCCCAACCCCAACCCCAACCCATAACGATTATCCTAACCCTAACCCTAACCCATAACGATTATCCTAAGCCTAACCCTAACCTATAACGATTATCCTAACCCTAACCCATAACGATTATCCTAACCCTAAACCATAACGATTATCCTTATCCTAACCATAACCCATAACGATTATCCTAACCCTTAACCCAACCCTAACCCATAACGATTATCCTAACCCTAACCCTAACCCATAACGATTATCCTACCCCTAACCCATAACGATTATCTTAACCCTAACCCATAATGATTATCCTAAGCCTTACCCTAACCATAACGATTATCCTAACCCTAACCCATAACGATTATCCTAACCCTAACCCTAACCCATAACGATTATCCTTATCCTAACCATAACCCATAACGATTATCCTAACCCTTAACCCAACCCTAACCCATAACGATTATCCTAACCCTAACCCTAACCCATAACGATTATCCTACCCCTAACCCATAACGATTATCCTGACCCTAACCCATAACGATTATCCTAACCCTAACCCTAACCCATAACGATTATCCTTATCCTAACCATAACCCATAACGATTATCCTAACCCTTAACCCAACCCTAACCCATAACGATTATCCTAACCCTTACCCTAACCCATAACGATTATCCTAACCCTAACCCTAACCCATAACGATTATCCTAACCCTAACCCTAACCCATAACGATTATCCTAACCCTAACCGATAACGATTATCCTAACCCTTACCCTAACCCATAACGATTATCCTAACCCTAACCCATAACGATTATCCTAACCCTAGCCCTAACCTATAACGATTATCCTAACCCTAACCCATAACGATTATCCTAACCCTAACCCAAACCCATAACGATTATCCTAACCCTAACCCATAACGATTATCCTAACCCTAACCCAAACCCATAACGATTATCCTTATCATAACCCTAACCCATAACGATTATCCTAACCCTATCCCAAACCCATAACGATTATTCTAACCCTAACCCAAACCCATAACGATTATCCTTATCCTAACCCCAACCCCAACCCTAACCCATAACGATTATCCTAACCCTAACCCTAACCCATAACGATTATTCTAACCCTAACCCTAACCCATAACGATTATTCTAACCCTAACCCTAACCCATAACGATTATCCTAACCCTAACCCATAACGATTATCCTAACCTTAACCCATAACGATTATCCTTATCCTAACCCCAACCCCAACCCTAACCCATAACGATTATCCTAACCCTAACCCATAACGATTATTCTAACCATAACCCAAACCCATAACGATTATCCTTATCCTAACCCCAACCCCAACCCCAACCCATAACGATTATCCTAACCCTAACCCTAACCCATAACGATTATCCTAAGCCTAACCCTAACCCATAACGATTATCCTAACCCTAACCCATAACGATTATCCTAACCCTAACCCTAACCCATAACGATTATCCTTATCCTAACCATAACCCATAACGATTATCCTAACCCTTAACCTAACCCTAACCCATAACGATTATCCTAACCCTAACCCTAACCCATAACGATTATCCTAACCCTAACCCATAACGATTATCCTAACCCTAACCCATAACGAATATCCTTATCCTAACCCTAACCCATAACGATTATCCTAACCCTAACCATAACACATAACGATTATCCTAACCCTTAACCCAACCCTAACCCATAACGATTATCCTTATCCTAACCATAACCCATAACGATTATCCTAACCCTTAACCCAACCCTAACCCATAACGATTATCCTAACCCTAACCCATAACGATTATCTTAACCCTAACCCATAACGATTATCCTAACCCTAACCCATAACAGTTATCCTAACCCTAACCCAAACCCATAACGATTATCCTAACCCTAACCCATAACGATTATCCTAACCCTAACCCTAACCCATAACGATTATCCTAACCCTAACCCATAACGATTATCCTAACCCTAACCCAAACCCATAACGATTATCGTAACCCTAAACCATAACGATTATCCTAACACTAACCCATAACGATTATCCTAACCCTAACCCAAACCCATAACGATTATCCTTATCCTAACCCCAACCCCAACCCTAACCCATAACGATTATCCTAACCCTAACCCTAACCCATAACGATTATTCTAACCCTAACCCTAACCCATAACAATTATTCTAACCCTAACCCTAACCCATAACGATTATCCTAACCCTAACCCATAACGATTATCCTAACCCTAACCCATAACGATTATCCTTATCCTAACCCCAACCCCAACCCTAACCCATAACGATTATCCTAACCCTAACCCATAACGATTATTCTAACCCTAACCCAAACCCATAACGATTATCCTTATCCTAACCCCAACCCCAACCCCAAACCATAACGATTATCCTAACCCTAACCCTAACCCATAACGATTATCCTAAGCCTAACCCTAACCCATAACGATTATCCTAACCCTAACCCATAACGATTATCCTAACCCTAACCCTAACCCATAACGATTATCCTTATCCTAACCATAACCCATAACGATTATCCTAACCCTTAACCCAACCCTAACCCATAACGATTATCCTAACCCTAACCCTAACCCATAACGATTATCCTACCCCTAACCCATAACGATTATCCTAACCCTAACCCATAACGATTATCCTAACCCTAACCCATAACGATTATCCTAACCCTAACCCATAACGATTATCCTAACCCTAACCCTAACCCATAACGATTATCCTTATCCTAACCATAACCCATAACGATTATCCTAACCCTTAACCCAACCCTAACCCATAACGATTATCCTAACCCTAACCCTAACCCATAACGATTATCCTACCCCTAACCCATAACGATTATCCTAACCCTAACCCATAACGATTATCCTAACCCTAACCCTAACCCATAATGATTATCTTTATCCTAACCATAACCCATAACGATTATCCTTACCCTTAACCCAACCCTAACCCATAACGATTATCCTAACCCTAACCCTAACCCATAACGATTATCCTAACCCTAACCCTAACCCATAACGATTATCCTAACCCTAACCCTAACCCATAACGATTATCCTAACCCTAACCCATAACGATTATCCTAACCCTAACCATAACCCATAACGATTATCCTAACCCTAACCCATAACGATTATCCTAACCCTAACCCTAACCCATAACGATTATCTGAACCCTAACCCATAACGATTATCCTAACCCTAACCCAAACTCATAACGATTATCCTAACCCTAACCCATAACGATTATCCTAACCTTAACCCATAACGATTATCCTTATCCTAACCCCAACCCCAACCCTAACCCATAACGATTATCCTAACCCTAACCCATAACGATTATTCTAACCATAACCCAAACCCATAACGATTATCCTTATCCTAACCCCAACCCCAACCCCAACCCATAACGATTATCCTAACCCTAACCCTAACCCATAACGATTATCCTAAGCCTAACCCTAACCCATAACGATTATCCTAACCCTAACCCATAACGATTATCCTAACCCTAACCCTAACCCATAACGATTATCCTTATCCTAACCATAACCCATAACGATTATCCTAACCCTTAACCCAACCCTAACCCATAACGATTATCCTAACCCTAACCCTAACCCATAACGATTATCATAACCCTAACCCATAACGATTATCCTAACCCTAACCCATAACGAATATCCTTATCCTAACCCTAACCCATAACGATTATCCTAACCCTAACCATAACATATAACGATTATCCTAACCCTTAACCCAACCCTAACCCATAACGATTATCCTTATCCTAACCATAACCCATAACGATTATCCTAACCCTTAACCCAAC
Organism: Sepiola atlantica; assembly: GCA_963556195.1. Lineage (NCBI taxonomy): Eukaryota > Metazoa > Mollusca > Cephalopoda > Sepiida > Sepiolidae > Sepiola > Sepiola atlantica. The sequence goes on from OY744538.1 coordinate 11,682,107, forward strand.
CCTAACCCATAACGATTATCCTAACCCTAACCCATAACGATTATCCTAACCCTAACCCATAACGATTATCCTAACCCTAACCCAAACCCATAACGATTATCCTAACCCTAACCCATAACGATTATCCTAACCCTAACCCTAACCCATAACGATTATCCTAACCCTAACCCATAACGATTATCCTTATCCTACCCCTAACCCCAACCCTAACCCATAACGATTATCCTAACCCTAACCCATAACGATTATCCTAACCCTAACCCTAACCCATAACGATTATCCTAACCCTAACCCTAACCCATAACGATTATCCGAACCCTAACCCAAACCCATAACGATTATCCTTATCCTAACCCCAACCCCAACCCTAACCCATAATGATTATCCTAACCCTAACCCATAACGATTATCCTAACCCTAAACCTAACCCATAATGATTATCCTAACCCTTACCCATAACGATTATCCTAACCCTAACCCATAACGATTATCCGAACCCTAAACCTAACCCATAACGATTATCCTAACCCTAACCCATAACGATTATCCTAACCCTAACCCTAATCCATAACGATTATCCTAACCCTAACCCATAACGATTATCCTTACCCTAACCCCAACCCATAACGATTATCCTAACCTTAACCCTAACCCATAATGATTATCCTAACCCTTACCCATAACGATTATCCTAACCCTAACCCATAACGATTATCCGAACCCTAAACCTAACCCATAATGATTATCCTAACCCTTACCCATAACGATTATCCTAACCCTAACCCATAACGATTATCCGAACCTTAAACCTAACCCATAATGATTATCCTAACCCTTACCCATAACGATTATCCTAACCCTAACCCATAACGATTATCCGAACCCTAAACCTAACCCATAATGATTATCCTAACCCTTACCCATAACGATTATCCTAACCCTAACCCATAACGATTATCCGAACCCTAAACCTAACCCATAATGATTATCCTAACCCTTACCCATAACGATTATCCTAACCCTAACCCATAACGATTATCCTAACCCTAACCTATAACGATTATCCTAACCATAACCCATAACGATTATCCTAACCCTAACCCTAATCCATAACGATTATCCTAACCCTAACCCATAACGATTATCCTAACCCTAACCCATAACGATTATCCTAACCCTAACCCTAACCCATAACGATTATCCTAACCCTAACTCATAACGATTATCCTAACCCTAACCCATAACGATTATCCTAACCCTAACCCATAACGATTATCCTAACCCTAACCCTAGCCCATAACGATTATCCTTACCCTAACTCATAACGATTATCCTAACCCTAACCCATAACGATTATCCTAACCCTAACCCATAACGATTATCCTAACCCTAACCCTAGCCCATAACGATTATCCTAACCCTAACCCATAACGATTATCCTAACCCTAACCCATAACGATTATCCTAACCCTAACCCATAACTCATAACGATTATCCTAACCCTAACTCATAACGATTATCCTAACCCTAACCCATAACGATTATCCTAACCCTAGCCCATAACGATTATCCTAACCCTAACCCTAACTCATAACGATTATCCTAACCCTAACCCTAACCCATAACGATTATCTTAACCCTAACCCTAACTCATAACGATTATCCTAACGGTAACCCTTGTCGACGCCAAGTCGACTTTAGCTTGAATCCTAATCTGGATAAGAACCTTTTGTTTAAGAAGGTTAAAATTCGGCAGATTTTCTGTTGCCGTTAACGATAACGTAGACGTCAAAGAATAATCTAAAATCGGCTTGGCGTCAGTAATTTTCGGTGGTTTACGTAAACATCCGGAAAGTACCGACGCCAAGTCGATTTCAGCTTAGGTTTTAATCTGGAGAAGGACCGATTTTTTTAAAGTTAAAACATTAAGATGAATCGATAAAAATGTTTGTTTTAAATTTTTAGATAATTTATAGAAAATTCTAACACAGCGGAAATGTATCGGGTTGTAAGAAAGAAAACTGAATACTGAATGACAATGTAACTTTTTTACTTATTTATTATCTTTATATATTCATTTTTTGATATAATTAAATCTTGCTTGCTTCCAACTTTCTCCTCGATAACTAGAGTCATAATATTTCGGGGATATAACCACCTTATCAAGTGTTTTTATTTCTTTATCTGAGACTACTCTCTGCCTCGTGCGTATATTTGCTGACTGAGATTTTGTTTTTAAATATTTATTTAAAATGTTTTTTTTTCTTTTAACAGTTTGTGAAAAGATTACGGATTTAAAAAAGTTTAAGTTTTAAAGTTTTAAAGTTTTAAAGTTTTAATGTTTTAAAGTTTTAAAGTTTTAAAGTTTAAAAATTTAAAAGTTTTAAAGTTTTAAAGTTTAACATTTTTTTTAAGTTTTAAAGTTTTAAAATTTTAAAGTTTAAAATTTTTAAAAGTTTTAAAGTTTTAAAGTTTTAATTTCTGAAATTTCTGAAGTTTTATAACGAAACCCCCAAAACGTAAAATTGCGAGTCGCCATTTCTAACGAGTCATAAATACAATGGTCCGTTGATCATCCGTAAAAAATCAGTAATAAATACATCTTGATCAAATAAAAAAATTTTTTTATAAATCAATAATAATGATAATACCTTTTTATCGAGCTGCCTGGCTTTGATCTTATTGATCCGTGAACGCGAAGTGGTCGGGGATCTTCGCGTTGGCGATGTAGTACCGCTGTCGGTTTTGGTTGGACTGTTCGGTCGAGAATGTCCGCCTTTGGTCTCAGAAGACGATTCTTTGTCATCTTCTTCGTTGGCGTTCTCGTCCACACTCGTGCCGTTCACCGTTCCGTTGACCCCTTCACCGCCTTCCTTGTCTCCGCCATCCTCATCGCAATCATCTTTCTCTTCTTTTCCTTCTCCCTCTTCTCCCCCTTCTTTCTCTTCGTTCTCTTCGTCTCCTACCTCGCCATTCTCTTCGGTGTCGTTCTGTCCGCTGACATGACTCGTGGCGCGGCTCGTGGTACGGCTCTTATGACCGTCGCTGGTCGACTCGTTGCCAACGTTCTCGTCAACCGATTCGCTTTTCTCCTTCTTTCCCTCCCCCTCCTCCCCCTCCTCCTCCTTCTCCTCATCTCCATCCTCTTCTTGTCCGTTCTCTTTCGTATCTTCTTCTTCTTTTTCATTGGCGCCTCCTTCTCCTCCTCCCCCTCCTCCTCCCTTTCCCCCCTCTTTTTTTCCTTTTCCGTCTTCGGCCTCTTCGTCGTCATCGCCGCCGGATACATCGCCGGCCTCGCTCCCGTCGCCGGCCTCTTCAGCATCCGCCTCATCCTGGGGCTCATCGTCGTTCAACTGTGATGCCAATTCGCTCTCTTCTCGTTCAATTTCTTTCTCAATTTTAATGATGCTGGGTGGCTCCAGTCCGAAGCGGTAACCGAGGCGGGCCAACTCGAGGAGGCACACCACTACCGGTTTCTCTTGGCGATGACAAACTGAAACGACAACAAAAGAAGAAAACAGATAAGAAACAGCAAAGGTGTCAGGAAAAATAAAAAGAAGACAATACTTTTTTTAAGCGATTCTTTTTAGACAAGAAGTTATAATTATTTACATTTTTTAATATCATAAAAATGAGGAGGAAGAAAAAAAGAAAAAAAAACTATAAGACAGTCTCGCCTGACAAAGTTGTTCTACAACAAAAGCTTGCAAAAAAAAATTAAATAAATAAATTTTTAATCTAAAATTGCACGATTGTTGATTTTCAAAATATTTCACTTTAATACATTCTAATCCGTGCTTAAAAGATGTTGTCGATTTCCTTACTTTAAAAAGCGCCAATCTGCGCATAACATCGCCAGGACTACACTTATCCTAACGTCTTAAGAACTTGACGTCTCTTTCTGCTCATATCGTGATTCGACCCCTCGGGGTTAATACCATCAAAATGAGGAGGAAGAAAAGAAGAAAAAAAAACTATAAGACAGTCTCGCCTGACAAAGTTTTTCTACAACGAAAGCTTGCAAAAAAAAAAACTTAAATAAATGAATTTTTCATTTAAATTGCACGATTGTTGATTTTCAAAATATTTCACTTTAATACATTCTAATCCGTGCTTCAAAGATGTTGTCGATTTCCTTACTTATATATATATATATATATATATATATATATATATATATATATATATATATATATATATATATATTAGTACTTCATGTATCCACATAAAATATTATAAAGAGATATATTTTTTTATGTATCAGTTTTCAGTATTTACTTCAACAGTGTTCGATACGTAAGTAGAGCTAGGTAGTAAGCAATGAAAATATATTTATGGCAATCAAGCTACACAGAGGCTCCAGCGTTTCATCCCCGGGGGGGAATCTTCAGGCTAAATGCATGGAGTTATTTTTGTGAGGTATTTTTATATACATAGCTTGCTAGTTAACCAATCAGATTCTTTGTTGTTCCCTCAGCCAATCGTTGGGCTTCCCGCGAACAAAGGCTTTGTTGGTGACGCTCCTCTACCTATCCTATTTTTTTGTTAACAATGGATTTTCCTATATCCTGTTTCCTTTGTTGTGTCAATATAGTGGGCGAATTTATTTTAACACGTGGTTTCTTGTATTTCTATTTTAGGTTTTAAATTTTAACTTGTTCAGTTTTTTTATTATTATTATTATTATTATTATTATTATTATTATTATTATTATTATTATTATTATTATTATTATTATTATCATCATCCTAAGGTAAAATTATTTCTGTGTAAACAGCTGTTTGCTATTTCACTTCTAGAATTTAATAGGTTTCGGGGATCTTTAAAATTCAGGAGTTCATATATATATAAAGGTTAATATCTTTTATTTGTCTAAAACTCTGACGAGGCTTGTTGTATCAAACGAAATTATTAGATAAAAAAGTCAAGATGAAAAAAAAACTATTGTTTTTATTTTTGATTTTGATTTTAATAAAAATATCTGCATTTAACACATGGTTTTTTGAAGGCATTTTGCCTCTTTCTTGAAGTTTAAAATTTTAAAGATGCTTAAAAAATGAACTTTCCCAAATGTATACCTACCAGCGACCATGCGCGATTTAAGTTCAAATTTAAAAGAGACATTTACACCATTAAGTTCACACAACATCGGACGTCACTTCTACAAGACCAGGAAGGATTGTTACGAAAAAAAATAAGGTTAATACCTTTTATTTGTCTAAAGCTCTGACGAGGCTTGTTGTATCAAGCGAAATTATTAGATGAAAAAAGTCAAAATTAAAAAAAAAAATTGTTTTTATTTTTATTTTGATTTTAATAAAAATATCTGCATTTAACACATGGTTTTTTGAAGGCATTTTGCCTCTTTCTTGAAGTTTAAAATTTTAAAGATGCTTAAAAAATGAACTTTCCCAAATTTATACCTACCAGCGACCATGCGCGATTTAAGTTCAAATTTAAAAGAGTCATTTACACCATTAAGTCCACACAACATCGGACGTCACTTCTACAAGACCAGGAAGGATTGTTACGAAAGAAAATAAGGTTAATATCTTTTATTTGTCTAAAGCTCTGACGAGGCTTGTTGTATTAAGCGAAATTATTAGATGAAAAAAGTCAAAATGAAAAAAAAAATGTTTTTATTTTGATTTTGATTTTAATAAAAAAATATCTGCATTTAACACATGTTTTTTTAAAGGCATTTTGCCTCTTTCTTGAAGTTACATATATATATATATATATATATATATATATATATATATATATATATATATATATATATATATATATTAGTACTTCATGTATCCACATAAAATATCATAAGGAGATATAATTTTTTATGTATCAGTTTTCAGTATTTACTTCAACAGTGCTCGATACGTAAGTAGAGCTAGGTAGTAAGCAATGAAAATATATATGGCAATCAAGCTACACAGAGGCTCCCGTATTTCATCCCCGGGGGAATGTGCATTTAGCCTGACGATTCCCCCCGGGGAATGAAACACGGGAGCCTCTGTGTAGCTTGATTGCCATATATATTTTCATTGCTTACTATATATATATATATATATATATATATATATATATATATATATATATATATATATATATATATATATATATATATATATATATATAATGCCCCTTCAAGGAGTGTCTCCCTACAACCCAAACAGAACAAGTACATAGCACCTATATTGGCCATAATACAACAACTCTCTTTCGACGTCTAACTTACCATTTATCCGATACCAGCGCCATCCAACGTCACATTACCTCACATAACAAAAGACTACAGTCGACCGACATACGGAAAATACTAACATCTAACACCAAAATCATACACAAAAATAATTGCATAAACCGACTTAAAATCCTAGAAGCAATATTCATTAAAACCAACAACCCAATATAATTATAAATAATTAAGTTTGAAATGATTGTCTAAAACTAGAAAATCACTTTTTACTTCAATAACAAGATAATACAATTATCAACGATTGATTATTATCTATAATAGAACAAAACCGTCTGTGCAACACATTACCTTCGAACTGCTTCCCTGCAGATTACAACATAGTCATCTTTAAATCCAATATTAATTAATACTTGTCATAAACTATCCCGCATAAGTGACCAAACTTAGTTCATTCTATTAATGATTTTTCAATCCTCTCATAATATTCTTCATCTTTCAACTGAGAATCATTCCATCTTATTAACCGTCACTCTCGGGTGGCTTTTGGCCTGGATAAGTGGGGACTAATTAGTAAAAAAAAAATTACAAACGCACATGATAAGTCTTTGCAGTATTTGCACATAAAGTGTAGTATCTGTTCCGATGGATACTGCACCCTATACTGGTATTGTCTTGTTCTTCGGAGCTTGACTTACGCCGGTCAATGGGTCTGTCCTGTGCAGTTCTAGGAGGTGCACCCTCCCAGGCTTTGCCACCCCTCTTTGGGGAGGAGTAAGTTTATTGCTTACTGTCTGAGGCGCCCCTACCGGGGAATGCCGACGGGGCTACCCAGGCAATTTTTAAATGACCAGAGTGCTGACTTTTCAAACCCCACTTTCCCGACCCGACCTTGGGTCACATCTTACTTGTGGGGGTAGGATAAAAACTGGCCTTGTGCCTAACTCCTGGGGAGGAGTAAATCAATACTCTAGCGTGTTCGATTTCCAACATGGCGGTTTCAACTGTTCCGTATACGTCTGCTTGCTGTCACATTGTTTGTCACGTGCACATAATTTCTATTTTCACAGGTGACTATAGATTTTCGATAGGATCAAGATAGGGACTTGATGGTGATGTGTTTAGCCAGACACAACTGGCCAACATGCACAGCTTGGCAGTGCACGAACCGCCCCCATTGCCGGCAATTTATATATGTATTTTATTTTTTTAAAGATATTTCACCCCAAACAAGGCAGGACGCCACTGTAGACGTAAAGAGCTACTGAAAATTAGGGAGTAGGTTTTGGGTGTCATCCTAAGTTGGGAGCTGTGCATCTAGATAAACTGCCCTTTCCCAGCCAATCCACAGTGGGGCTGTTGGAAACGCCATGAAAACCGATGTCCTTCATTTTGACGTCGAACATCCAAACTATAGAATTGATTTCGCTTCTCTGCTGCATACCTTTTCTCATGACACAACTTCTGGTACACGTAAGCCTAAGCTCTAACTTACTTTCTAATGGAAAATTATTATTTTATTATTTTTTAACCTTTTTTTTTAGTTTTTTTTTCTCCTCTTTTTTTTTTTAACATAGTTCACCCCAAACAAGACAGGCCTCCACTGTAGACGTAAGGGGCTACTGAGAATTAGGGAGTAGGTTTAGGGTGTCATCCTAAGTTGGGAGCTGTGCAGCGAGATGTCTGTTTACATTAGTTGTAAACCTCTGCATGTCAGTAACGTCGGGGAAACAGGGAGCGGGGAGGGAATTCCGGGGACCGGCAGCACGAGGAAAGAAGCTGCTGGAGTAGAAGGCTCTCCGGCATCTGGGGACCTTCACAGTGAATGGATTGGGACCTGGTGACCTTGGGTGAGAATAAGAAGCGTTTGACTTACCGAGATCTTCAGATTCGAACATGCATCCTTCGTTGATACCGAAATCTCGGCACCATCGTAGAAAGTTGGCTGTGTTGTCCCGGGCATACCACGTCCGAGATTTCGCGTTTTCCCGGCAGCGAAATCGAAGTCTGGGAATCGTCTGTGAATAATAATAATAATAATAATTTAAAAAAAAACGAATTTCATTTTTAACGCGAATTTTATTCCCACATGTTTTTTGGTGTGTTTTGGGGTGAACGTTTCTATGTTATTTAAGAGTTATTTAAAGTATAATAATGGGAATTATGTAAACGATTCGTTTTTTGAGTTCGGTTTTAGAAAATGCGAAACGTCATTTCAACCGGGTTTAAAAGCAGATTCGACAGGCATGACATCACGCAACCTATTTTTATTGAGCGAGTGAAAAAGGTGTGACTCGATCCGGACACGTTTTGATCTGATCTCATCTGATATGAGTCGATTCACATCAATGGAAAATCAATGACGCATACGGAGTTGTTGACTCATTCGACTCGAAAGTTGATTTATTTCAACTCGATACCACATCACGTAATCACATACATCGATAATTACTCAATATATATATATATATATATATATATATATATATATATATATATATATATATATATATATATATATATATATAGACACCTGCCCGTTGTCAAATTGTTATACATATATATAATATATATATAAATATGTTATATATATATTATACATAATATATATGTTATATAATATATATAATATATATATTTATATATGTTATATAATATATATAATATATATGATATATATATTATATATATAATATATATATATATTATATATAATATATATATAATATATATTTATATATGTTATATAATATATATAATATATATATAATATATATTTATATATGTTATATAATATATATAATATATATATAATGTATATATTATATATATTATATATAATATATATATTATATATATATTATATATAATATATCTATATAATATATATATATTATATATATAATATATCTATATAATATATATATTATATATATATTATATAAATATTATATATATCATATATATATATATATTATATATATATATTATAAAATGTTATATATATAATATATATATATTATATATATAATATATATATATAATATATATATAATATATTATATATATAATATATATATATTATATATATAATATACATTATATATAATATATATATATAATATATATTATATATATATAATATATATATTATATATATATATAAAATATATATATATTATATATATAAATTTACTTTTTTATTTGGGTCAGTAGGGAATACGTTCTTATTAATAATATTTCTTAGAACTTGTTCATCTACTTTATAGTTCTGATGGAACTGGTTACGATAAACTAGTTTATTAGTTGTGTTAAGTGGAGAATTTGATTTATTATTATTATTATTATTATTATTATTATTATTATTATTATTATTATTATTATTATCGTGGGAATTATTTTTAAACAATCGAATTTGTTGGTCGATTGCGTAGTTTGGGAAACCATTATTAACTAGAGTATCTTTTATATTGATAAGTTCATGTTCGAAGAATGTAGGGGAGGAGGCAATTAGTTTTGCTCGAGTTAGTTAGTTTTTAATAATGGCTATTTTATATCTAAATAAAAAAGTAAAACTGATTATTTTCTACAATAAAGTAAAAACCACTAACCTTATTATCACAAATAATTCTTCCACCTCGATTAGAGTTTTGGATAAGACAAACCTTGTTGATGAGTTTAAATGTCCTTTGGGAGACTGTGTCTCCGACAACCAAGAAAAAAACATATACATAGGTTTGACTACCACGACTTTGTCGAGAAGATTGACGATGCATAAATACTAGCGCCATAGCCCAACACTTAACTAACGTTCACTCCAGCTCCCGATCGGAATTCAGAAAACTCTTAGTAGAAAATACCAAGATCTTAGAATTCAGTACTAACAAACAAAAACTTCATATATTAGAAGCCCTATATATAAAAACCAAAAAAACCCTAATTAATAGAATTAACTTTAATATCAGTAATAATATTCTAAAATGTTTATCGCTCCAAATATAGTTTCGTACTTAGTACATAATTCCCGCCAAAAACAATTTATCAATACTAATACATGACCTATACCTGATTAACCTCATTCCCCCGAAGATGGACCCAGATGAGTCCGAAAGTACTTGAGAGACAAATCCAAACTATGGCAAATTCATCAGCCAATTCCCCTCCGAAACAAAAATCCTGATTCGGACTATTAAAAGGATCTACTAAAGGATATCTAGACATGAGTTGTCTCTTATATTCAACAATACTTGCCCGCAAGAGAAGATGCTGCCTATATATATAT
>OY744538.1:11697584-11702584 GCA_963556195.1 Sepiola atlantica
AATAAAAATTGTTACTTTCAACAAAACAAAATGGACGAAGGTGCGGTACTCCGAAGAGAATAATAGAAACATTCTTTTCGTGAATGTCCGTTGAGGTGTTGACTGGACGATCTGGAAGTCTCTAGTGCCGCACGTGGCTCGAGTGATAATGTTATATGAAATATTGGCACTTTTTTTTATAAGTACCGTGTCGTATTTGAATATTACATATTTAGAAAGGCAAAGACGATATATGTTCTTTTTCTTAAAAAGAAAAAAACATTTACTTACCTTAAAGTATTCATGCTGAAAGCTTTCATTTTTATTTTAGAAGAGTCAGTTGAAAGGGGCGATAATTCAAACGGTTTTTTTTTGTAACCATAACCCATAAAGAAAATCCAGAGAATTAGTAAGAAAATAAATTTAAAAAAGGGTACTTATGCAGTTTACGGACCGGACTGAAATAATAACGTTATAATTTAGAAAGCAATTCTTAACATGGGGGGGTGGTGGTGGTGGGGGGGGGGGTGATTAACTATCCTGTACTTTCATCTAACAATTTAATAAGCAGAAGAGTTAATCAACCCCATACCTCTCCATGTTAAGAATGGCTTTTAAAATTATAAGGTTATTATTTCAGCCCGGTCCGTAAATTACATAAGTAGCCTTTTTAAAAAAAAATTATTTTCATATTAATTCTCTGAATTTTCCTTATGGGTTATGGTTACAAAAAAAAAACAGTATCAATTATCTTCCCTTGCAACAGATTCTTCTTAATCAAGGGAGGCGCGAGAGCGCTCTATCCCTTAATAGACTTCAACAACGGCCTATGCTGGAAATCTCATTTCTTTGATCAATCATAACTCAAAAACCAATAAACCAAATTAGTTAAAACTTTGCACAAAATTTTTATTTGATAGGTTTTATAAGTGTGTAGAATTTCAGCATCATTAGTCAAGGCAACCCAGAGATCCAGAAAGTTCAATCATGAAATCATGTTATCCGTGTGTACGTACGTATGTGCCACCCTGTATCTCATCAACTATTTGATGGATTCAGCTGATTTTTGGCAGAGATAGAGGTCCTAGGGTCTAGTTGATGGCATTTTAATTTCAGTTTACCATATACCTTAGTTTTCCAGAAAATTCAAAAAAACCTTTAAAATGACCATTGTATTGAGGCATAGCCTTTACAATAATAGTGACATTCCATGATAAATGCCAGTATACTGAAATCATATGCCCTTAATAGGGTTAAGATGAAAATTCATATACACTAAATGTACAAAAGCAAGGAAATTCCAAAATTTTTACACTTTTATTGTCATTAAGGGTATGCGAGCACAACAGGGCTATGTATTTTACTGGTAGGAATTTTTCTTCAGCGCACCTCACACACTTCATCCACTCATACATAGAGATTTATACTGTAGTGATGTGATAATGAAATGGTTTGGTTGATATGTAGTCATACCCTTAATTAATGACAATAAAAGTGTAAAAATTTGGGAATTTCCTTGCTTTTGTACATTTAGTGTATATGAATTTTCATCTTAACCCTATTAAGGGCATATGATTTCAGTATACTGGCATTTTTCATGGAATTAGAAATAAAAATTTCATTTGTCCAAATAATATAGAAACACCGGAAGTTTTACTTGTCAAAACATGAGTCGCATAAAGATGGCCACCCTGATGGTAGATAACTTAATTGGAAACATTAAGAAAAAGAATAAAAGTGTTTTTTTTATTTATTATATTTTATATATTATATTTTTTTATTGATACATAATATATAACATAACTATATTTTATTATCATAAATAAATATATTTCATAAATTTATATTATAAATTTATGATCACAACAATAAATTTATTTATTTATTTCAATAAATTTATAAATTTATTTATTAAATGTATTTATTAAATGTATTTATTTTTATTAAATGTATTTATTAAATGTATTTATTTTTATTAAATGTATTTATTAAATGTATTTATTTTTATTAAATGTATTTATTAAATTAATTTATTTATTAAATATACTTGATTCAAATATTTTATATTCATATTAACTATTTTATTTAAATATTATATTAAATAAAATTAAATATTTTATTGTTTTATCCATTAAATATTTTATTTAAATATTATATTAAATAAATTTATAAATTTATTTATTAAATGTATTTATTAAATGTATTTATTTTTTTATTAAATGTATTTATTAAATAAATTTATTTATTAAATATGTTTTATAAATTTATATTCACAACAATAAATTTATAATCACAACATAAATGTATTTTATTTTTATATATTATATTTTTTTTATTTATTATACTCATTTTTTATTTCATAAAGTTTTACTTGTCAAAACATGATTCGCATAAAGATGGCTACCCTGATGGTAGATAAGTAAATTGGAAACATTAAGAAAAAGAATAAAAGTTTTTATTTATTTAGAGTAAAAATGCCTGATAACATCAGAATGAAAGACTTTTCACACACAGTCAGATATTTTCAGAGGTATCGAGTTTTAGTAGAATACAGTGAATGCACTGTCATATTAGACTAGAGATCTAAAACTAAAAAACACGTTATGGTTATCACGTGATGAGGGGAGGAGATGCTGTGAGCCAGAAGTAGGCAATGGTACCGGGGTATTGCCAATAAATATTGCCTCACCCCAGAAGGCTTGGGGGGGGGGGGGGGCACAACCTCCAGATTGGCTTCCATTGGTAGAACATTTTAGTGCATGGAAATTACTTTGTATCCCATTTACAGATGAGGAATTTTTATCGTAGTTGAGAGGTCGAGCTTTTTCTCTTCCTTGAAACGGGATGAGAACAGAACCAGCTGACCTTGAAATTGATTTGAAAGTTTTGGGTATTTATTTACCTCCTCTTCAGGAGGTTAGGCACAAGGCCAGTTTTATCTTACAGGGTAAGATGTGACCCAAGGTCGGGTCGGGAAAGTAGGAATTGAAAAGCCAGCGCCCGAGAAGGTAAGCACTCTGGCCATTAAAAATTGCCTGGCAGCCCCGTCGGCAGTAAGCAATAAACTTACTCCTCCCCAAAGAGGGGATGCAAAGCCTGTGAGGGTGGACCTCCTAAAACTGCACAGGACAGACCCATAGATCGGCGTAAATCAAGCCCCGAAGGCCAAGACAATACCAGTCTATGGGGTGCAGTATCCATCGGAACAGATGCTACACTTTGATCTTGGCCAAAAGGGCAAACATCAAGTCAAATAGTGTCCAGGAAAAGTATAGAAGGAGCGAGAAACAAATTTATTAAGCTTTGGGCCTAAAAAATGGTCACGAAAATGGTTTCCCGTAATAAAGCGACGACGATCACCCGAGCTGTAATTAGTGTATGGGCTTCAAACAAATGCTGTTGACATACGCTGTAACGTTAGTTTTGTAAAAAAAAAATAATTTAAAAAAGAAAAAGAATGAACTGACCTAGTAATCGCTGGATCCATTCTGCGAGGTCCTCTTTGAGGGGAATCAGGCTCTCGGTTTGCTGTTCGGCGCGTCTGGTCTCGTAGTCTTCGTCGACGGCCGGATAGAAGTTGAGTTTGTTGCCGACTCCGATGTCGTCATCTCCGTTGGCCGTCGGGTGGGAATTGTTTTGAACGGCCATCATGGACTCGTCGTTGATGGATATAAGCGGTGTAGGGGCGCCGGGCGGAGAGATATGCATACTCTAGCCAGCGGGTTGATGCCACCTGCAAAGAACAAGTATAAAAAACATTATATATATATATATATTTGCCTTTCTGGTACCAAAGGTACTAAAGCTTTTTTTTTTTTTTTTTTTTTAATGCAACCTTAATTCCTAAATAATTTTATTTCTAGCTACCATATCGCAGAATGGTTCGTAGGTGTAGTGTTTAGATAGTATTTTATTATTATTATTATTATTATTATTATTATTATTATTATTATTATTATTACTAGTATTACTATTGTTATAAAGAATTTTATTTGATATGCAAATTACCATATCACACGGTAGTTTTAAGGTAGTATATTATTATTATTATTATTTTATTTATTTATGTATATATATAAGTAACATTTTAAGCTGAATTATTGGGGAAATGGTAGTTTTATCTGTACCATTGGAGAGCCATGCATATAACTGTCCTGTTTTTAAATCTCCGAAACAGTTTCATGGTAAACAGCTGAAGATCCCCGTGTTAATATTAGATGCTTACGTTAAGGTCTCCTGCTTTTGTTTCACTGTTAGATACTAAATCCCCCTTTTTATTTTATTTACTTACTATTATATATTATTTATTTATGAATTTTCCAACAAATGTTAAGTCTACACTATTTTGGATTTAGTTAGTTTCTCTGGGAATTGAAACTGCATTTTCCTTTTTTTTTGTCTTTTTGTTTAAAATAACTCAAAGTTTCTTTAGACTATATATATATATATATATATATATATATATATATATATATTACAAAATTTAAATGCATTCTATACAGTGGAACTCTTACTAATACCTATAACGTGCGACCAGAGCACACACATCACTTGTGGACATTATTACACAACGAGCTTCGTTAACCTCTGAAGCACAAGATCAAGTGACACCAAGTCGTTTTAAAAAAAAAGGAAGAAAAAAATATTGTCTGTGCATACTCTAGCCAGCGGGTTGATGCCACCTGCAAAGAACAAGTATTAAAAAACATTATATATAAACACATTATATATATAAAAAAGAAAATAACATCTTCGTCCTTTTCCATCCAGACGGAACATAAGGTAATAGCACTGCTTATTATAGCTTTCTGCTTGACAAAAGTTATGTTTTTAGCGAAATGATTGCAAGACTTAATTACAAATACATAATATTAATAATGAGAAGAAAAACAAATCTCTTTTCGTTTTGATTTTATTATTGTATTCTGTGCTTTTAGGCGTATGCCTATATTTTATGCTAAATTTCTTAAAAGATGCTTTAAAGGAATATGAACAAACCAATTTCATAATATATATATATA
>OY744538.1:11712584-11720084 GCA_963556195.1 Sepiola atlantica
CCTCTGGAACTCCCTCCCTGTCCATTGTTTCCCCGACGGTACAGACATGCAGAAATTTAAAACTAATGTAAACAGACATCTCGCTGCGCAGATCCCAATTTAGGTTGAACCCCCCTCCAACCTTCTCCCCTTTTCTTTTTTCTCAGTAGCCCCTTACGTCTACAGTGGCGGCCTGCCTTGTTTGGAGTGAACTATGTTAAAAAAAAAAATGAAAAAATATAGCGACGTCTTCGACTTACGACAAATTGTAGTCACGTCGCACGTACAAAATCTTTAAAACATGATAACCTTAATTGAAGAGAGAGAGAGAGAGAGAGAGAAAGAGAGATGGGGGCATGCATACGCTATCTATGCTTTTACCATATCGTAATATTACTTAAAATTAAATGGAACACAAAGGTACATAATTATAAGCAAGTGTTATGTTTTATTAAGGAGCAGTCTGGTTAAAATAGCTAAGTTCAATGACAGCTTCGAAATTCCGCGTCAAATGTTTGACATGGGATATATATATATATATATATATATATATATATATATATATATATATATATATATATATATATTATATTATAATCAACAATACTGGTCTGCAAGAGGAGATGATGCCTATATATATATATATATATATATATATATATATATATATATATATATATATATATATATATATATATATATATAAAATATTTGTTGTTGTTTATTATCTATGTACGTATACGTTTCGTCCCTTTTCAATCAGGACTCATCAGCATAGAGATATGACTATTCACTACCGGTCGTACGATTCGAACAAGTATTTTTCAACTTGCATCCAACGTCGTTAACCGTGCACCCAATATTTGAATAGCCGATAAACAATGATAATTTAACACATATAAAAGCGGCTTGATGTCGAGGCATTCTACTTCTATTAAAGAAGGAATGATGCATATAAAGCAAGTGACGCCATGCTGTGTTTATACTACCATTTAGAGTGCTCTCCTTATTTTACGAGGAGCGACAAATATAAAATATTTGTATATATATATATATATATATATATATATATATATATATGTATATATATATGTATATATATATGTATATATATATATATATATATATATATATATATATATATATATATATATAGGTAATAAATAATTAATATATGTAGGTAATAAATAATTAATATTTATTTATAAATATTATTATAAGCCCCCTTTACTAAAGGCTGGGCACTCTGAGTGAGTTAAATAACAAGCAGTACAAATAGCTTCATGCAAGATCCAAATACAGTTTGTTGATCACTTTCACTGCTCGTCTAAAATTAGCCGCCGACTCGCTATTTACAAAGTTAAATTCCTCCTTAATTATTAGCTAATTCCATATGGCCGAGGGGTTAACGCTCTTGAATACGAATCAGTCGCGATTTGTGATCGGAGTTCGAGCCCGCCGACCGTTGAGAATTAACTTTCTGCACTGAAGATTGCGTTAGCATGAAACATCGATGTCTGTAGGTAATAAATAATTAATATTTATATATATATAAATACTTGATCACAGGGACTGTAAACAAGTGCGCTAACCAGTACGACACGTCTGAAGTTACGTGCTGATTTATCGCTTTTTAAAGTTAAGTTTTAAGTCCTTACAGAAAGGTGAAGCCCAACAATTTATCGCTAACGATAATGACAACAAAAGTAATCTCATACATATTTCTAGACAGGGCGTCTTGGTCCGATGGTAAAATGCTGGACTATAGACATTAATATCGAAGGTTTGATCCTTGTCTAAGTTAGCCATGCTGATGACGGCTGCGAGCCAGAAACACGTGTTCATGGATTACTGTTATGTACGTATAAAATAAATTAATTAATAAATATATATATTAAGGGAGGCGCGAGAGCGCTCTATTCCTTAATAGACTTAAAAAACGGCCTATGCTGGAAATCTCATTTCTTTAATCAATCATAACTCAAAAACCAATAAACCAAATTAGTTAAAACTTTGCACAATTTTTTTTTTGATAGGTTCTATAAGTGTGTAGAATTTCAGCATCATTAATCAAGGCAACCCAGAGATCCAGAAAGTTCGATCACGAAATCATGTTATCCGTACGTACGTACGTACGTACGTACGTACGTGCCACCCTGTATCTCATCAACTATTTGATGAATTCAGCTGATTTTTGATGAATTTGCCATAGTTTAGATTTGTGTCTATGGCAAATTCATCAGCCAATTCCCCTCCGAAACTTAAATCCTGATTTGGACTATTGAAAGGATTTACCAAAGTATATCTAGAGGAGTTGTCTCTTATATATATATATATATATATATATATATATATATATATATATATATATATATAAGAGACAACTCCTCTCTAGATATACTTTGGTAAATCCTTTCAATAGTCCAAATCAGCAATATGCACTAGCTAATAGAAACTAGTAAACGTACCCACATCTATATATTACACTAGTTTGTTTTTAACTACATAAACTAAAAGCCGATGAAAAACTGCCAAACGACACTTGGGATTAGTAATATAAGAAAATTTAAGTAGCATTGCGTGACTTGGCAGTTGCTACTTACTGGGCATTTCCAATCGTCGGGGGAAGAGGAGTGAGAAGTGGTGATACAGTGAATGGATGTAAGTGGCAAGGCTACATTAAATGATCATCTCTGAACATCGTTCTTTGGCCAATGGCAATAGTCTAATAATATTCTCATAAAGAATGTATTTATGAAAATCACACATTCGTAGTTACAAGTGGCCAGAATCAAGTTATGAAAGAACGACATATAAAAATATAGAGTGCTCTACGCCCCCCCCCAATAAAAGTGCATATGATTGACTTGCCCACCAAGTTTCAGTTATGAATATCCAACAGTCTTTTTTTATTGACGTTCAATGATATGTGGAAACACTTTGGCGATCGTCTCATCAGTAGGAGATGTGGTCCTGAATGGGCTTTACGGTCATCAGACCTTAACCACCCCAGATATTTATCTGTTATTTCAAAGATAAAGTCTATCAGAACAATCCCAAGAATATACCTGAACTGAAGAAGTTCACCACAGCCAAAATCAGGGGTGCTCCAAGAGATGGGGAGTTTAGGGTTAGAATTATTGATAATTTTGCACGTAATTATCCGGGTGTGATTGCAACGCTAAGGTAAATAGTGAATGGAGATAAAATCATCGACAGGCTTTAACTTTATTGAAAGACGCAAATCGACGACCCTTCATAAAGTGTTGCATTAATCGGAATAGACCGTAGTCAGATGGAGCAACGTATGGGCGATAGGGTGGACGCGACAGAACTTACATACGAATTGCTTGAATTTTATTGCCGGTCTTTCTAGTGGTATGCGTTTTTTTGCGTGAAGGTTCGCAAATCTGAGTCTTTCGATGAAGTTGAAGAAGCCTATCAAATATTTTTCGATTCAAAGTAGAAAATTAGTACTTTGACCATATCCGAAAGCTTGCAGATTGTTCGCAGAAATCCGTGGACAATGTTTTTTTGTTTTTTTTTAAAGAATAGTGTTTGTTTCGTTAATGAATTTTTTTATGATACATAAAGCATAATTTTAACGCGATATTTTTTTCCATAAATCAGTTACAATTAAACGGCTGTGACCTAGCATTCTTTCCCCTCCCCCCCCCCGAACCCTCTCTGTCCTCCCCCTTTTCTCTGTCTCTCTTTCTCTTTCTTCCCCCCTCTCTTACTCTCTCTCTCTCTCTCTCTCTCTCTCTCTCTCTCTCTCTCTGTCCCTCTCTCCCGATGACATAAAAGATCACATTTATTTACAGTAAATATATATTAAATTTTCAAATGTCCGGACAAAAAGTACCATTTCACACCAAAGGTCGATGGAAAAAATTGCTCTAAATGTCGACTCCTCTTAACTAATTTTGTTCCTGTTGACCCTAAAAAAAATGAAAATTACGAAAATTACAAAAGAAATATGTCCATATTCTGTCCGAGGTAATTATAAAAAAGAACATTTCAGCTTTGTGGGTGTGTCTCGTGGAGTTTCTAACTTTTAGGCGAACATACACAAGCACACACAAACAAACAGACAAACAAGCAATTGTCCTTTATACAGGGTGGGCAAAAATAAGGGTCCTATTTTTAAAAATTCATAACTTTTTTATTTATTAATTTTTTTTTTTTTTTTTAGAATAAGTAAAGGACCCCTTCCGAAGCAAGCATGAGCCGTATTAGCCCTAAGGAACGTACCCTCATTTAGAAAACATTATTTTTGCTTAAAAAACTCAAAACAGTGTAAAAAACAATACTTTAGTTTTTGTAAGTTTTAAGAAGTGTTTTTCGGCTAAAATTTGTTTTGTTTATTTCAAAAAATCTCGGAAGGGTCAGTCTACACACACATAAAGTTTGGTGAGTTTAACTTTTATTTTGTGGAAGTTATTCAAATTCAAGTTATTCAAATTTAAAGATAGGACCCTTATTTTGGCCCACCCTGTATAATAGATGGTATATGCTGGCTTATTTGAACCTGTGAGACATACGTGGAATGTATCAAAACTCACAATGGCACAAACATTGAAATATCATAGAACTTTTATAGGTGAAAACAACGTCGTTCTTGGGAATGGTTGGAAGGACATTTCAAATGTTGAACAATAAACAAAATTTGCCAGAAGGAAAACATCGCATGACAGATTTCGACAATTGTTAAGACTGTTTCATACGACGATCGTGATGATTGATCTTATGAGTCGAAGAGATAAGAGATAAACCTGACTTGTGAGGTCGTTGTCTTGCTGGATCGTTCTTAATTACAATTAATTAAACAACTCTGAAACGATTTTTATAGAGAGCATTTCATCTCTTTATTTTATTTCTTGCCCGGTTATAGTAAAGAGGAGAGAGAGACATAGCGACAGCCTTACTCTGGCTAATGTTTTAAGGGTTCACTGGATCAATTCTTCCCACTTCGGTTCCCACCGGGTACTGTCGAAAAAGCTCCCACTTGCAAATAGTAAATCTGATTCCCTTATTTTTGTTTTCGTCTTTCGTCTACGCTATTCTTATGGGTGCCAAATTTATATTTGACCCTTGCCAGTCACTCGCAGATCTAATTCAAGGCTGCTTAATATACAACAAAGATGGCGGAAACTAGCATTGTTAATTAGCGTCATCAGCCTAATGGACGCAGTCATGGATTATGGAATCAGCTATTCTGATTTCAAGTTCTCTACTATTGTCATTCATGCACTACTTCGCTTGGGAAAGGTATGAACTCACAATTTTCTCCAACTATGCACAAAATAGCAACTTGTATGCGAATAATCGTATACGATGATTCATTTACAATAGGTATTACGCGTTCGGCATTAAATAACCTAAAATGGGTTGATATGCCGTAAAAGAGATTTTTTCACGGAGCTTCCCGACCGTGATATGCTTAGCTAGCGTCACTTGACAATGTTTACATTGAGATATCACTTACATTCAGTCAGTGTCGTATTATAGCGCATGCGCCGACTGTCAGCTCGACGGTTGAGTTTCAATCCCAGCTTGGGGCATTAGCTGGTCTAGCCGCACTGAAGAGCTGCGATACAGCGAAACAGTCTGTATGTGGATGTATGTGGATGACTATATAAAGCCCTCTTTCTTGGGTAGAGCTTATTTGTAAGGATATCGCAAACTGCCATTAGCTTTAAGGCATAGCTCATTGGGTAAAACTAATTCGAGCTCCCGGCACTTGACAATGTTTACATTGAGATATCACTTACATTCAGTCAGTGTCGTATGATAGCGCAGGGGTAGAGGCGCCGACTGTCAGCTCGACGGTTGAGTTTCAATCTCGGCTTGCAATAACAACAAAAATAATCACGACATAATATATTATAAATGTATAAGCGATAAATCACGTAATTTCAGGCAGGGGCGTAGTGGTTAACGCACTCGATTACAGTCTGTAATCGAGGGTTTTTATCCTGTCATAGTCAGCCACGCTGATGAGCCGCAATAACGGCGAAACACGTGTTCGTGGATAACTATTTTATCTATAATATATATATATATATATATATATATATATATATATATATATATATATATATATATATAATAATAATGGTAATAATCCAGGTGAAAAATATCCACAGGGTGGTAATCCAGAGAATTTTTACCGGGTTTATAAAAAGTGCTCAATATCAAAATAGAGCTTTATATATGATAATTTTATTTACACAGACATGTACAAAATCTGCGACACTGGCATGTCGATGTTATCGATCAACAGTTACTATAAACTGAGATCCCATCAGGCAGAGTTAGAATCCGATCTTAACCTCAGATCATATTTGGAGAGATTTCTGTGTAAATAAAATTATCATATATATATATATATATATATATATATATATATTATATATATATATATATATATATATATATATATCAGGTCAGTGTCTATGTTTGACAAGGTTTGACAAGATTTGACTAATGAACAGCGCTGTCCCATATACGAGAGTAGATATGCGGTTGTTTATTTTAATCACGTGACATAAAAAGATTTGGAGTGAGAAATCAGTTGTTGTTCAAACTTTAGTGATGAAACACATAATAATCTAAGGTCTCGCTAGATATGGGTTTTAGAACACTTCTGAATATAGCCAGAAGAGAAAATGAACGTTAAATAGAATATATATTCCATGAAAAATGCCAATATACTGAAATCATACGCCCTTAATAGGGTTAAGATGAAAATTCATATACACTAAATGTACAAAAGCAAAGAAAATTCCCAAATTTTGACACTTTTATTGTCATTCAGGGTATACAGTAAAATATCTATGCATGAGTGGATGAAGTGTGTGAGGTGTGTTGAAGGAAAATTACAACCAGTAAAATACATAGCCCTGTTGTGCTCGCCTACCCTTAATGACAATAAAAGTGTAAAAATTTGGGAATTTCCTTGCTTTTGTACATTTAGTGTATATGAATGTTCATCTTAATCCTATCAAGGGCATATGATTTCAGTATACTGGCATTTATCATGGAATGTCACTACTTTTGTAAAGGCTATGCCTCAATACAATGGTCATTTTTAAGTTTTTTTTTTTTTAATTTTCTGGAAAACTAAGGTATATAGTAAACTGAAATTAAAATGCCATCAACTAGACCCTAGAACCTCTATCTCTGCCAAAAATCAGCTGAATCCATCAAATAGTTGATGAGATAAAGGGTGGCACATACGTACGTACGTACGTACGTACACACAGATAACATGATTTCATGATTGAACTTTCTGGATCACTGGGTTGCCTTGATTAATGATGCTGAAATTCTACACACTTATAGAACCTATCAAATAAACATTTTGTGCAAAGTTTTAACTAATTTGGTTTATTGGTTTTTGAGTTATGATTGATCAAAGAAATGAGATTTCTAGCATAGGCCGTTTTTGAAGTCTATTAAGGGATAGAGCGCTCTCACGCCTCCCTTGATTAAGTGAACTTGACCGTCGCCGTCTTC
>OY744538.1:11722584-11732584 GCA_963556195.1 Sepiola atlantica
TCAACTTAGAGTTTCACAACAAGATTTCTAGCGATACTTAGATGGCTGACGAAAGAAGGATTTTAAATAGTAATAGTTGCGGATTATGAAATTCAGTGCCTTCATGAAGTTGCTTTCATTATTGGTTTAAAAAAAGTATATATCAATATATGAGTAATAATTCAAAAAGAAAACAAGTAAATATATTATATTAATAATAAAAATTTAAATGACTAAAGAAACGTGAATGATTCAAACAAGCACTCTTCAGACTGTGTTACCAAGCACTGAAATGTCTTTGAAGATACACGTATATATATATATATATATATATATATATATATATATATATACTTTGCAGAATTATTGTAGTATAATGAGTTAGTCAATAAATTACCATTCTGTTCATTGTCGCATTATTGGGGGTTTGGGAAGATGATTTTATAACTCAGGGGGTACTTAACGGGAAAAAGGTTGAGAACTCCTGCATTAGGCTAATCCGCAGCCCCTGTCTTTGTTTATTTACTAATGAATCACTAATTATCAAGACTAAAAGCCATTCAATGATAATGATTAATTAGATGAATAGGTTGAGATTTAAATGATGATGAATATTACGAGAGGATTGAAAATGATAAATAGAATAAAAAGAAATTAATGACTTACGAGGACGGTTTATGACATTAGATGTTTATGACATTAGATTTTGAGATAACCATGTTGCAGTCCCCCCCCCCCCAGGGAAAAACTTTTGTAGGCACGTGTTTCACAGGTGGTAAATTCTTGGTAAGAAACTTTAGAGGAGCGATTAGAACGAGACATAACATATGGAAGATTCTCGTGGCCATAACAACAAATGCAATACCCGTGCTGTTATATATTCTCTTCTTTGAAGTTATTGGAAAGAAACTTTGTCCATGGAAAATCTGTTTTTGTTAGGCATACAGAGGGAACAAAGAATGGTTTTTGCATTGTTAATAGAAGACGGATTAATGCGGTGAAAGTTTTACAAGATGGACCCATAGATCAAAGCTCAGCCGAGCACTTTCTTAACGGTTTGTGCATTTTGAGGGATTGCGTCAGGCAATGAAAGTTAGATCTGTTTATAACGTTCAATAAAAACTATTGAAAACACACATTAAACCAGATTTATTTCATATTTAGTGTAGTCACTTTTCTTCCCGTTTGCCCTAGTTCCATATTTCAATAAGATGCATTCAACCATATTCATAAAACCCCTAATCTTGAACGGAAAAAGGGGACCTCATTTTCTGCTTCTTCTCTTCAAGTACGTCTTAATCTACTCAAATTATTTAGAAAACTTCTAAAGAAATGGTAATCTGTTGGCGCGAGATCCAGAGAATATGGTGGATGAAACGTAGTTTTCCAAGTATATTTTTCTAGAGGGTTCTTGATATTCTGTGTAGTGTGAGGTCTAACATTATCACGATTAAGCTCGAACACTAGACAAAAATTAAAAAAATCTAGAAAAATATGCTTAGGAAATTATACATTACCCACCCTATTCACCGGACCTCGCACCAGCAGATTACAATCAAGTTGATAGCTTTCAAAATAATTTGAGTATATGAAGATTTACTTGAAAAGTATAAGTCGAAAATAAGTGTATATCCATTTTCAGTTGAAAATTTGAGGAAAATAATGACCATGGCATTCGTTATCGTAAAACCAGAATATTTCGTCGCAGAACGAAACACATCTTGGGATGATTATAAGCGAAGAGACTTGATGAGACTTGAGTTCAGAAAGGCGGTTTTCCTCAAAGTCTGAGAAAGCAGACCAATACGATAGAGTGTCTGACTAATTGTATCCTTGCTCACTTCTGTTGTCCCAGCCGCCCGGGCGTCCTCTTCGGGTATTAAATGAGTTCGGGATTATTTCTGGGTGAATTAATATGCCAGCTCGTCCACTTAGATGGCGAGAACGTTCTGTTCTAGACAGATCGATTCGGCTTCCATTTTGAAATGACAGCTCTAGTAACAGTTTTATTTTCTTACGTGTATTCACTGGGATGTGTGAAAAATAGCTGATATGAGATATATAAAGGTCACAGGGTGTGAAGAGATATCAGTCTGTCCCAGTGCATTAAATGAAAGGTTAAATTCGAACACTCCAGAAGCTCCCGACTCCGACAAAATTCACCTCAAGAACAACGGCCAAAACGTTGTTAAAATGAACACAACAAAAAGCTTTACGTAATTGAAGATGCCCAAGTGCGAGTTGGCTCTTTCTTTTGATTCGATTCTTGTCTGATTTGTTCAGTAGTTCTTGTTTTCCCGGCGATCCATATTGGAGTAAGACCACGCATGTACATCGACCTTGTAAAAATAGTAATGAAATAAAAAAAAAACGACACCTTTTGTCTGGTTCACAGGTTTATTCATATTTCCGGAAACAAAAGTAGCGAATATTGGTTGTTCAAAGTACCACAAATCTTTCTTCTCCCGATAGTGCTGGGAAAGAGGCGTACAGATACGCCCCAGAAAGTGAATTTGAAGAAGTGCTACATCTCATGGACTTAAATATCTTCACGCACATGTTGAATTAGATATCACAGGAGTTGATTACAGCATTGCATGATTGAGGATGGCCTACTGCGATTTGCTTTGACTTTCGTCTGATCCGTCCAATAATTGTTTGATTCTTTCGAACAGTTATCTTGGATTATGACCGCATGAATATCGACCTTGGAAAAAAGCTTAGCTAGAGACGCTAATACCTTTTGGTCGGTCGACTTGTTTATTTATATTTCTAGAAAAACGGAAGTAGTGAAACGCGGTTGTTTAAAGTACATCAATTGTCCCCCTCCAGTTGAGACTGAAAATGGGGACGTGTCTGCCGATCGTCGTGATACCGACTATCGAGATACGTCGTCCTCGGGCAAGAGAGAGAGAGCGTCATATTTGGGCTGGTGAATCTCTGTCCCATTTGAGGGTACTTGATAAGGTGCAGAAACGTATCTGTAATTTGATTGGCTCTACCCTTTCTTCTTCTCTGCACCCTCTCATTCACAGACGTGATGTTGCTAGGCTCAGTCTTTTCTATAAATACTATTATGGCATGTGTTCTTCGAAATTGTGTTATCTATTCCCCGCTTCTTTTGTTCCAGCTCGTTTGACTCGTTGGTCTAGTGGTCTCCATCAATTCGCTGTTTTGATACCTCATTGTAATACAGCTTCCTATTCCAGCAGATTATTTTCAAAAATATGCAGGCATGCGGAACTCTCTTCCTCCTGACTGTTTTTCTCTTGCCTAAAGCCTTGGTCTTTTCAAGACTAAAGCCAATAGGCATCTTCTGTCTTTGCGATACTCATTGGCCTTTTGGCTAAGATCAAAGTGTAGTATCTGTTCCGATGGATACTGCACCCTATAAACTGGTATTGTCTTGGCCTTCGGGGCTTGATTTACGCCGGTCTATGGGTCGGTTCTGTGCAGTTCTAGGAGGTCCACCCTCACAGGCTTTGCCTCCCCTCTTTGGTGAGGAGTAAGTTTATTGCTTACTACCTGAGGCGCCCCTACCCGGGAATGCCGACGGGGCTGCCCAGGCAATTTTTAATGGTCAGAGTGCTCACTTTCTCGGGCGCTGGCTTTTCAAACCCCACTTTCCCGACCCGACCTTGGGTCACATCTTACTTGTGGGAGTAAGATAAAAACTGGCCTTTTGCCTAACCTCCTGGAGAGGAGGTAAATAAATACTCATATTTCGTTCCTGTTAGCTCCTTACATAGAGTGGTTTCATGCCTTGTCTGGAGCGATTTCAAAAAGAAAAAAGAAACGTAAGGTACCTCACTACTGTTCCGGCTCTGATCTCACTTCATACGACTTGGTCGCCACAGTGGCCGAGTGAAAGATAGATATCTCGCCTTATCACTAGTCAGTGGGGGAAGGAAATAAAGTATCGACTTCCTCCATTATTCAACAAGATGAGGAAGACAGTCTGAAAACGGTAAATAATGTCTATAAAAATGTGTCCCCGCACGAATATCGTCGAATAAAAATGTTATGTAAACAATTTCAACATCCGGACATTTTTTACATTCTTGTGATTATTGCGTTAAAAGGTACAATCTTTGCGTAGATGGTTGCTTTTGTCGCTTCTTTGAAAAGCATGTCTTTTGACACGTGACAAAACAAGTGATAAATGAAATAATTTGAGGAAAAACAATGGATTCTCTTTTATTATCACCAAAAGTCGTTCAAGAGGAAATCCTTGACCCAATTCCATTCAAAGTTGTTTGGTCGAAATTCAACCAACCGAAACTACTAAAACAACACAATATTCTGATTCCCAAGCAACTACTTGTTCGTCCATCTTTGCATGTTTCCTTTATAAACGTACATTTATTATTATTATTATTATTATTATTATTAATAATAATATTATTATTATTATTATTATTATTTACTCACTAGGAGTTTTCACACAAGTTATTAAAATTGATTTCTCACTGAGAATAACAAATAGTGTTCCCTGGATTCTGAGTCTCCCCAAACTGCCAGCTTTCTAAACCTTTTTCAATAACCATTGCAAATCACTTTGCGTTAGCGTAACAGCCGTTTACCATTACTTTCTAACTCGTAACGACCGTTGGTCTTCTCTGAAGTTAGAGTGGTAATAGACCTTCCTAAAAGTTCCAGTACTCCCAGTACTCTTCCGGGGGGGGGGGTCTAGTCGATGCTCTCCTTCCTCGGCCTTTTCATCTTCCTTGGCCCTTCACGACAGTTGTTTGTGGTACCATTCAATGCTGGTATCACCACACGCAGGTGTTTATAACTGTGAATGTGCGGGTGTATAGGGGGGGGCAGTTTATTGGATTCCTGGCAGTTTTCGCTTCCTTTTGGCTTGTGTGATGACCTTTCGGTATTTTTTGTTCTGTGTCTATTTAAAATTATCTATTTAAAATTATCTATTTAAAATTATCTATGGCAGATTAGGGTTCGTCGGTTATGTTATTTGGTGTCCACATTCCAGAATTTTTCTTAAAATTTCAGCTATTTTCATCATTGCCGTTCGTTATATGGATCCAATCTTCCCTTTTAATCCAATTTCTCCCAGTCTATTTCCAGGTTGTTCCTAGTGCTCCTACAATTATTGGTATCATAGTTATTTTCTTCATGTTCAATATTCCTTTCAGTTCTTTGGCAAATCACATGCATTTGCCTCGTTTTTCTGACTCCTTGATCTTCACCCTGTGATTATTATCATTATCATCATCATCATTATTATTATTATTATTATTATTATTATTATTAGTAGTAGTAGTAGTAGTAGTAGTAGTAGTAGTAGTAGTATATTATGTTTATTATTTGTACTCACAAGAAGTTCTCACACAAGTCATTGTCAATGATTTATCACTGATAATAATCGGTGGTGTTCCCTGGAGTCTGAATGACAACAAGCCTCCCCAGATTTCCAGTACTCTCCACCTCTTTTCGATAACCATTGCAAATGACTTTGCAGTATCGCAACAGCCGCTTACCATTGATTTCTCGCTGGTAAGGACCATTGGTCTTCTCTGGGACTTGGGTGGCAATAAGCCTCCCCAAAGATCACAGCACTCCGCACTCTTCCAGTGGAGGTCTGGTTTGTGATGTTCCTCCTCGGTCTTCTCATCCTCCTTGACCCTCTGCGACCATTGGTCTCCTCTGGGATTTGCATGGCAATAAACTTCCCCAAGGTCCCAGTAGTCTCCGCACTCTTTCAGTGGAGGTCTGGTTAGTGCTCTCTCTCTCTCTCCTCGGTCTTCGCATCCTCCTTGACCCTTCACGACTATTTTGTATGGTATCAGCCGAAGCTGATGCGATCACATGGGGGGGGGGCAGTTTCTGTTCCTTAGGTTCATGTGTTGATGTTCTTCCCGTGGTTTTGTTTTCTCTCTATTGTAAATTCATTGTGACTGGTTACCGTTCGCAGCTTATACTGGTTGATTTCCGCATTCGAGGATTTTCCTTAAGATTACAGCTGTTTTGATCATTACCGGCGTTTGTATGGTCTCAGTGATCCCTTTGATTCAAATTTTTCCTAGTCTTTTCTCCAGGCTTTTTGGGAATGTTCCTAGTGCTCCTACGATTATTGTTATTATATTGACTTTTTTCATGTTCCATATTCCATTTCAATTCTCTGGCAAGTTCCGTGTATTTTCCTCGTTTTTCTGTTTCCTTAATCTTCACTCTGAAGTCTGCTGGAACGGCAAAATCTACGATTTGGCAATTTTTTTTCTTCTTGTTGACTATTATTACATTCTTTCTTGCATGAATTTATCTGTTTGTACCTCCATGTTCACGAGGATTTTGTGATTTTCGTTTTCCAGTATTTCTGTCTCTGGTTTATGTTTGTACCATTTGTTTACGTGTTCGAAATGCAGACGTTTGCATAGTTCCCAGTGCACTGCTTTTCACACGCTGTCTGTTCTTGTATACTTTGGGAGCACACCTTTCGGGCGCTGGCTTTTCAACCCCCACTTTCCGACCCGACCTTAGGTCACATCTTACCTGTGGGAGTAGGATAAAACTGGCTTTGTGCCTAACTCCTGGAGAGGAGTAAATAATACTTATTATGTGATTTACTCTTTCGTCTCTTTGTCTACACAATCTGCATTTACTGTTTTCCTGGGTTTTATCTATTTTAGTTTTAATGTAGTTAGTCCTAATCGCATTGTTCTGTGCAGCTGTCAGTAGAGATTCCATTTATCTGTTCAGGTGTTCTTTTCTTAGCCATGCCCAGGAATGTTGGTTGGTCTCTTTTCTGGTCATTCTGATGAAACGTCCATGTAGCTGGTTTTCTTCATAGTTTTCTTTTCTTGTTTTTTTTATTGTTTTTAGTTTGGTGATTCCCGAGATATTATTATTATTATTATGATTATTATTATTATTATGATTATCATTATGATTATCATAATGATTATCATTATTATTATCATTATCATTATCATCTTTATCATTATTATTTATTATTATTATTATTATTATTATTATTATTATTATTATCATCAATATTATTATTATTATTATTATTATTATTATTATTATTATTATTATCATTATCATTATCATTATTATCATTATCATTATCATTATCATTATACTTATCATTACTATCATTGTTATCTATATTATTATTATTTTATCATTATCATTATTTTATCATTATTATAATCATTATTATTATAATTATTATTATCATTATTATTATCATTATTATCATAATCATTATTATTATCATAATTATTATTTCTTATCTACAATAAATTCTGACACTAGTCCTTAGCAGTGATCTTTCACTGCTAAAAACAAGTAGTGTTCCTTGGAATCCGAGTAACAACAAGCTTTCCCCATATTTCCAGTACTCCCCGCTTATTTCGATCGCCATTGTAGTTTACTTTGTATTATCGCATCAGCCGTTTATCATCTTGAGACTGTGGTCTCCACTTGTAGTGAAGAATCTGTTTACTGAGATACAAACATCCTCGACGTATATATAAATCGCCCTTCAAACAACCGTCCTGGGGCCGGACGACACGAAGATTTGCTGGTTCTTTATTTATTTTTTTACAATTATTTAATTTTCTACAATTATTTAATTTTTTACAATTATTTAATTTTCTACAATTATTTAATTTTCTACAATTATTTAATTTTCTACAACATTAATTTGTTTCTAGCATTAAAGCTGATAATAACATCTGCTACATTTCAAACATGGCTGTACGAATCATCATACACTGTGGAAAGATGACCCAGCGCATGCGTTTCCAATACTGCCATCACATCATATACCGCAGTAGCAGTACACACTACAACTAGCAGCACTGATTTTGCCCCCTACGACTAGCAACAGTTTTCAAATCTGCCCGTGTCATCGTCATCGTCATCATCATCACTTTTAGTATTTACTTCTAGCAGAAGCGATCCTGACCTCTGCGACTAGCAGCGGTTGCCGATCCTGCCCCATCATCATCATCATCATCATCATCATCATCATTTTTACTATTTACTTTTAGCAGAAGCGATCCTGAACTCTGCGACTAGCAGCAGTTTCCGATCCTGTCCGCATCGTCATCATCATCATCATCATCATCACCTTTAGTATTTACTTCTAGCAGAAGCGATCCTAACCTGTGCGACTAGCAGCAGTTTCCGATCCTGCCCGCATCGTCATCATCATCATCATCATCATCACCTTTAGTATTTACTTCTAGCAGAAGCGATCCTAACCTCTGCGACTAGCAGCAGTTTCCGATCCTGCCCGCATCGTCGTCGTCGTCATCATCATCATCATCATCATCATCATCATCATCATCATCATCATCATCATCATCATCATCATCATCACCACCTTTAGTATTTACTTTTAGCAGAAACAATCCTGACCTCTGCGACTAGCAGCAGTTTCCGATCTTGTCCGCAGAATTATCATCATCATCATCATGTATTTATTTCTTTTCGAAATAGAAATTCTCTAACTTCGTCGCACACACGAGTTCGTCTTCGTTCCTGTTGTTCTTTTCACGTTCCTGACGTGTCTTTCTTCTATCTTTCTTCTATTTTTTTTTTTTAACTTTCCAGCAATGGTCGTGGTATACTAGAAGACTGGTCATTGCCATCCGTTCCACCGTTACCGCTGTAAATCGGTGACACCCGTGCGTGATGTGACACATCAACTGGGTAGATACACCTGTGTGCAGAACGACCACAGGAAATTCGACCAGACCAGCCCTGTTCCTATCTCTACGACGGCTTCGAACGAAGACACAGCCGAAACAAGCAACAACCTACCGAGTTATTGACTTAGTCTCGGTTTTAGCCATATGTATTAAGAGAATATCCACACTGAATTTCAAGGAAGAAACAATTATGTCCAGCTACGACACAACGACGAAACACTCCCGGACATTCATCCAGAACGAAAAATGGCCCTAAAATTGGACCAATGAAGTTATCATGAGCAACGCATAGAATAAGTCTTATCAGTTAAAGACAAGTGCAGATGCGCCTGCGCTAATTAATTACTCGACGACTGAACGTTCGTTGATTCTGAACGAGATGACTCATCATTTCGGACAATGCGCTCCGACAACAGTGCAGACTCATTTGCATTCGTCTCTTCAAATTTGCACACTCGTTTGCGAACATCTCGCTCTAACAGCCGCGCAGACCCTCTTGCATCTGTGACTTCGACCATAGTGTACCACCGATTCTGCAATCATCATCACAGCATCCACAGCAGCTCGGTTCTTATTATAAAGATTACATTTCAAACAGAGCTTTACGAATCATCATAAACTGTAGCAAGATCGATCGCTCGACTGGCGATTTTCCAATATTGCAATCACATTGTCTTTCATAGTACGACTATCAGCAGATTCCGCTCCTGTCCACATCATCATCATCATCATATCTCTCTCTCTCTCTCTCTCTCTCTCTCTCTCTCTCTCTCTCTATCTATATTTCTCTGTTATTATTTACAACTACTAGCAACCACCCTCCTCTCTACGACTAAGAGCAGTTCCCGATATTTCCATCATCATCATCATCATCATCATCATCATCATCATCATCATCATCATGATAATCATTTCCCATCTCCAATTAGCAACAACTATCCTGTTC
Source organism: Sepiola atlantica (assembly GCA_963556195.1). Taxonomy (NCBI): domain Eukaryota; kingdom Metazoa; phylum Mollusca; class Cephalopoda; order Sepiida; family Sepiolidae; genus Sepiola; species Sepiola atlantica. Next base: position 11,732,194 of record OY744538.1, read on the forward strand.
CATACGAGCAGCAGTTTCTAATCCTGCCCACAGCATCATCATCATCATCATCATCATCATGATAATCATTTCCCATCTCCAATTAGCAACAACTATCCTGTTCCATACGACTAGCAGCAGTTTCTGATCCTGCCCACAGCATCATCATCATCATTATCATGATAATCATTTCCCATCTCCAATTAGAAACAACTATCCTGTTCCATACGACTAGCAGCAGTTTCTGATCCTGCCCACAGCAACAACATCATCATCATCATCATCATCATCATCATCAATTAGCAGCAACGATCCTGCTCCGTACAACTAGCAGCAGTTTCTGATCCTGCCTACATCATGAAGTATTCAAACAGCTCTTTCCCCAGATACGTATTTTATTTCTCTGGAATAA
>OY744538.1:11742584-11765084 GCA_963556195.1 Sepiola atlantica
CAGTATTAAATGACCGTAAAGGGTTAGAGTTAGGGTTAGGGTCAGCATTAAATGACCGTAAAGGGTTAGAGTTAGGGTTAGGGTCAGTATTAAATGACCGTAAAGGGTTCGAGTTAGGGTTAGGGTCAGCATTAAATGACCGTAAAGGGTTAGAGTTAGGGTTATGGTCAGCATTAAATGACCGTAAAGGGTTCGAGTTAGGGTTAGGGTCAGCATTAAATGACCGTAAAGGGTTCGAGTTAGGGTTAGGGTCAGCATTAAATGACCGTAAAGGGTTCGAGTTAGGGTTAGGGTCAGCATTAAATGACCGTAAAGGGTTAGAGTTAGGGTTAGGGTCAGCATTAAATGACCGTAAAGGGTTAGAGTTAGGGTTAGGGTCAGTATTAAATGACCGTAAAGGGTTCGAGTTAGGGTTAGGGTCAGCATTAAATGACCGTAAAGGGTTAGAGTTAGGGTTATGGTCAGCATTAAATGACCGTAAAGGGTTCGAGTTAGGGTTAGGGTCAGCATTAAATGACCGTAAAGGGTTCGAGTTAGGGTTAGGGTCAGCATTAAATGACCGTAAAGGGTTAGAGTTAGGGTTAGGGTCAGCATTAAATGACCGTAAAGGGTTAGAGTTAGGGTTAGGGTCAGTATTAAATGACCGTAAAGGGTTCGAGTTAGGGTTAGGGTCAGCATTAAATGACCGTAAAGGGTTAGAGTTAGGGTTAGGGTCAGCATTAAATGACCGTAAAGGGTTAGAGTTAGGGTTAGGGTCAGCATTAAATGACCGTAAAGGGTTAGAGTTAGGGTTAGGGTCAGTATTAAATGACCGTAAAGGGTTAGAGTTAGGGTTAGGGTCAGCATTAAATGACCGTAAAGGGTTAGAGTTAGGGTTAGGGTCAGCATTAAATGACCGTAAAGGGTTAGAGTTAGGGTTAGGGTCAGTATTAAATGACCGTAAAGGGTTCGAGTTAGGGTTAGGGTCAGCATTAAATGACCGTAAAGGGTTAGAGTTAGGGTTATGGTCAGCATTAAATGACCGTAAAGGGTTCGAGTTAGGGTTAGGGTCAGCATTAAATGACCGTAAAGGGTTCGAGTTAGGGTTAGGGTCAGCATTAAATGACCGTAAAGGGTTAGAGTTAGGGTTAGGGTCAGCATTAAATGACCGTAAAGGGTTAGAGTTAGGGTTAGGGTCAGCATTAAATGACCGTAAAGGGTGATATGCAGTTGGACGAAATAGTCAAAACGTTTATTGTGCGTAATAATAACAACAACAACAAAAAAATAATCATTTTAAAGCAGGCTAAAACATCCGCAGGAACCTGCTGATTCCCAAAATAGCCGTTGGTTATGCTACAATGTTGGTGTTCTTGCTTAACTAAACTGTTTAGTCTACTTCTAGCTACCAACTTGATCTTATTCCTCGTAAGAACATGGAAGCCAGCTTAGGATGAATAGATGAACATGGATATTCACAACATTAATTCATTTTATGCTTCGGAATTTTTTTACATGAGGATTGATAATTTGTATCATTTGAATTATTCGAAGTACTTTTCTCATCTTGCATGTTATTCTCACAAGGTTTCGGCCGATGTAACCTCCGACCTTCTTCATGTGTATTTTGTCGAACTCGGGAATTTCTTGTTCGGAATTTCGAACGGACCCCTTTATTTAATCCACAAGGATAGCTTACTCTCGTTCTGTCAGTCAGGAATGGGTAGAATTCTTAAGTAATTTATAATTGTATCCTTAGTGTCGCCCACACTAAGGATTGAACCTTTAACCTCCAGAAGACTATCACTTAGAACTTAACACTTTATCCGTTACGCCGGACGAAATACGCCTGAAGAAGGTCGGAGGTTATATCGGTCGAAACGTTGTGAGAATAACATCCAAGATGAGAACAGTAGTCCGAATAATCCAAATAATACAATTTAATTTATTTTATTCTGCAAGCCATTATTACCAAGTAGGGTGGTTAGTGGCATCATATATTCCTGGGAAGTTTTCATTAAAAATTCGTTTTCTAGACAGCCCTAGGGACTCGAACTGTTAGAACTGTTAAACCACAGATCTCATTGTTTTTAGACATATTAATTAATTGTTGCATTTCTGGGTCGAGAGACAATGGACACCTCCTGAAATGGCGCCTGTTCTACGAGGGGTACGATGGTAAAGCAAAGTTGCGTAATCACTAACCGCATATTGCTTAAATCCAGTGGCCGGAAAAAATCGAAAACGACACGAAACAATGCACGGAGAAGGGCGGGCGTTTTTCAGGGATTTCCTTCTTCTAGATAAGTCGCCTTTTCCTAGACGTAAGAGTCATCTTTACATTACCCTTTCATCTATAACTGTGGGGAAGGATTGTGGATTCATACCTCCCCCCCCCAAACATTATTAGAAAAAAGTGACCTAACAACACAGGCGATCACCATTACAGTGCGATCTTCATAAAATCTAAAGAACGACATAATCTAATTACAAAAGACATTCATGAAATGTAGCGAAAAGACAATCTGATTCAGGCGGCGCCCCCCCCCTCCCCCGCCCCGCTTTTTTTAATCCAGAAAAAACAAACTTAATGGATCACTTTTATTGATGGAAGTAAAAAAAAGAAAAGGGGACCAGTGAGTGGTGTCGGGAAAGGGGGATAGTCTTTTGTGATTTGTTCCCACGATCGATGCAGTCATAATGGCGCCGAGTCCAAATCAAGTCTAGTGTGGATAGAGGTGAGGATTACAATAATAATGGAATGAAACAGAGTGTATGTCAGGATACTTGCTGTTGCTCAGTTGCCCAGACGTTAGGGAAAGGCAGCTGGGAACAACTGCTGTGAGAACTCCAAGTGAGTAGTAGTAGTAGTAGTAGTAGTAGTAGTAGTAGTAATTTTTAAAATTCAAACAAAATCGTCGACTTTATGCAGAAAGCAATGGAAAAATGGATACTTGAACTGACAACTGGAGGACAACACCGAACATATATATATATATATATATATATATATATATATATATATATATATATATATATATATATATATATAGTAAGCAATGAAAATATATATGGCAATCAAGCTACACAGAGGCTCCCGTGTTTCATCCCCGGCGGGAATCGTCAGGCTAAATGCATTTAGCGTGACGATTCCCCCCGGGGATGAAACACGGGAGCCTCTGTGTAGCTTGATTGCCATATATATTTTCATTGCTTACTACCTAGCTCTACTTACGTATCGAGCACTGTTGAAGTAAATACTGAAAACTGACACATAAACAATTATATCTCCTTATAATATTTTATGTGGATACATGAAGTACTAATATATATATATATATATATATATATATATATATATATATATATATATATATATATATATATATATATATACAGAGAGGCATTTTCCATGGAGACTACCTTTTGCCATAGCTATGATGCCACCCACCTCCATACTCAGAATATGTGACATAATCCTGTTGACACACCGGTTCTCTTTAGATCACCAAAGTTAAGTGACGTTAGGCCTGGTCAGTACCTGATGGGTCACCATTTGAAAATAGCAGGCGCTGTATTTGGGAGGACGGCGACACTTTCTTGCAAAAAAAAAAAACTGCAAAACTTAACGTTGTTAAATAATCTTGCCTGAGCAGGATACACCTGCGACTGAGGACCGCTTGTGAATTTGATATCCCCTAGAAACTTTCACTTCGGAGGAAGCGAGCTGAAACACCACCACCACCCCTCCCACTCAAGGTGCGTGCTACACCAGAACAGGATACTCAGAGGATGCAATGCAGGAAACAAATGTGCAAATGCAAACAAAAAAGAAATCATCTCACGTATATGGGTGATCTGAAAACTACTGGCAACAAACAAAAAAGATGATGGGGATGGAATTCTTTCGGGATGAAGAAGGGACAATTCGAAACGACGGAAAGTATAGAGCTACCCGATCGATAAGTAATAAGAGCGTTTAAGGAATTCGATAATTATAAACACATGGGCATTCTGGTTGCGCAAACCATCGAATCAACAGAGATAAAAGAGATCATAACAATGAAAAGAAAATGCGGAGAGGACACCTGAACAGACAGACAGAATCCCTACTGACAGCCACACAAAACTACGCAATCAGAACAAAGTACATACAATCTAAGATAAACAAGACCCAGGAAAGCAGAAAATCTACGACAAAAATACGAAACGATAAAACACGACATAAGTGAATACAACAAGCTAGTCCAAATGGACATAAAAAATAGACTTGGCTGGATTGCGAAGGTAGTTCACTGGGAACTGTGCAAACGACTACACTTTAAACGTGCAGACTAATGGTACATACACGAACCGGATGAAGTATAGGGAGGCGACGAAGGACAGAAAAATATGGAAATACAAATGGACAAACTAATCTAAGCAAGAAGTCCAGGCATGAGAATAGACTTCAGGAAGGAAAGCCCTGTCAAATAGTAGATTTCACCATCCCAGCAGATCACAGAGTTAAGCTGAACGATAGCTGAAAAGACTATGGAACATGAAAACTATCGTAATACCAATCGTTGTTGGAGCACTAGGAACAGCCCCGAAAAAATGGAAAAATGAATAGAAGAAATTGGAATCAGAGGAATAGTTGACACTGTTGTACTAATAAACCCACGGATAAGTTGAAAAAAAGGAATGGCATAATGGAGCTGAGACTGGCGATAGACAAGACTACTGGTATAATTTTACCCCCCCCCCCTAAAATATAGTGCAGTTGCATCGGGTGGTAAAACGGAAATTCGCGAGCTTTCTGGTGGCATGGGAAGACCGAAGAAGGATGGCATCATACTGACCTCGACTGGGAATGAATAGAAGTGCTAGAATATTAAAGAGGCTCAGTGTCACTCATATTCCAGGGAAAACCGCCGGCCGCTATCAACGATAAATCATTGGTTTGTGCGAGAAAACTTACGAGGAAACTTGCTGTCACTCAGACTCCGGGGAAAGCCACCCGTTGTTACCAGGGAGAAACCACCGGTAAGGACTAGTATGAGAACTCCTACTGGACACCACTACTACTACTACTACTACTACTACTACTACAATTACTACTGCTACTACTACTATTACTACTGCTACTACCACTATTACTACTACTACTATTACTATTACTACTACTACTAATAATAATAATGAGGAGGAGGAGGAGGAGGAGGAGGAGGAGGAGGAGGAGTCATTTGCACTGGTTATCGAAAGGAGGTGGAGAGTAGTGAAAATCTGGGGAGACTTGTCACTCAGACTCCAGGGAACATCACCGGTTGTAGGCGGTGAGCAATCGCTGACGATGACTTGTGTGAGTACTCCTAGTGAGTACTACTACTACTACTACTACTACTACTACTAATAATAATAATAATAATTAATTAATTAATAATAATAATTAACAATAACAACAATGAGTATTATTTAGTGTTGGTGTTATTACTCTCAGCTGTCGACATCGAGATAAGGTCAAAAAAATACTGTCAGTATATTTTAAGCTTGAACAAGTGTAACGGCTTGATATAATTTTAATCGCTTTTTACGTTCTGATTCATTGAAACTCTCGCACTGATTGACCTTTCGGCCAATACACCGCAGTGCCTATTTTAGGCGCTCAACTATTGTTACGTCATCGACAGATTATTGATCATATTGGTTCAATTTCGTTTTTTGTTTTTAATTATTTATAAACACAATTAAATGATTCACACACACACACACACACACACACACACACACACACACACACACACACACACACACACAGCATGAAAATATGGCCCCCTATAAAGGAGTTTGATTTCCTACATGGGACCTCTCTATTCCAGCCGTGCGACCATTATGCCCCAACTAGTGTGGTACAACAGACGACGAATCCTTCTGTTGCATAACTGAAGGGTGGACACATACAAATTGGCACTATGCTGTGACTTGGATCTCGTCTGATGATGATGATGATGATGATGATGATGATGATGATGATGATGATGATGATGATCTAGTAGTCTTTTCCCTACAACCTCTTTCGCACAGAAGAGATGTTGCTCGCCTCTCCCTACTGCATCGTTATGTCCATTGTAGGTGATCAAGTGAGATCCAACACCTGGTAACCCCCCCCCCCATCAAAGAAAAAACATTCACAGCAAGAACTCGCTTAGCTACAACCGCAGCAATGAACTTTCCTTTCTCCCTCTCTGTACCAAACGGAACTTCCATGAACAAAGTTTCTTTCCTAGAACATCCCATCTGTGGAACAAAGTATCCCATGGAAGGGCGGATGAATTTAGATACACAGACCTTGCCGTGAGTCTCACGATTTTAAACTTCAGTCTCTTTTTTCTCACGATTCCGTCCATTTCTCACGGCATTTCAATCTTTTAAATGCGTGAAGATCTGCTAGAAAAGTTTGTTTTCGTACTTGTTTGTTTTGCGCTATTGTATTTTTTGCTTCAAATAAATATTCGATTAATAACAAATTAAAAAAAAACAATAATAATTCAATGTGTAATCATCAAAGTTACGTTGGAACGAGAAACACACAATTTTATTGATTTAGAGATTGAAAAACAAATTAGCGCATAAAACAATAAAAGCAAATATGAGTTTGTAATTTCGATATCATTTCGATATCATTTTGATATCATTTCGATATCACTTCGATATCATTTCGATATCATTTCGATATCTTTTCGATATCATTTCGATACCATTTCGTTATCATTTCGATATCATTTCGTTATCATTTCGTTATCATTTCGATATCATTTCGATATAATTTCGATATCATTTCGTTATCATTTCGATATCATTTCGTTATCATTTCGGTATCATTTCGATATCATTTCGATATAATTTCGTTATCATTTCGATATCATTTCGATATCATTTCGATATCATTTCGTTATCATTTCGATATTATTTCGATATCATTTCACACTAAGAAATCCTCTTCCTACCACAACGGCAAAGAACGTTTTTTTCTTCTTCCGCGTGTCTGGCATCAGAATCAAGAAATTCCATAGAATAGATTTTCTTTCCAAAAAATTCCTATCTGCGGAACACGTTGTCATAATATGGCTTCCTTGAGGGCTACAACACGGTCGTCTTCAACATGGTCGTCAACAAAAACTTGTCATAAACCGTCTTTATAAGTAACCAAGTTTTGTTCATTCCATTCATCATTTTCAATCTTCTCATAATATTCTTCATTATTCAACTGACAATAAATCCATCTCATTAACATTTATCCTCAAGTGGTTTTTGGCCTTGATAAGTGGTGACCCATTACTATGTAAATACATCTAGTTTATAAAACTAGTCATTCAACAATTCAGGAACTCATCAAGTGTGAGCTCTTCCCAAAGACTGGGTGGTCCTAGGTTGCAGCCTATTCTAGCCTATATGATAACCCGACACTGAGTATTGGACCTGAGTAGGGAACCACGCAGTTAGTACGTTTCATTGCTCACTTATTAATTATTGATATGAAAGGAGGAAACGTGTAATATTTGCCCTACATTTGTTTGTAATTAAATTCCGACGCCATGTCTCTTGCCTGCAGCGGTCAGATAACGGTATTTTTCTATAGTCTGCCTTGTGGTTGATATTGTGACGTTAAATTGTCATTTGGGCGGCCCGTGTCTCCACCCACCAAAGTCGACCGGATGTTGAAGTGTATATTTTGTAGAAAATAGCTTCGTAAATGCAAAGAAAAGGCAAACAAAGAAATGTACTAATCACTGACTTGATCACACGGAAACACAAGCGTCGAGTCATAAATCAACTGTTATTAGCATAACAAACGCGGGAATTTCCTGGCGTTTTTCTTTCCCTTTTTTCTTTTTTTATATAGCAACGTTTACACCATTTCTCCCTCAAATTAAAAAAAATGAACTTCAAATTAAACAAGTCAGTCGTGAGACTGCAATCCTTCCGCCTGACAACGTAAGGATGTACCAAATCTTATCTGGGTCTTACTTCTCCATAGTGTATGAAGTATTCCCGAAGTTATTTTTTAAAACGGAATAAATACATTGCAGAATGTGTCTAATTTCGAAATATCACCACTGCCTGCATCACATCTGATGGCAGCACTTCCTCTTAAAGAACACGGTATGATTCTCCTGCAAAATTAACTCCCTCCGACAGGTCATCCTCATGAGATGTCTACACTGGCTGGATCATGTTCTTTGCCGTCAATCTACAAAGCAATTGCCCCAGCTCCCTTACGGGGTTGGAAAAAGTGATGTGGTTTTATTTACTCCTCCCCAGGAGTTAGGCACAAGGCCAGTTTTATCTTACTCCCACAAGTAAGATGTGACCCAAGATCGGGTCAGGAAAGTGGGGTTTGAAAAGGCCAAGAACATTTTATTTATCTTCCTCCCACAAGGTAAGATGTGACACAAGGTCGGGAAAGTGGGGTTTGAAAAGCCAGCGCCCGAGAAGGTGAGCACTCTGGCCATTAAAAATTGCCTGGGCAGTCCCGTTGGAATTCCCCGGTAAGGGCGCCTCAGGCAGTAAGCAATAAACTTACTCCTCCCCAAAGAGGGGAGGCAAAGCCTGGGAGGGTGGACCTCCTAGAACTGCACAGGACAGACCCATTGACCGGCGTAAATCAAGCCCCGAAGGCCAAGACAATACCAGTATGGGGTGCAGTATCCATCGGAACAGATACTACACTTTGATCTTAGCCAAAAGGCCAAGAACATATCATGACTGATGACGCTTAAAGCTGACCTAGAACCCAACCTGGGATCCAAATTCTCCGGAGTTTGCCGTTGGAACGACAAGTGGCTTGAGATTGCCCAATCGTTGACTTCAAATTGTCAGCCTTCATAAGGGACGCCGTTGCAAGGATGGATGGAGCCGGCTTAACCCACTCTGGATGAATGCCGTTTCATGTACAATTCAAGTATACCGCCGCCTGACAACGTAAGGATGTGCCAAAGTTTTATCTGGGCCTTATTTCTCCATATTGTATGAAGTATTCCCGAAGTTATGCTACAGAAACGTTTATAACTTAAAAACCATTTATCTAATCAGGCTGAAATTGTGCATGGTGGTTACTTATATCAAAGAACATCAGATACATGCATCAAATTTGGAAAAATCGGAAGTTGAAATTCCGGAAAATTTTCATATAAGATGCGAGACTTCGTTGGCTACAATATGGGACAAGTGGTGAGTCTCTACAATGAACAAAAAAAATTATCGCCAAATGTTTGACCTTTGACCTAGATATCTAAAAATTAAATCCGTTCTAAATTCGACCATGACCAAAATTTTGACACGAAGTTTAGTGACGATTTGTCAAGCGATGTGAACGCTAGGCTGTACACAAACTCAACGGAAAACATAACCTCCACTTTAGCGGAGATAAAAAGGCCAACTTGAATTAGAAATTAACAAAAACTGGATTTAAAAATGAAATTTTATAACATGTTTAGCTCAAATTTAAAAAGTTGAACTTCAAATTAAAAAAAGGTTAACTTCAAATTAAAACAGCTGAATTAGAAATTAAGTTAAATTTTAAAATGAAATTTAATTGCACCATTTTAACTTAAAAATTCAATAATTGAACACTTAATTAAAAAAGTTCAACTTCAAATTAAAAGAAAGCCGAATTCAAAATTAACAGAATCTGAATAAAATAGTGAAGATCATTTTAATCGCAAATTTTAAAAAAATGAACATCAAATTAAAAAAGCTCGATTTCAAATTCAAACAGCTGAATTCGAAATTAATAAAAGCTGAATTTAAAAATTAAATTTGATTACACAATTTTAATTTAAAAAATAAAAAGTTGTACATAAAATTTAAAAAAAATATCAACTTCAAATTAAAATAAAAAATATAGACCTCAACAAAAGCTGAATTTAAAAATTAAATTTAATTTGACCATTTTAACCTCAAATTAAAAAAAAAATTTTAATGCGCGTAATATTTTCATTTGAAATTTACATATTGTCAGTATCTAATTCAGCTTTTTTGATTTTATGTTCAGCTTTTTTAATTTGAGTCAAATCTTTTTTAAAATGTTATGTCGACATTTTAGGAAGGTCATCACATGTTTATGACAGACTTATTTTGTCGATCGGTCTGTCACGCTAAAGTTTTTGTTTTTTCAATAAATATCAATATTTAAAAAAAAGGCTACGCAATCGAACTTTGCGAAAATGAATGTGTTTATTGTGACAATAGGCCTATATATATAACTAACATTTGTGTTGGATTGACTCAAGAGTTTTTTTGTCTGCCAAGCTTGAGTTTTAAATAGCATGTTCACCACAGAATGTGCAGCTTGGCTGTAAATATCTTTACAATACTTGTTCTTCTTAATTTGAGATTTGAGAGGTTGGTTTTTTTTAATTTGAAGTTCAACTTTTTTAATTCGAGCGTAGTGACAAGGGTGTCTGTCTCATAATTGTCGATTAGTTTAACAGCCGTCGCTTTTTTTAGCTTCTTTACAAAACAAAAACGCTTGTTTTCCATGAATTTAACAATTAAGAATTTCTTTTATTAATTTTTATTGATTTTGTTGTGGATGTCATAAACGTTGTCTGTATTTAATCAAAATAAAACAACGCATTAAGTAAAACGCACGAGCGGACATCTTGGATTTGAAAACGTTTCTCTGGCGTTGATTATCTGCATTGTTTTGAAGTGTATGGGAGTACGGTTCATTGCGCCCTTTAATAAGTGCAAGGGTGTCTCACAAATGTGTACCCGGCGTGGGGCGTGTAGTACAACTAGTAGTAATATATATTAAACTTGTCAAGTTCAGAGTGTAATCACTGTCGACCAACGGAAGAGTCTATTTGAAATGTGTACGCAGTCTGATGGATGTATTGGAGTGTTTACTTATTCATTTGTGAGGTCGGAAAAAATGCAGCCGATTCATTGTCCGCCATTTTGTCCGGGAAACGGCGAATTTACGTCCATTAAAAACAATGAGATGGGAATAACCGTGCAGAGAGAGAGAGAATGAGATAGAGAGAGAGAGAGAAAGACAGAGAGAAAGACAGAGAGAGAGAGAGGCAGAGAGAGAGACGTAGAGAGAGAGAAAGAGAGAGGGACAAAGAGAGAGAGAGACAGAGAGAGAGACACACACACGCACAGAAAGAGAGAGAGAGACAAAGAGAGAGACAGAGAGAGGCACAGAGAGAGAGAGACAAAGAGAGAGAGAGAGACGTAGAGAGAGAAAGAGAGAGGGACAAAGAGAGAGAGAGACAGAGAGATGGACCATATAATAAAGACTTGATCATTGGAATTTAATATACCATTGCTTACTTATATATATATATATATATATATATATATATATATATATGTGTGTGTGTGTGTGTGTGTGTGTGTGTGTGTGTGTGTGTGCCTCTAGAGCCGAAAATGCAACACTGACAATATTTGCCGATTCCACAAGACTATCACAAAAAGGCGAATGACGTCATCCGTAAAACCATAGAGATGGGGAAGACTATCTGTGACCCTAAGACGTTAAGATAGTCTACTAGTATGCGAAGAATGTTGTTTGTTATCTTGTTTGCTAGTCACCGTGCACACCTCATCATTACATGATTGTTTTAGATAGTGGGAGGAAGGGGGAATAATTTGAAAAGTGCGAACGATAAGAGGTGTAGTTAGAGTAAAAAAAACAATGTAAATAATTATGAGAGAGAGAGGGGGGGACAAAAGAGGGTAAAGAGGGGGAAGAGGAGAACGAGGCCAAGAGAGAAAGGGGGAGAGAAAGAGGGAGTATCAGAGAGAGACGGGAAAGAAAAGGATACGGGAAGAGTGAAAAAGAGGGCAATAGAGAGGCGGAAAACTAGAGAGGGTATATAATGATATCACAATGTATTCTGAAATCCTTTGATTTAGCGAAAATTGGGTTTGTCGAAAAGAAGGTGTTCTGTCTACTAATCCTGTTGCAGTTGCTTAAAACATTGCTACCGTTGAACATCTCTAATAGTTTACTTTCTTTTGTTTTCTTATCTATCTATGTTCTCATAATATAATGGGCATTCTCTCTATGTTGTGTGTGTCTGTATTTCCGTTAGTCACAATTTTTTTAAACGAATAACTGAGAACAAACATGTAATTACCAGGATCTTTCATTCATGCAGCTCATCAGTGATTGTTTCTGTGTGTGCGAAACAATTGTCAAGTTACATTGAATTATTTTGAATTTCGATAAGAAAAATAATGAATAAAGACTTGGTCATTGGAATTAAACATACCATTGCTTACTTATATATATATATATATATATATATATATATATATATATATATATATATATATATATATATATATATATATACATACCTCTAGAGCCGAAAATGCAACACTGAAAATATTTGCCAATGCCACAAAGCTATATAACAGATCCACGGATAAATATCACAAAAAGTTCTAGGGGTTCCCATTGACCCTGTAAAACAGGAAAGAGTTCGCAGAGCTTTTGTAAAGACAGACCTTTGTTAATTCACTCATAATATAAGGGGCATTTTATGTGTGTGTGTGTGTGTGTGTATGTGTGTGTGTGTGTCTATCTGACCGTCAGTCAGAATTTTTATAATAAATACCTTAACTTCTTTTACAAATGGAAAATATTGTATTTTTGCTAAATAACAAATTCCCAAACCGGACGCCTTGACCGAAAATCTTTAAGTAAGTTAACAACAAGCAATTATTTATAGCGTAATGCAATACTCTCGGCTCCGCCTATTGAGTTCTTTTCGCAGCCAGTTTATATGGCCGCTGAATTTAGACGTTAATTGACTCTGCCATTTATACGGCAATGCATGGTGGACACATCGGTACGCGCCCTGACTACTGATTCAATTATAACTGTCGTATCAAATAATTATATATATATATATATATATATATATATATATATATATATATATATATATATATATATATATATATACATTTAAGCCTGAAGATTCCCCCCGAGGATGAAACGCGGGAGCCTCTATGTAGCTTAATTGCCATAAATATACTTTCATAGCTTACTACCTAGCTTTACTTACGTATCGAGCACTGTTATAGTAAATACTGAAAATTGATACATAAAAAAATATATCTCCTTATAAAATTGTATGTGGATACATGAAATACTAATATATATATATATATATATATATATATATATATATATATATATATATATATATATATAGGGAGAGCTTATCAAGATATTTTTTCCAGAGATGGTTCATCAAAACGAAAATCTCTTTTATTTTATCTCTGGAAAAAAATATCTTGGTAAACTCTCCAAATATACGTATAAATGCTCTGTCCCCTATAATCGGGGCTCATCGAGCTTGTTTTTATTGGCCTTGTTCCGGACTTTACTGAATATTCTGAGTGAAACATAAACATTATATATATATATATATATATATATATATATATATATATATATATATATATATATATATATATATATATATATAGTTTGAAAAGTCACACATTGAAAACGTTGATGTAATGGCAATAATAAGGAGAATATTTTTTAAAAAATATTTTGAAAACCTGGACAACGCAAATTATTTATGTTTTTAAAATAAATTATTTATTTACTTTAAAAACTTGAGTACTTTCGGTGATATACACCCTTGTCAGAAGTATAAGCATGTTTTGTTTCTCTTCTTTTTTCGTATAATCCTCTCTGACTGAGACATATTTATCGCAGTCAAGTTGAAATTCGTTTTGATGTTATCGACGATTAATGTTGATATGCCGGTGTGTGTAGCACGCGGTTACGTGAATATATATATATATATATATATATATATATATATATATATATATATATATATATATATATATACTAAACAAATATTCTATTTATATAATGTACAATGTACCAACGTTGACCCAACAGGTGTCGGGTCGAATGCTTCAATAGAGATTCCGTATTTTTCTAAAGCTAAAATTTGTCTCTGGTGAAATGTTGAGGACACTGCTACACGGAAAGACATTAAAATGTGATGGCGTTTGATGTGACATTTTTTTCTTCTTTCTGTTGGAGGCTATCGGGCCGGAGTTGGTGATTCATCTGCTCATGACTCGACTTAATGGCGACCCTTAAATATTTTCATAGCTCAACCGACAAAATCGGCATTTTTTACATTGATTGCTTTTCTCACAAAAGTCTTTTTCTCTCTATATTTCACTTGGTCACGTGTTTTATGGGTTAAACTAAAAAAAAAAGCGACCAAAGCGACAAGTCTTCAAAAGAAACAAACAGTTCGTAATAAGAAGAGAGAATTTCATTAATTGTTTGCCTCGCGTCATCATCATCATCACTATAAACGAAATAGCGTCGACATCATCATCATCATCATAAACGAAATAGCGCCGTCATCATCATCATCATCATCACTATTAAGCAAAATATCATCATCATCATCATCACTATTAAGCAAAATATCATCATCATCATCATCATCATCATCATCACTATTAACGAAATAGCGTCATCATCATCATCATCATCGTCATCACTATTAACCGAAATAGCGTCATCATCATCATCATCATCATCATAATCATCATCATCATTGCTGAGCGTCCATTTTCTTTGAGCTCCCAATAGTGGTTTGCTAGTGCTGTTTTAATTCGACGTTCTCTGTTTTTAAATAAAAGTAACACTAACCGGACCTTTGTTCGTGGGTAGCCCAACGATTGGCTAAGAGAACAACAAAGAATCTGATTGGTTAAGTAGCTAGCCGTGTATATAAAAACACCCGGGCAAAATAACTCCATGCATTTTAGCCTGACGATCCACCCCCGGGATGAAACGCGGGAGCCTCTTTGTAGCTTAATTGCCATAAATATATTTTCATAGCTTACTATATATATATATATATATATATATATATATATATATATATATATATATATATATATATATATATAAAGTAGAGAACTAAAAGCGAACTTTTAGGAAAGGTAAAACCTATTGTGAAAAGTATACAGCTAAATATACCGGATAGAGCAGATAGATACATGAGTATTTGCCATTCTTCAGACGGTCCTGTTTATCAACGGGCAATTGAGAACTTGGCCTAACTTTTAAATATTAATTCGCTGTCTCTTCGTCAATTTCAACATATTTCAACATATTTAATGATTTTCAGCCCAGGATGTCTTTTTAATATGGCTAATATTTCCCACCTCACAAATTACTGAGCCTTGTTGCATCCACGAACGAACCCTCTATTGGACTTTTTACCCTCTGGATTGTATCTATTTTGGCCGCACCTGAAGACGGTGGTTTCTGGAGTTTAACTTTGAAACCTCTCAATTTATTTCTCGTGCCTTCTAACGGCCTACCTAATAAACCACTTTCTCCGCTGGACTTTTTGACACCGGAGTTTTTTACAATCTGACACTTGCTTGCATTCGGGCAGCTCTTCGCCTTGCTTTTTCCCCCTACAATCTTTGTTTTACTTTTTCAGATTTAAAATCTTGGCTTTTCGCCAACTTATCTATCCTGATGATAAGATTTTGATCTTTGAAAAGCCTGGCTTAAGGAAAAAATGTTATTAAATAAATTGCTCTTTTGCGGAATATACCTTGCATTGAGCAACTGAATTGAAAAAAAGATCTGCCTCCGTCGCTTTTCTAATTCCTTTTCATCCTTCTATCTATCTATCTAATATATATATATATATATATATATATATATATATATATATATATATATATACCTAAATTTATATAGATAGAGATATAACGGACAAACAGACAAATGTTTATATATAGAAATAGATTAATCGTCGGGACCAGTCTTGAAGAGAAGTCGATTTGCTTTGCAAATGCCAGCTTTGAAATGTCAACGTTTCTTTCGACGACCGTAATCTTCAAAACCAGCCTCGATCTCAACTTATCAGCAGGTTTGCACACAACCCGCCATAAATAGACGCTCGCCCCCCCCCCCCCCCCCCGTCTGCATAATTACCGCTTTAATTACTAACATTAGTTTCTGAAGTGGCGACAACACGGGCGACAGCGCAACTAAATCCCTGTTATTACAACTGTAACCTATGAACGCAACCACAACTACCACTGATACTATTACCACTACTATTATTACTAACAGTACTACCACTACTACTACTACTAATACTCTTACTATTATGTGTTAATCTTTGACAGGTCAATTGGTCGAAACCTTGACATGTCGTTGAAAGTCATATAAAATAATAGTATTATTACTGGTCAACCTATCATAGTATACGGCAATTTTGGATTCAGTATATACCATGTACAAAGTGTACAACCTAGAAACAAAGTTGGTAATATCTTTCATATATATATATATATATATATATATATATATATATATATATATATATATATATATATATATATATATATATATATATATATATATATATATATATATATATATATATATATACAGGGTGGGCCAAAATAAGGGTCCTATCTTTAAATATGAATAACTTGAATTTGAATAACTTCCAGAAAATTAAAGTTAAACTCACCAAACTTTATGTGTGTGTAGACTGACCCTTCCGAGATTTTTTGAAATAAACAAAACAAATTTTAGCCGAAAAACACTTCTTAAAACTTACAAAAACTAAAGTATTGTTTTTTACACTGTTTTGAGTTTTTTAAGCAAAAATAATGTTTTCTAAATGAGGGTACGTTCCTTAGGGCTAATACGGCTCATGCTTGCTTCGGAAGGGGTCCTTTACTTATTCTAAAAAAAAATTTTTTTTAAATCAATAAATAAAAAAGTTATGAATTTTTAAAAATAAGACCCTTATTTTTGCCCACCCTATATATATATATATATATATATATATATATAAATATTTGTTATTGTTTATTTATCTATGGACGTATACGTTTCGTCTCTTTTCAAGCAAGACTCATCAGCAAAGAAGTACGACTATTCGCCACCGGTCACACGATTCGAAACCCTGGATTACAAGTAATTTTCAACCCCAATCCAACGTCGCTAACAGATAGGCCAATTCTGAACAGCTTATAAACGATGATAATTTTAACACTTTTAAAGGCGGCGAAACGTACAGGCATTCAACTTCTATAAGTGAAGGAATGATGCATATAAAGCAAGTGACGTCACGCTGTGTTATTACTACCATTTACAGTGCTCTACTTTTTAACGAGGAGCTTCAAATATATATATATATATATATATATATATATATATATATATATATATATATATATATGTTTCAGAAAATGCGTTGCTCTATTCAGACATATATATTCCTTTAGAATTATGAGTTACGTTATGAGAACTGAACCCATAATTTCAAACTCGAAACACGTGTTATATAGAGATTTAAACACGAAACTTAAAAAAAATAATTTCAAAATATTAAATAATAAACAAATCTAAAAACATTAATTAAATTTAGTAACCTCAGTTTATATATATATATATATATATATATATATATATATATATATATATATATATATATATATACATTATTATTACTTTTATACGTACAATCTATGTATACGTGTTTCTGCCTATGAGCCGTCATCAGCATGGTTAACTTGAGCAAGGATTGAACCTTCAATATCAATGTCTATAGTCTGGAGTTTTCCCTCTGGACCATGACACCATGCCCGGAAATATGTACGATTTTTATCACCTAAATATTTACATTAGGTATTTTTGTCATTGTTCTCTCTCTCCTTATACACACACACATATATATATATATATATATATATATATATATATATATATATATATATATATATATATATATAATTGCCACTTCTTTACAGAGGAAGGCCATTCCCACAAGATTGCAATGCCCGGTTGTTGGCACGCAGATGACTTCGCAGGCCCGACTTTTTTACAAGTTTTGCTGCAGATATGACACACAATGCCACTGGTTTCCGTTTGTATGTAGTTATATTACATTCCTGTTTGACACTTTTTTATTAGGTTCCTACCATGGAATCTTATGTGACCAGCTCTTGGCAGACAGCCTCTGCCAAATAAACCACACACCTTGGAAAGTTGAATATATATATATATATATATATATATATATATATATATATATATATATATATATATATATATAACGAGGATATTTTTTTATAAAATATTTAGAAAACCTTGCACAACGCAAATTATTTGTTTTTAAAAATAAATAATTTATTTATCTTAAAAACATTTTTTTCTATAAACTTGAGTACTTTCGGTAATATATACCATCTTCAGAAGAATATTTCTTTTTTTTTCTTTTTTTTTCCTCTTTGGTTGAGACATACTTATCGCAGCCAAGTTGAAAATCCGTCTAGATGTTAGGACGAAAAGTGTTGATATGGCTTTTCTAAATAAGTTTTCTAAATATTTTATAAAAAAATATCCTCGTTATCATTGCCATTCCGCCAACGCTTCAAATGTGTGACTTTTCAAAATATCCTTCCACGCAACCACGTGACACACAGCCATAAAAAAAATGTTTTTAAGATAAATAAATAATTTATTTTTAAAAACAAATAATTTGCGTTGTGCAAGTTTTTCTAAATATTTTATAAAAAAATATCCTCGTTATCATTGCCATTCCGCCAACGCTTCAAATGTGTGACTTTTCAAAATATCCTTCCACGCAACCACGTGACACACAGCCATGTTATATTTAACAATACTTGCCTTCAAGAAAAGATGCTGCTTATATATATATATGTGTGTGTGTGTGTGTGTGTGTATGTGTGTGTGTGTTTGTGTGTATACTGGCACGGACTGAGGGCTCAGGTGCCATGCTCGAATCCTGTCAGATCCATGGCATGACCTTCACGTGGTTCATCCTGTGAGTGCCTGATTCTAAGTAGGAGTAACGATAGAATGAAGCAGCTAAAAAATATATACATTCGGATTTATACGAAAAGAAGATTTACAAAATGACTAAATTCAGTATTAAATGACTCAAAAAGTGTTGATTTCTGCTGTGGAAAATAATTATATATATATATATATATATATATATATATATATATATATATATATATATGCGGGCGGTTGTTTGATCGCCATCTTCGTTTCTTAACGCGTCTGTGACTGTTTATGCAGACGACTTACGAATAGCCGTAAACGGGTTGAAAAACGAAGGTCGCGGCCAAATAAGTCCACGTATATATATATATATATATATATATATATATATATATATATATATATATATATACTAGAAGAATACTCGTCACAATTTAATTCCACGAACAGAACTGTTTTGCGCCACTTTTATGTCCCCTTACTCATATTAGTAGTGAGAAATTATTAAAAATTTAAAAGGAAAAGAAAAAGAAATCGACTCGAACCGTTGGTAAGATAAACATTAGAAATCAGACTAACGCTAACCCCAATCTGCCTATAGACCTCCAATTGTTTTGGAGTTATTTTTCCTTTTCTTTTTCTTTTTCTTTTTTTGTCTGTTTAATAGTAATTATATCCGACGCCATTATTTTTTAAGACACAATTATGATTTATATTGCAGGAATTCTATCGCTGATTTGTTTTATTACGAAAGATTAATTTGGAACTAAGTATATATTTTCTTACCTGAAAAATCTTTTTAATAATTTATGGAATTTTCATGTACTTATATAGTATACCCTGGAACTTTGATAACATTTTAATATGCTGATGAAAATTTTTCATCTATTGGAACTTTTACAAAAAATATAATTTCGATAATGAATAAAGTTGTAATCTCTGAAACGTGCGTACACATAGAGGACGTGTTAGGATATTTATTTCCGGAATTTGATTTTTGTAGGTGAAAAAACACTTTAATATTTTTAAAGTGTGTGTGTGTGTGTGTGTGTGTTTAGGT
The DNA here is from genome assembly GCA_963556195.1 of Sepiola atlantica. Lineage (NCBI taxonomy): Eukaryota > Metazoa > Mollusca > Cephalopoda > Sepiida > Sepiolidae > Sepiola > Sepiola atlantica. Next base: position 11,762,462 of record OY744538.1, read on the forward strand.
TTGAAGACGACTTGAGACTATGATATTTGACTGTTTTTGGCCTCAATCTTTATTTGGCATCCTCCCCACTGGAAAACATACCTATAGTCTGACGTATGACCAATTTTGACATCCGGTGACGATAATAAATGACAACGTGTGATTTGTACGAGCATTCAAAGCTTTCGGGTGTATATTTGTAAATATGAATTTAATTGAAGGTTAAAAGGAATTAATTATGTAAATGACAAAACTCGTCCCGTGTCTGAGCGACTTTTTGTAACAGTATATAAGGAAGTTGAAAAAAGTATTAGTTTAAGTAAGATTCTTGACACGTTTTCCCTTCTAATCGCAGTCTCGTCTTGAAATTTCGTTCTACTTTGTTTATATGTTATCTAATGTTATTTAATCTAAATTAATTGATTAATAGTTTCCTAATTCTAAAGGTATACAAATATTATGAACGCTGACTTGAAAAGATTAATTAATTTACAAAAAATCTCCGCGACGGACAGACAGACAGACAGACAGACAGACAGAGAAGTTTCCGTTCCTATTGTACGTCGTAAGTTGATTTTTCACGTAACTCGGACCTTCTTATTGTACTTAAATAACTACGGCATCCAGTAAGTAACTGTATACAATAAAGGAAACGTATTGTAATGATTATTTATACGAGTGGTAACGACTTCCGGTGCTACATTCAATTGTACGTCACTAAAATGTTTCAAAACTAAACTTGCAAATAACCTACAATTTCCAGAACACGAAAGGATAGGATTTGTGAATGGTTGCTTTCTTTTTTTTTAATTGGTTGCTGCGTTACGTACGTCGTATAGCGGCGTTGTCATCTATATGGTACGCATGACATTATTTTTAGCAAATATGTGTACATGACATTTAGGAATAAACTAACAATCAATTAAAATTACTTGATATTAATATAATCCATTACATTTATAAACCTTTAAATAATATTTATGAACCTTTAAATAATATTACGATATGACCAAAGCATACATGACGTATCCATACGCTATCGTCTCTCTCTCTCTCTCTTCTCTCTCTTTCTCTCTCTTTCTCTCTCTTTCTTTCTCTCTCTCTCTTACTCTTTCTTTCTCTCTCTCTTTCTCTCTCTCTCTCTCTATCTTTCTCTCTCTCTCTTACTCTTTCTTTCTTTCTCTCTCTCCCTCTCTTTCTCTCTCTCTCTTACTCTTTCTTTCTCTCTCTCTCTCTTTCTTTTTCTCTCTCTCTCTTCTCTCTCTCTTTCTATCTTACAGGTGTTGGAAGTGCGACGTAACTACGAGTTGCTGAGGACATCGTAACCCGGGGATTTGCTGTGTTTGCACCCGCATGTATCACTAACGCTGAACAGAACGGTAGCCTGATGCAGATATGGGGTACTTAAACGAGAAATCTTTACGGGCCAACTTCATCTACAACTCTTTCGTTCGTTGGCCATTGCCAACCATAAACGACCGTTCAATACAGCAGTCAGATATTAATACGTCTAATTGGACGACGACGACGACGACGACCTCTTACAATCGATTATCTCAATCTTTTAATCCGATGTAATCCTGGATTTGCGTACAATATATCAGCGCCATTCAAGGCGATTACCAGCAGTTGTTCAGTGACGACTGAAACTACGCACACAAAAATGCCGCCATCTTTCTTGTTGCTAACTCGACAATAGAACAACACATTTCCAGAAATCCCAAGTTAATTATCTAAATGAATAAATGCGAATTCTCTTCCTTCTATCCAAACTATATTAACATGAAAACAGTTTGTGCTTATTTCATTTACATATAATTTATTTACCTCTTCAGGAGGTTAGGCACAATACTATTTTTATCTTACTCCCACAAGGTAAGATGTGACCCAAGGTCGGGTCGGGAAAGTGGGACTTGAAAAGCCAGCGCCCGAGAAGGTGAGCACTCTGGCCATTAAAAATTGCCTGGGCAGCCCCGTCGGTATTCCCCGGTAGGGCCGCCTCAGGCAGTAAGCAATAAACTTACTCCTCCCCAAAGAGGGGAGGCAAAGCCTGTAGGGTGGACCTCCTAGAACTGCACATGACAGCCACAGACCGGCAGAATCAAGCCCCGAAGAACAAGACGACACCGGTCTATAGGGTGCAGTATCCATCGGAACAGATACTACACTTTCTTCCTAGCCAAACTGTTAAACATCCACAAACATCCTTAGATCTTTCTAATTTGCATATTTATTGTATAACCAGCTTCAAATAAATTAATGTTCAGTAAAATACAGTTGTAATTTTGCATAGTCATATTTTCTTATACATACGCAATATTTTCGTCGATAGTAGAACGTCTGATGTCGCTAGGATGCCGAGAACAGATACTACACTTTTATCATAACCAAGGAACCATAATAATAATGTTTTTATTGCTAAATGAATAAAAACAAAAAATGATTTAATCTATTATTATATTATCTTTTAATGGGGGTTAGGGTAGTATCGGTTCTGTTGTCATAAAACCATCTTAACAGGAAGTGCGTCCTCCTTTTTGAAAGATGTAGAGGTAATGCTCCCAGGAATTACATCCTCCTTTGGAGGAGAGTGTAATGTACTATCTGTTCTATTGTCGGGAGAAAAACTTCACAGGGACTATGG
>OY744538.1:11770084-11792584 GCA_963556195.1 Sepiola atlantica
TTCTGACAAGATTATTCACGAGTTCGGAGTCTATATCCGTAACACTCTCCCTTTGACTTGATAACTTAGTCTAGAATCGGATGATCAGATATATATGTGCTTTAGATTAACCATACAACACAGCGTTAGTTATCTATATTTCCTCAACTTTTCTCTTTCGACCAATTCTGTACTCTACTCGAATATATCTCCAATAGGATACATGCAGCACTTTTTGTAGATCCCAGTGCCCAAATCCATGTATTTGAGGATTTTAATGTTCACCACAGCAATTGGCTTGATCTCTCGAACTACAATGACGTATCTTGTAACAGCACGCATAGTTTCTGTATTACACACTCCCTTTCACAAACAGTGACTTTCCCGACCCGTCTCTCAGGTCGTGAAGACCAGCTAGTCTTACTTCTCGACCTATTGTTGACAACACTGTCAGAAACTTGTGTGACAGATGCTCATAGCCCACTCGGGAACGCTGATTACCTTGTGATAATGGTTGATATCACGATAAACCTCCGACCCTAAACCGAAGCGCCGTCACTTAAAAGTAATTATGCAACCGGCTGATTAGGAATCCCTCAGAGATCTGATCAGAAATTCCCTGTGGAGTGCATCTTTTTCTCTCCCTGCTGAAAAGTGCGCAAATCGGATAACAGAATAGGTCAAAGTAGGTATAGAAGCGCTTTCCTCACGCGTAAATCCTATAGTAATCCCAATTCTTCCCAATGGCTCACGTCGACATATGTAGATGTTATTGCGCATAGGTAGCAAGCATTCTACTGATTTAACCGCCATTAGTCAACTGCAAATAGACAAGATTTATGAGGTACTTTGCCTGAACATTGAATTCTAATAAAATTTAATTCGCACCTTATTTTATTCTTTCACTTTATCTAGTGCTATATATATATATATATATATATATATATATATATATATATATATATATATATATATATATATATATATATAATATTATAATATAAAATGAAGTAATAAAATAAGGTGTCAATCAAATTTTATTAGAATTCAAAGTTCAAGCAAAGTATCCTTAAGTCCTTAGCTCATAAGTTTTCAAAGATAATTCTTCTCTTCAGAGGACCATTACCGCAGTTATACTACTACAGGTAATAAAATTACGCTTTGAAAATATATAAAATTATATACACAAATGCATAAAAATACATAACATCAAATATATCAACCCAAAGACATACTTTTTGTTGAATCTATACAATCCATCCAGGTCATACAAATTGAGAAACATAATCAGGAAAGACATTCAGATGGTTAACCGAGGATTACTCCAAGTTATAAACAGCGGTTCATATACGTGAAATTGAAGGAGCTGACAAAGTTATCCAGTCGCGAAATGTGTCAATATTCAATGTTAATGATAAATAAATCAAATAATATAGAAAGTTCAATTAAAATTCCAAAATCCCGACATGGGCAACCCAAATCAAGTCAAAATTCGTTGTTCAATTAGAAAACCCGTTAAATCCGAACTGAGCAAAATAAGACTGAATCCCGGTCGCATCTTGCCAGCAGAGCGAAAACATAAGTAATCCAGTATATTGAGCTTCAGTTTTTATCCGGATGTTTCACTAATTATAAGCTATTAGTTGACGCTTATATCTTTTGTTGGATTGCTTCATATATATATATATATATATATATATATATATATATATATATATATATATATATATATATATATATATATATATATATATATATATATATATATATATATATATATATATATGTGATTTCATGAAGGCTTACCAAAGCATTCCTTTCAGGACACCAATGATCACCATTAAAGATATTTTTTCTTACAAATACTATTTATTCAAATTAAATGTTTTTTCCTACACGTGTTTCACTACCAAGCAGTTACTTGCTTGGCAGATCATCAGGGAAATTAAATGTCTGGAATACTGGTTTCAACTGCCGACAATACACAATGTGGCGTTGCAATATATATATATATATATATATATATATATATATATTAAAATTCAAATATGTCAGATTTGCATTAAATTTGATTAATAATCATTAGACATTAATTAAGAAAGATTTCTTGAATTTCAATTTTCTTAAGAATTTTTAAGCTTAAGCCTTAAATGTTATACATTTTCTAGAATCCAAATCATGTAATGAACTTTGATTAAATTAAGGATTCTAGACTTAAGATGCTTCATAATTATATCGTGATTTTTATCTTCGTAAGGAGACATAAAACTTTTGCAAGGGTATTCTAGTATATATATACACACACATATGTTAAAGGTAGAGCTATTTTTTGTATACCTTTTTTATTTATACAAACATTATTGGCTACATATGTGCATACATGTTTCAGTTGTCCTCTCCAATAGAGAGTCAACTTTATCAGACCGAAAGAGAAATTGAGATGAGAGATTGCGAACTTCCTTATTCAGTATATTTCCCTGAATTGGGATGGGTTCATAATTCAACGGCCAAGCCTCGTATCGAATTACAGTTTTACCAATTCACACCTTCGTTTCGTTTCTATTTTTACTTGGTTATATCCGACGTTATATACAGGGTGATTCATAAGTCACTTAGCTATTTATTTTTGAAATTCTAAAGTTAAAAAATACGGTAATACAAAACAGAAAGTTTATTCAACAAATTCATTTATGGGAGTTTAAAATTACAGCAAATTTTCAAAATTTCCACCTTCGTTCTGCATGCATAGCTCCATTCTTTTTTGCAAGGAATTTACGACTCTTTGTAGCATATTTGATTGATTATGAAATTAATATATATAGAAACAAATATATAAACGAACAAATTTAAAATAACAAATAGCAGTAATTAGAGAGTAAGATAACAATTATCAAAAGTTCATAGTATGTTTGTGCTTCATATGGTAATCATTTTAAATAGTTAAGTGAAGTAACTTATGAATCACCCTGTATATATACAGGGTGGGCAAAAATAAGGGTCCTATTTTTAAAAATTCATAACTTTTTTATTTATTGATTTTTTTATTTTTTTTTTAGAATAAGTAAAGGACCCCTTCCGAAGCAAGCATGAGCCGTATTAGCCCTAAGGAACGTACCCTCATTTAGAAAACATTATTTTTGCTTAAAAAACTCAAAACAGTGTAAAAAACAATACTTTAGTTTTTGTAAGTTTTAAGAAGTGTTTTTCGGCTAAAATTTGTTTTGTTTATTTCAAAAAATCTCGGAAGGGTCAGCCTACACACACATAAAGTTTGGTGAGTTTAACTTTTATTTTGTGGAAGTTATTCAAATTCAAGTTATTCAAATTTAAAGATAGGACCCTTATTTTGGCCCACCCTGTATATGTGTGTGTGTATGTATTGAGAGAAATAAAGAGAAAGAATGAGAGAAAGAGAGAGAGAGAGAGAGAGAGAGTAAATAGGCACAGACAGACAAGATACTCAATTATGACCTACACTTGTGATTCTATGACTCCATTTAAAACTGAAACCATTTTACATTCTGAATAGATTAAATGATATAGACAGCAAACAACAAAGAACTTTATTGTGTTTCCTTATTTTTATGCATGAGAAAATGTCACATTTGAAAAAGTCATTAATTTTCTTTGAAAATCACACAAACGCTAATAATAACAAAAAAACGTCGTAAAATATAAAAGTCGTATATTTGTAAAATCGCATTTCTAAACACGAAAATATTGTTTGCCTCGTTTTCTATTCGTTTCGTTCTCACATTCACGAATAAAGAAAAGCGATGATATCCCCTTCCCAGGACCAGAACGTTAAAAGACAGATCGGAATGATGACAATATTGTCGACATAATCCTAAATCTGCAAGTAAAAACCGATGGATTTTCCGTTTCGCTTATGAAAAAAAGTGGTGCTTGTACATAGACGGGTACATATGAAAAACGCTGAAAATTGCAGTTCCAATTAAATTAACCGGAAAACTCTTTGATATATTTATGTATCAGTCAAAAATAGATATGTACACCAAAAATTAGCAAAAACTATCGAGTAAAATTGTAATAAAAAACAAAAATCTGTTATATCGTTAAATCGGGTTCGGCCATTGATTCGAGCGAAAAACACGAAATTCAGGAGGAGATAACTCAGTCTGTCATATTAACAAGTAATAAATCAATGGCAGTCATCAAAATACGATGAAACTGATTTTTATTTTTAATTTAAATTCTACTCGATAATTTTTCCTACTTTTTGGTGAGGATACTTATTTAAATCTGCTGCGTAAGTATATAATACTGTTTTTTTGTGGTATTGATAATTTAATCCGCACGCTTCTCTGTACAAGCACCTATTATTTAAACCTGTGTAAAGCAAAAAAAAAAATGATCTTATCTCTGACATTAAGTGTGCACTTTTTTTATTAGTTTTTTTTTCTGGTGGAAAAGAAGCATATCTTTTCATGAAATTAACTGTGCTATTTGATAAATAAATTTTTTAAAAGGCTAAAAAAAAAACTAAATATTTTTTATATATTTTTTTAATTGGTTCTTTTTATATTTTGACAAAGGGGAGGATACTTATTTAAATCTGCTGCGTAAGTATATAATACTGTTCTTTTATGGTATTGATAATTTAATACTCACGCGTCTCTGTCCAAGATAATGTCCTTCCCCTACAAGCAAGCATCGTTTTATGAAAATCAGACTTTTATAGTTACGGATGGTCCGAATGATCTACTATATTTCTTTATCTCTCGTGAGCACAATCCAGTTTAATAATAGTAAACGATTATTTAGAAAGAGAATATAGATTGAAAGAAATGATGCCAACGGGCTACCGTAGATGTTCCAGATACAGAAACAGAAGCAAACAAAACCGTGAATAATCCAACAGAAAAGGGAACTACGCGCAGTCTTCTAAAGGTTGATGGTTCAATCCTCAGTGCGGGCAGTACTAGGAATTGCGATTTTTTTATGGAAGTCGCTTCAGACAAGGCATGAAGCCACTCGATGTAAGAAGCTTAAAAAATACTACTTCAAGGTCAAAAACGAGCCAACGATAAGTGTTAGATGGATAGATTCCGACCCAGAAAACAGCAATTCTTCCCCCTTTGTCAGAAACATCGCTCATGGAATGTGAGGACTAAAGGGGGAAATAAGGGAAGTTATGAGGCTGCCGAAAGTAAACCTAAGGTCCCTTTTCTACTCTTCTTGAATTACTGAAGATTACCGTGGATTAAATAAAGAATTCCGTTTGAAATCCCGTGCAGATTCTGGAGTTTGACAGAAAAATTCCCGAGTTCGACAAGATACACCTGAAGAAGGTAGGAGGTTACATCGACCGAAACGTTGCGAGAATGACACTCAAGATGAGAACAGTAGTTCGAATAATCCAAATTATACAAAATGGACGATGACTTCAAAAATGAGACAGGAACAAGTAAAAAAAAAAACTGATTACGAGATATTATAAAATGAAACGCGGAATGAGAGCAGTCTTAAATAAAAAAAAAAATTCTATTCGAAATTACTGGAAGTTTATTAAGTGCAACAAAAAGACATACGAAAAAGAACGCTGGAGAGTACAACAGCCGAAATTTTGTGAAGAAAACAACTAAAATGAGGAAAATAGTAAGAAACGGGTAAATATAAATGAAAGAAAATAGTATTTTTTAAATCAATTGATTGACCGTAGTCGAGATGTAGGGGAGAGTGCCACTCCTTTTTCAGGGTTGCTCCATTTATCATTGATAACCACCTCATAATTCTGATTATTTAGCAAGGAGGCTTCAAACCCCATTTTCTGTGTCTTGTGTATGACTCAACTGAGAATTGAACCCCGGTCTCCGGCACTTTAGCGAAAATTCTAACCATTTTTCATAATTGGCCTTTCTTAATCTTAAACATGTCCAGTCCGAACTCGTGTCTCGTATCAAATGGCCTTGAGTCAGACTAGGCTGCTCTAAATACAAAATGTTTTAGAAAAAGTCGAATGAGTTTAGGAACGAACAGCTGATTACAAGGATGAGTAATACGTCACGTCAAGAGATTATGTTCTAAAACAATTCCAGGATGAGTACTATTATTAGCAGGCAACATCCCGAATGCCACTAGTTGTTGATATGCCTTGTAATTAAGAAATGACGCCAAGCGAGAGAATAAATTCAGTCTAGACTGTTTCAGACCATATCTTCCTCCTCCCTACTTGACCGTCCTTAAATTAAACACATCCGACTGAGATAGCGTAAAAATACAAGAAAAAAATTTACTCTATGCACAAGCAAATACAGCTAATAAAGAAAGAAATTATATTGTTTCATCTAAAGATGTGTGTTTTTATTTGTTAGTGACAACCTGCGTGGATGACATGTGTCCCGAAACGGAACATAAGTCGACCCACAAAGAAAATGTCTGATAAATCCAATGTCCCCGATGTAAGGGACGTAGTTTGTTTCTTGTCGGGGCATGAGTTATTCTCTTTGAAATGAGATACAAAGACAATGATTTTTTTTTCTCAAAAATAGTACTTTTATGCACGATCCATTTTTACGGCAAAAGTTAGGATTGCATAGATCGCAACGTGGAGACCTGGACCCTAACCCTTACCCGACGCATGTCTAGACAGGACTCAGAAAAGTAGGTAAAGGGCGTGTGAGCAAACTATGCATGACTTGCGTGGATATTTTTTTTTGCAAAATTCAATTTTTTTTTGCAAAATTCAATTTTTTTTTGCAAAATTCAATTTTTTTTTATCAGAATATTTTCGTGTCTGTCATTCAGTCAAGTATAGACTAAAAAATATATATAAAGATAGAATTGCACCAAATCTTCCATTGTGTCAGAGACTAAAGTAGCATTCCTACTACTTCTACTACCCCTACTCCTCCTGTTCCTCCTACTCCTAATGCTCCTCCTACGACTACTACTACTTATAATAATAAGAATGATAAAGGCATACGTAAAGGTTTCAAAACTACTAATCATTATTCCTCTAAATTGACCACGAAGAGCTCTTGGGTGACCGATTATCATATAAGGTCGAAATAATAATAATAATAATAATAATAATAATAATAATAATAATAATAATAATAATAATAATAATAATAATAATAATAATAATACTGTTATTACCACTACTACTAATAATTATAACAGCACTGCTAATTATAAATACGTAGAATCTCCAAAAATACTGACTAGAAACGTTCGGATATCGGATGTATCATAGAAGGGGCAAAATTAAATACTACTACTACTGCTGCTACTACTACTACTACCACTACCACTACCACTACCACTACTACTACTACTACTACTACTACTAATAATAATAATTAATAATGGTCGCCAAATGTCTGAGATGATGGAAAACTGAGGAGGGAAACCACCATCCAGACCTCCACTGGAAGGGCACGGAGAGTATTGGAATCGTGATCATACTTATTGTAACTACAATTTCAGAGAAATCCATCGTTCGTTAATAGTTAGAATTCAATGGCAAACGGCGAGAAGCAAAGCGATTTGCAATGATGGTCTAAAAAAAAAAGTGCAGAGTACTGAAAATTTAGGTAGACTTGTTGTCATTCAGACTCCAGGGAACACCAACTGGTTTTGCCAGTGAGCGATCATTGATAATTACTCGTGTTGGCACTCATAACGAGTAAAAAGATAATAAGTAACAACGGTGTTGAATAGAATCGCACCGAATTAAGTATAAAGACCTCTTGGGATTTGAACCATGGGGTTTAAATCAAACTAATAAATCCCTTAAAAGGGGGCGACATTAAAAGCGGCCGTTTTGGGCGAATTTCGGCAAATAGACCAAGTTTTCTTTTGTTCCGTGTCCGCAACCTTGAATAGGATTCCTAGTTACCTGCTTCCCCACGAGAGCAGAGTTAGACACAAATTCGGGTTTTAATATGAGAAAATCCAGCTTCCCAAAACGGGGCACTCTGGATTTGGGACAAAAATGACCGAAGACAAAAAAAAAGATGAAATGCAGCATGAGAACAGATACCACACATTCCTCCTAGCCAAAAAGCCAATCTTGAATCGGGTTTATCAGATACTTTATTGGATATCGCATCCGTGAAATGGCACATTTAGAAACCTGACGCTTTGCTTTGATCACGTATCAAAGAATTAGTTTTCAAGCGAGCGCCAAACGCCGACACTTTCGTTTCATCAACCTCCCAAAGATTGCAGGTGGAAATCGCTGTTTGCCGAATGAAACCATTTGCGTTCAGATGAAAGCTCTTTCACTGGAAGCTTTTCAGTTCCAACATCTGCAATGTCCAACGGCGGGAATGAGGCGGGTGAGACAACTAGGTTACAAATAGCGAACAACTAAAATAATCGTGACGTAGTGACTTGTTTGTATCGCCACGAACTTAACACAATGTCAGTTTTAAAACACTAGTATCCCTTTCCCACCATGTCCCCTTTTGCTAGCGTATTTATTATCTGCTATTAGACGACGTTCGAGTAATGCTCAAAATGCCATAACTGTCAAGACTGCGTGTTATACTGACCCCAGTGTTAGTGCTAAACAAATAATGTAACTCGTTCTCATAAGAATAAAGAAAGTAATGATCCGAAGCTCTAGTGTGTAGAGGCTGTCTGCCTCGCTTTTTCTTCTTTTCTTTTTTTGTAGCAGCGATTGTAATAGTTGTGGCATACGGATTGAAAGAAAAACAACATTTTTTACTTTTTGTTTTCATAGATTTTTTTTGTATATTTTTCTTTACAACATACGGTATTACCATAATACTCAGTGTTAGTATCCCAAGGTCTCCCGTAGAATAAAAGGAAAAAGACCTTCGAAAAACACGTCTGCTCTGTTCGACAGACAACACCCAAAAGAGCGCATCTAGCTTTCTATGTCTCTGCCACGTATCCTATTTATCGACCTCCTGTTCGCTACGTCACTTCCTTGCCACGTTAATTCACTATTATATTAAAATACTGGGACCGGACAGAGAAACGTTTGAATGTACTTCGGGGCGCTAATCGTTGTTCAACTAACTTGCAAATTGTTCGTACCCTACATTGTTTCTATTTGTTATGATATTTCACCCCAAACAAGGCAGGACGCCACTGTAGACGTAAGGGGCTATTGAGGATTAGGGAGTAGGTTTAGGGTGTCATTCTAAGTTGGGAGCTGTGCAGCGAGATGTCTGTTTACATTAGTTTTTAACCTCTGCATGTCGGTACAGTTGAGGAAACAGGGAGCAGGGAAGGAGTTCCAGAGAGTGAGCAGCACAGGGAAAGAAGCTGCTGAAGTAGGAGGCTCTCTGGCATATGGGGACCTTCACAGTGAATGGATGGAACCTAACTGATTGTCGGTTTCAGAATTAAATAACCCCCAAAAGTGTTGATGTGTCGTAAAATGGGCCAGACAAACGGAAGTGTAAAAATATTGATGCGGTTGTCTTTATTTACTTGCACCCCCCCCCCATCCTTCTACGAGAGCAAGTTACACATGGTCAGTTTTAATGTGAGAGATATTCCAGCTCCTCCCAAAACGGAATATTTAAAAAAAAATTTTTTTTTTTAACTTAGTTCACCCCAAACAAGGCAGGACGCCACTGTAGACGTAAGGGGCTACTGAGAATTAGGGAGTAGGTTTAGGGTGTTATCCTAAGTTAGGAGCTGTGCAGCGAGATGTCTGTTTACATTAGTTTTAAACCTCTGCATGTCGGTACTGTCGGGGAAACAGGTGGCAGGGAGGGAGGGCCAGAGGCTAGCAGCGCGAGGAAGCGTTTTCAAACCTAGATTGCTTTTCATTATATACTTTAATAACCAGTCAATCTTTGGTCGATACGTACATTTTAAAAGTCACTGATGTTTCACTATTTAATATGCCCAAGAAGATACGCTAGCGACCAAATCTTACGCAATACAACCCCATTAGATGTCCTCTAAGTATCATATTATATACATGTCACAGAAATTGACGAATGGCAAACTTTGTACCTTCTATTGTGTTACATGTATTGATTTACTCCTCTCCAGGAGTTAGGCACAAGGCCAGTTTTTATCTTACTCCCACAAGTAAGATGTGACCCAAGGTCGGGTCGGGAAAGTGGGGTTTAAAAATTGCCTGGGCAGCCGCGTCGGCATTCCCCGGTAGAGGCGCCTCAAGCAGTAAGCAATAAACTTACTCCTCCCCAAAGAGGGGAGGCGAAGCCTGGGAGGGTGGACCTCCTAGAACTGCACAGGACAGACCCATAGACCGGCGTAAATCAAGCCCCGAAGGCCAAGACAATACCAGTCTATGGGATGCAGTATCCATCGGAACAGATACTACACTTTGATCTTAGCCAAAAGGCCAAGCAAAAAAAAAATTGTGTCTCATGTAGTTTTGTATGAAAATCGCCAGAGTTTTCATGTTTCTTATTTTTCGGCATGTCAACCGTTTATCAATTATTTAAGATTTAAATACATTTGTTTTACACAATTAGTTAAAGGTCACTTTGTCTTAGAGATTCCATTATTTAGACACCGTGGGTTAAACAAGCCCATCGTATCTTCTTGGCAGTGGTCTGACTTTCTGGGGTTTTTATAGGATTTTTTTTTTTAACATAGTTCACCCCAGACAAGGCAGGCCGCCACTGTAGACGTAAGGGGCTACTGAGAAAAGAAAAGGGGAGAAGAAAGGGGGGTCAACCTAACTTGGGATCTGCGCAGCGAGATGTCTGTTTACATTAGTTTTAAATTTCTGCATGTCTGTTCTGTCGGGGAAACAGTGGGCAGGGAGAGAGTTTCAGAGGCCAGCAGTACGAGGAAAGAAGCTATTTGAGTAGAAGGCTCTCCGACATCTGGGGACCTCCACAGTGAATGAATGAGATTTAGTTGATTGTCGAGTTAGTCTAGTGAATTTACGTCGAGGGGGGCACCAGAGTAGCCAATTCATCGGAGCATAATCCATTGAAGTATTTGTAAAACAAGCACAAGGATGCTACATTGCGGCGATGGGACGGAGGCTGAAGCTTGGTGGACAGTGATGGGCCTATTAGGTTGGTGGTTCTTTTTTGGACCTTGTCAAGGAGGGGGGGACTAGTAGATGATGCACCAGTTTTGTATGAATAGATCAATGCGGAAAAATTAGAATATTCCTAACATTAATTTATTCATATATGAACACTTTAATTACCGGCCATATTTGATAATTGCTCCATACATTCTTATAATGTTTAAGTATCGTCTTCCTTATCCAAACGGTAGTGGGCATAGAGGTTCCATACAGGCGCCCGCGTGCAACAGCCGATGCACACCAACTGCGTTAACTTAAATGCTTACTATTTTAACAATGCCCCGCTCATAACACGTGATCTTGTTCACCCAATCAGAGAGTTTGTTATATATTAGTCCTTCTACACTAACTGGCTCCAAAATGACCAGCTACTTAATCTACAACTGGAAGAATTTCATGACTCCATAAATGTTCCAATAGTATTTATGTATGAGGGTGTGTAATTTCAAATTGAAGCATGACAGACTAACAAAAATGCTTTTTCAAACTGAAGCGTGACAGACCGACCCATCGACCGACGAAGCCTCCCATAAAGATGTGGGGACATATCCAAAATATAGTTCTTTTTTTACCACAGGGGCGCGTGAAAAAGAAAAATACGATTATTATTAAGCGATTAAAGTATGACCGACTTGTGTTTCCTGTCGTAACACTTTGTTATTCAAAGTGATTTTGAAGCCTTAAAAGTGGCGAATAGAATGTGGTTTATGGCTTGAATTAAAGTGTAAAAACAATGGTCAAGTAGTATAGTTCTTTTGTGCCACTAAACCAAATAAAAACTAATTGGCTTACTTTTTCCTATTTTATAAACGAACCAACATTATATTTCTACAAGTTTAATAAGTTTGTTTTTTTACGGTAACTGATAGTTTGTATACCGGCGCCGATTTGCGGACCGCCATTTTGTGTAGCACTGCTCGAGGGAATTTTATACATTTATCGTTGAATTTTATACATTTCTTGTATAAAATTCAACGATAAATGTATAAAAATTCAACATTTATTGTTGAATTTTATACATTTATCGTTGGATTTTATACATTTATCGTTGAATTTTATACATTTATCGTTTGATTTTATACATTTATCGTTGAATTTTATATAATTATCGTTGAATTTTACACATTTATCGTTGAATTTTATACATTTAACGTTGAATTTTATACATTTATCGTCCAATAAATATCGTTACCATTACTTATTTGTGCTCCTTGGTAGTTTTTATTTTTAATAATTGTGAAACACCCTATATATAGAAATAAATATGTCTTCTGTCACCTCATGTTTCTTCTGTGGCACTGTCCCAATCTCACAGTTGTCTTTTTTTAAGGAAGTAAACATACACGTGAAAAGATAGACTCGATTCCACTCTCGAGCTCCTGCATTTTAGTCAAGCAAGAGTTGTGCAATCAGCAACCACACATCTCCTAAACCAGCATTTTTTTAGTCAAGTGGCAAGGAACAGCTCTGGAGACCAACCTGGAAACGTGCTACCCCTCTTTAAACTCCTGGTTGATATACCGTAAGAAAAACCAACCAACCAACCAGGTTCAGATTGGTTCAAACTGATTGAAGTGGTCTTTTATAAACCTAAATAGCTGTAATTGTGTTCATACAATTAATTCGGTGGGAAAATGTCAACGACAAATGAAAAAGATATGGATTAAATTAGTCCAAGTTGATCCAAAGAGCTATTCGAATGCAAAAAGCCATGAAACAGCCTTGTTTTGTGAATATGGCGTCAAGACTCTGACACACAAAGCAGTTCGAACGGTTCATTTAAGAAACAATATATATGGTTACAATAGAAATGGTTTCTTTACGTCATATACACCATTTTTTTTAATACCGAATTCTGTCATTTTTCGTAAAAGAGTGCTTGCTCGAAGTGTTTAGTATCTTCAACTATTTATTCATCAGCATAGATAACAACACAGAAAAGCTTAAAAAGTTGTGTAATAATAATTAATACCCTCTCTCTCGTTCTCTATCTTATTATCTCTCTCTATATATATATATATATATACATATATATATGTATATATATTATTATCCTTCTCTCGCTCTCTCTCTATATATATATATAAATATATATATATATATATATATATATATATATATATATATATATATATATATATATTATAAATATCTCTCTCTATCTATCTTATTATCTCTCTCTCTCTCTCTCTCTCTATATATATATATATATATATATATATATCTTATCTTTCTTTTTCTCTCTAGAAATATATCTTATTATCTCTCTCTCTAGATATATATCTTATTATCTTTCTCTCTCTCTCTCTCTCTATATATATATATATATCTGTCTCTCTCTCTTATTATAGCTCTCTTATTAGCTCTTTCTCTCTCTCTCTCTCTCACATATATATATATATATATATATATATATATATATATATGTATGTATGTGTGTGTGTGTGTGTGTGTGTGTGTGTGTGTGTGTGTGTGTGTGTATATTTGACTTGGGACAAAAGTGTTTTTTTCCATATAGTTTTAATGGTTGAAAAACTTCTGAGACTATATATATATATATATATATATATATATGTGTGTGTGTGTGTGTGTGTGTGTGTGTGTGTGTGTGTGTGCATATATATATATATAATAAGTATTTGTTTTTTATATATATAATAAATATTTGTTTTGTTTATTATATATATATATATATATATGATATTTGTTTTCTTTATTATATACATATATATATATATATATATATATATATGTGTGTGTGTGTGTGTGTGTGTGTATATCCTTATCTCTCTATATACATATACAATCCTCAAACTCAAGTTTTCGAAAATACTTCTCCGACTGTCCTCTCCCTCCCTCAATCTCTCTCTCTCTCTCTTTAGCAACTGGTTCAATATAATAAAAGAAACAAACACAAAGAAAGAAAACGAAGTCATCAGCAACTGTCTGACCGTTTGACTTAGTTACAGGGTTGTTTTTGAAACAACTACCAGTAAGAACAAAAAGAAGTAAATTTTCTGACCCCCCCCCCCCTCTTCCCCACGCACTAATTTGGTGTGTTGTTTCCTCAACAGAATGGATATTACAGTATATTTTAGCATAACCGGCTCGGGGTAATACGAAATTCGATGATGTTAGGTTTGTAAATGTATCCTTGGTAGTTTCTGAGTTTTCCGACTTTCCTTTACATAATAGACGGTGTAAATTTTTGTACAATTCTTTTCGTGCAATGATTTTCGGATATCAATTTTATGGTACACTTTTTTTTTTCATAAAACGTTTAGATTGGCTGTGTAGCAATTTTTAACGCGATGTAAGTAGTTTATGAAAAGGTAGGTTAGCTATTGAAATGTGCCGAGTGAGATTTTGTTGCATTTGAAATTCAAGACAGATTTATTTTTACAGGTTGTGATTTAGTAAATGGTAATCTTATATAAATAGAGATTCTGTTCCACTGTTAGTCACGTAATAAATACATTGAGGAATTTGTCTGATTTCGAAATATCAGAGATTTTACTTAGTTTTTAGCTTCCACTTTCTCTTCCTTCCATTTTTAACTTCCTCCCACTTCAACCTATTCTTACGTAACACAAAATGTCAACAAATACTCGTCATAAACCTTCCCATCAGTAATCAAACTTAGTTCATTGTATTGTTGGTGTGTGACGCTCTCCGCCAAGATGGAATGGGCGGAAGTGAAAAATAAGAACGAGGAGGCCAGGAGCACGCCGGGAGTTATAATTTTTTAGATATTGTTCGTTCTTTTTTTTTTTAAGCATTGAATGAAAATGTAATAAAATGACGTTGTATCCTTCGAAATTAATTGGAAAAAAAGGAAAAAAAAAAGAAATCTTTCACGCATTGTTAAAAGGGCTTCTTACGCCATTTTATTACATTTTCATTCAATGCCTAAAACAAAAAAAAAGAACGAACAATATTAAAAAAATTATAACTCCCGGCGTGCTCCTGGCCTCCTCGTTCTTATTTTTCACTTCCGCCCATTCCATCTTGGCGGAGAGCGTCACACACCAACACGACGTTCTACTTATAAACAAAAGTAAACTTTGTTTATTTTATAAAAAAAAAAAATACATCTCTGATGATGAAGGTTGTATTCTTCGAAATTAATTGAAAAAAAGGAAAAAAAAAAGAAATAAATATTTCACGCATTGTTAAAAGGGCTTCTTACGTCATTTTATTACATTTTCATTTAATGCTTAAAAAAAGAACGAACAATATCTAATATATATATATATATATATATATATATATATATATATATATATACACACGTGTGAAGTAATCTCTCTTCCCTCTCCCTCATCTGCACGCATCTCTTTCTTCTCACATTTTCTTCCACCCTCTTTCTGTCCCTTTCTCTCTATCTATCTTTCTTGCTCTCTCTTTCTCTGCCTACATGCATATATGTGTCCACGTGCTAATTGACAGACGGGTGCCGGCTAGATGTCAAACTTCAATGTTTTTTTTTACATAGGTATAAATATGGGAGATACATGGAGGCAGTTACGCGTATTGATATATACTATATTACGCGTATTGATATATACTTCTGTATTAGTTATAGTTCCGGTATGTCTGTTTGTTTGTTCACGAAACCCCATAGGGTCATAATCATATATATCTAGAAACTACATTGCACACAATACTTGGATTATCTTGGCCTTTTGGCTAAGATCAAAGTGTAGTATCTGTTCCGATGGATACTGCACGCCTGCCCTGTGCAGTTCTAGGAGGTCCACCCTCCCAGGCTTTGCCTCCCCTCTATGGGGAGGAGTAAGTTTATTGCTTACTGTCTGAGGCGCCCCTACCGAGGAATGCCGACGGGGCTGCCCAGGCAATTTTTAAATGGCCAGAGTGCTCACCTCTCGAGCGCTGGTTTTTCAACCCCCACTTTCCGACCCGACCTTGGGTCACATCTTACTTGTGGGAGTAGGATAAAACTGGCCTTGTGCCTAACTCCTGGAGAGGAGTAAATAATACATATATCATATTTTGATCAAAATGGTGCAACATTATTGAGGGGTCTGCGTTCACGCTTGACACCCATAAAAAGGAAATACGGCTTGAACTTTATTTTATTTATAACTTGATAATTATATACTATGAAAAAATACGAATAGAAATGTTTATATATGGTTCAGGTTTGGAGCAGGGGTGTACAGGGTTCTTCATTGATTCTAGGAAAACGCCGGGTGTGCCTTGAGGGGTTAAAGACTACTTGAAATTATGTCAATAAATGTCACACTACCTACTACACCCCCAATAAAAACGTAAATCCGTCTGAAACATCGTTGGCTTTTGACCGACTCGATTATGCTGTTGGCATTGCCCCTCTCCCCCAGTTGTGTTCTTTTTTTCTAGAACCAAGGACGACTTACAGGAGTGACACGTGATAGTTGCTAACAAGGATAGTCAATATGGTGCTATGAAACCGACAGGAATCGAACTGGTCACTCAAGACGTCGGTGTCCACGTCGGTGTCCACTTCACAACCGCTATCTTCCCCTCTCACTCAATCAATGTTGAATACATCATTGGGTCCCACATCACACATTGAATGTTATAAAATATAAATAGGAAATAAGTATAAAATGGTAATATGGTGTAATGGTCTTGGAGGCTGGAGGACATAAGGTTGCTTATTCAATCCCAGGCAACGCTGTGTATCCCAGATGGTCTAATGTGTAATTAATTCGTGTGTTTTTGTGTTAGAACAAAAAAAAACCAACACTTTTCAAATTGTAGAAAATTAGCATAACAATGAAAGTGAAAAAAGAGAAAATTATTGAGTGCCGTAAGTGGTAATTCAGTCAATTAATTGTAAGTATTTTACAGTGAAACAATCAACCGGCAAGATTGAGTGCGCACGCATCACGAATTCTTGCCTAACACGACTCGATCATTTTGGCATTAGTCGAAACCTATTTGAATGTGTTGCCAGATATGTTTGCATTAATAAAAATAAATATTAACCAAATTTACGGTTCTAGTTAATATTGCGTACTATTGTATAAACATAGTAAACTTCATGGGATTAGTTGTCCAACCGCCATGAACAAAACTACACACGGTACATATATATATATATATATATATATATATATATATATATATATATATATATATATATATATATATATATATATATATATATTCTAATATTTGTAAATAAATAATAATTATATATATATATATACATATATATATAAAAATATATATATATATATTCTAATATTTATAAATAAATAATAAGTATATATATATATATATATAAATATATATATATATATATATTCTAATATTTATAAATAAATAATAAGTATATATATATATATATATATATATATATATATTCTAATATTTATAAATAAATAATAAGTATATATATATATATATATAAATATATATATATTCTAATATTTATAAATAAATAATAATTATATATATATACATATATATATATATATATATTAAATTAATTAATTGATTAATTGTTATATATATATACAAAAATTGATGACATGTTCGATTAACAGCGAATTAGAAATGCGGCATATTCTTAAAATAAACAAACCGTTCAGGGTAGCATAAAATAATGGAAAAAAAACACTGGTAAACACCGGGCGACTATCACAAAAACAATAACAAAAAATCAGCGTGTATAACATATATATATATATATATATATATATATATATATATATATATATATATATATATATATATATATATATATATATATATATATATATATAAGGAACAGGAGCAGTTTGGTTAATAAAAACATTTATTTTTCATCTCTTTCTTTCCTTAAACCAGGCTTTTCAAAGATTAAAATCTTATCATCAGAGGAAAAATTATGATTGATAATTTGACAGGATAGGACTGTCAAAGTTCCATATATATATATATATATATATATATATATATATATATATATATATATATATATATATATATATATATATATATATAAGAAACAGGAGAATAAAGATATTATGGATATCTTAAAAGTACAAAAGTTGATGCTCGATATAAAGCAATTATTTTATAAACAAGTACAGAGTGAGCATAAAAATTGTATAAAATACCATGTCTATTAAGTCAGTAGTTTTTCAAAACAATGGGTTTCAAATGCAATAAATTTCATTATTCATTCCTTAAGCCATGGCTTTTCAAAGAATGAGATCTTATCGCCAGGGGAGCGCTAACAGATAAGTTGGTAAAGGGAAATTACCAAAAGTCATAATTTGAAAAGATACAAAAAATAAAGATAATATAAAATTAAAAGATATACAATATAAAAGGAAACGGTTGAAAATATATTGGAAGAAGTTCATCGTTCAAAGCGCCATGAGAGTTTGGGGCAGCAGGTTCGAAGTGAAGTAAAATCCAGTCATATTTTAGGAAAGAATTGGCATCTTAACTGGTAAAAATCCGTTGAAGCAGTGGAAAAGCTAAAACCATTACATGACCTAAATGATCTAGTAAGAAAATGTTGCAGTGTGTGAAAGTTTAGGATGTCAGTGGCGTATTAAAAGCCAGTTGGAAAAAGAGTGTTTATAGAGTTATTCACGTCAAAGTAAAATAATAAAAGGTAATGTCAATCCTAAAAGCTAGCCGTAAGAAAAGCTAGCATTGAGATGAAAATAGAATAAAAATATGAGTGAGCCGTTAAAAAATAGAATTTTAAATCAAACAAGCAGCTTGAATGAAAATAGGAATTAGCAAGGTGGGAGTGGTAGGAGGGAGTAGACGGGTAAAGTAAAAGGGTAGGGGAGAGAGACGGAAACATAAACGTAAGAGTCAGATGTCGAAAATAGATTTTAAAATAAAATAGGCAGCAGTGATCGAGTAAGTAGGACTGTAAGGTGGGCATTTTGGGGGTGGTAGACAGGTGAAAAGATTGTGTTAGGGGATTAGTTGGCAGCAGAAGTTGTGTCTAAAGTGAGGGGGCGATAGTGAACGTAGAGACTAAGTGAAAAGGGTTGGAGTTTATATTTGATCAATTAATATTAAGATGGCAAGGGTTAAGACTGGGTTAAAAGGTTAGGAGAAAAGAAGTTAAAGGCAAAATAAAAATGAGAATAAAATTAAAGTTAAAAATTGAAAATAAAAATTAAAATATTGTCTAACGTTTTTAAATATATGAAATAGAAAAAAGATATAATATCAATATTGGGAAGGAACCGTTAGAAAGAACAGGACAGATAAAATTATTTAAAATAGTTAGGGGATGTTATTAGCCTCACGTTTATAGTGAGATAGATGTACAGGCGTCGGGGTTAGAACGATCAGAACTAACTGAAGCGATTAGCTTCCAATTATATAAACTGAACTTAATTAGAGTGATTAGTTGAGAGGAGAAAAATAACAGAGAATAGAACATTTAAAAGTGGATAACAAAATCTGTAGAGAAAATCGAACAGTTAAGAGTAAAGTAGATCGATTCCAAAAAGAAAAAGAAAAATTAAAAATTGGGGATGGAGAAGCCGTATGAAAGTAGTAAGGTTTAAGATGATTAAGGGTGGCATACTTAAAGAGTACATATTTGTTAAATTTCAAAAATGAAAGGGTCTAAGATGCAGGGTACTAAACGGGAATGTACATAAGGGTCAAAGGTGTAAGTTAAAAAATTAAAGATTGAAGCTAAAAAGTTCAAGATTGAGTTGGAAGATAAAAAGGGGATGTACTTATAGCTAAGGACTGATATCAAGTTTAAAGTTGAAACCCCCTCCATGCAAATTTTAAAAGAGTTCTAAAATTAAAGATGCAAGAAATACGTGTGGTCTTCAGTAGGTAGTAAAGTAGATATCTGAAGAGGACCAGGTTCGAAAATTGTTTTAGGTGATTTTAATGTAAGACAATTTAAGTGAGCTGTTCTTCTGTTAGCTGAGAAGGGCTTAGTTATTGGATGGGGGTGGGGTGTCAGTTGAGGCTATAAAGTTGATATATTAAAATGTTCGTCTGTCTACATACAGAAAGAAATTCGTTTTTAGAATTTATAATCATTTTACTCTTGGCAGCAGTGATTATCATAACGGCTTCTAATGAACATAGTTAGTAAAACCTAGATTATGGGGTATAGGACGTAGATTTTTTCAAGATCGACCAGTGCAGAGAGTAAGGAATGTTTTTACGGTTAACATTTTTGATTAAATTGGTTAGGGAAGTTCCTGCAATTTTGCCGCTATTACTTTTAAAAAAGGAAATGTGGTTGGATATGCGTTTTTGTTGGGAGCGCACTGACTCCTATGTAAGTATGTATTTTATATGGATTGGTTATTGCATTAGGTGTGTTATCTATAGTAGTAGATATGTCAAGGGTCTGTGTGCTTAAGTTCTGATTAGAGGTTAAGTTAAAATTGTTTGATTGGTAAACTAAATGGAGCAGAGAAGTTTGAGCTAGATTGTTATTAACTGGTAAAGAAAGGTTGTTGATGGTTGGAGTAATATTTTGCGTATCGTGATGCGGTAAAGGTTTAGAATGTGTAAGGTTGCCAGATAGGGGAGGTATACGTGTACTGGTGGTACTATGTTGATTAGCGTTGTGACATGATTGCTTCATAGTGCAGGCGTATGTAACGTCTCTATGCATATAATCATTGTTTAGCAGACACTCTAGATTTATGGCAGTTATTAGTAGGGTCTCCTGGGGGTATAGGTGTCTGCAGATTTAATTTTTTATTGTTAGAATGTATTATAGTTTGTGTAATGTTAGGCATTGTAGAATAGGAGATTTTTATGATTTTTTTGTTCAGAATAGTACTATATCTATGCGGTTGCATAGAAGCTTTTTATACAATTTAAAAAAAAATTCTCTAGGATATTAGTTTTTGCATTGCTATTGTAGTGTGGGTTAAACCAAAAGTTGTTTTTTCTCTTTAGCCATTTATGGGGGTTTTGAGTGTCAAGTTATTTGCCATTGTTTGTTAGGTTCGTTTTTATAAGCGTTATTATTTTTAGTAGCTGTAATTATGCTCAAAGTTTTTTATATGTAATTTTATTATTGTAACCTGTAGAAATTTGAATTTTGTTTGAAAATCGATTTATTGCAGATAGTTTAGATAATAGATTTATTTTATTTGAAAACCCTTTGTTTTGAACATGTGATGACTTTTTTACTTGTGTATATATATACATATATATCAAAGTTTATATATACATATATACATATATATCAAAGTTTATATATACATACATATATACATATATATCAAAGTTTATATATATATACATATATATACATATATATCAAAGTTTATATATCCATATACATATATACCAAAGTTTATATATATACATATATATACATCAAAGTGTGTATATATATACATATATATATATACATATATATCAAAGTTTATATATATACATATATATATATATATATCAAAGTTTATATATATACATATATATACATATATATCAAAGTTTATATATATACATATATATACATCTAAGTTTATATATATATATATCTAAGTTTATATATATATATATATCTAAGTTTATATATATATATCTAAGTTTATTTATATATATATATATCTAAGTTTATATATATATATGTCTAAGTTTATATATATATATATCTAAGTTTATATATATATATATATAGAGAGAGAGAGAGAGAGAGAGAGAGACAGACAGACAGACAGACAGAGAGAGAAAAGAGGGTAGTGCAGTATCAGTGCAGTTCCAACGAGAGAAACGTATATATGTAAAGGAGTAAGGCTACCAACATTTGTAAAAAGTTTTTTTCAACATTTATTCATTATTTTATTATTTTATCATCTTATAATTTTATATAACGCCTTTCAAGCGTGGTGCGCTCTTATCAGATATGTAAATCCATTTGAAGAAATGTCTTTCGATTACAAAGAGTGTTGTTTCATTTCATGAAATATGTTACTGTTTGGCCAAGTAATAACACATTTCCTCAAATGAAATAACACTTTTTCAAATCGAAAGACATTTCTTCAAATGGGTTTACATATGTGACGAGAGAGCACCACGCTGGAAACGCGTTATATAAAATTATAAAATGATAAAATAACGAAATAATAAATAAATGTTGAAAAAAACTTTTTACAAATGTTGGTCGACTTACTCTTTTACATATATATATATATATATATATATATATATATATATATATATATATTACCATTGTCGGTGATGGTTGATGACACGTTATGTCATCAACGTCCGAAAGTAAACGCGTTTCGATAAGATAATATGAATGTGCAAAGATGAAAAAAACATCGATTATATTGACTGTCCGGTGGCAAACACTGCTGATATACCCATGTATGGCAGTACCGTCTTAGCCACAAAAACTCTGTAACTACTTCTGCTTGACGGCTGATGAGGACATGGTATCGCACGTTAGTTGGATCAAAAATGGATAATTTCATCATGTTTATAAACAATTTCGAAATTATTGATCGCTTGAAATATTGAAGTAATAT
>OY744538.1:11797584-11830084 GCA_963556195.1 Sepiola atlantica
ATAAATTGCTTTTTTGCGGAATATACCTTGCATTGAGCAACTGAATTGAAAAAAGATCTGCCTCCGTCGCTTTTCTAGTTCCTTTTCATCCTTCTACACACACACACACACACACATATATATATATATATATATATATATATATATATATATATATATATATATATATATATATATATATATATATATATATATATATATAACTATTTCATGTATCCACATAAAATTTTACAAGGAGATATAATTTTTATGTATCAATTTTCAGTATTTACTTCAATCTATAGAAAACAGAACAATAGAACAGGATATACGAAGTAACACTAATCAGACCTTTGTTCGTGGGAAGCGCAACGGTTGGCTGAGAGAACAACAAATAATCTTATTGGTTAACTAGCTAGCCGTGTATATAGAAACACCCGGCAAAAATAACTCCATGCATTTTAGTCTGAAGATTCCCCCAGGGATGAAACGCGGGAGCCTCTGTGTAGCTTAATTGCCATAAATATATTATAACATTTTGACCACTTCTGACGCAGTCTCCACGAAATCTCTTTTCCCATCTTTAAATCTTTCTTCACCGGACACTTTGTCAACAGACTTTTTTTCCAACTGGACAGACTCTATATTTTGATAACCTTTTTACACACACACTCTTACTTTCCATTACTTTATATTGTTTCTTTAATTTTTTCAAATTTTGAATTTTGGCTTTTCCCCTGCCAACTTATCCATCTATATAATTCCTCTGATGATAAGATTTTAATCTTTGAAAAGCCTGGATTAAGGAAAGAAAAATTGAACCTATAGTGAAATCATTTAAGCTCAATATACGAGATAGATCAATTGTAAAGATAAAGGAAGGAAGAGAGATAAAGATGTGCGAATGACAAATCTTATATATTACTTTATATAGTTTCTTAATTTTTTCAAATTTTGAATTTTGGCTATTCCCCTGTCGACTTATCCATCTATGTCATTCCTCTGATGATAAGATTTTAATCTTTGAAAATCCTGGATTAAGGTAAGAAAAATAAACATGTTCTTATCGAGGTCACCTTGCATTGCACAATCAAAGATTAAATAGATTTGTCATTCGCGCATCTCTATCTCTCTTCCTCCATTTATATATATATATATATATATATATATATATATATATATATATATATATATATATATATTAAAGAAAGAAAGATGAAGATGAAGAATTGTACAAAACTACATAAAGTTACATAAATTAATACAAACTGATTTGCTACAAACTGTTACTTTTACTATTAACTATCTACACCTTAACGTCCCTCTCGTCTTCAAAATCACCTCCCAATACTGCCAATTTTTACTTCCCGGCCTTTTATTTTATTTTATTTTATTTTTTAATTTCTTTATCCCCAATTCATCTTGCTTTTATTCTTCAATTTTTTCAAAGTGAAATGGAACTAGGTAATATTTAATTGATATAAATACCATATTACCAGATTTATCCTCTGACGAGAAGAGTTTTATCTTTGAAAAACCATGGTTTAAGGATTAATGTAACTCCTTGCATCTGAACTTTCGATGTAATAAAAGATTTGTATTAATTTATGTAACTTTATGTAGTTTTGTACAATTCTTTATCTTCATCTTTCTTTCTTTAATATATATATATATATATATATATATATATATATATATATATATATATATATATATATATATATATATATATATATTAGTCGATGACTTTGCTACAGGGTGGGCACTGTTAGTAAGTGATATCTTAATGCTTTCAGACAAACACTGACAACTAGTAGAGAGAGCTACATTTGTTATATAAATAACTTTGCATTATCGCTAATAGCAGTTGGCGATATGACTTACTACAATGCTCCAACCAAGAAGGGTGACTTATAACGAATTCGCTAGAGATACCGTTTCGCTGTATGCCAGCGGGAAGACTAGCACCTGTCGCAGGCCGGGATCGAACCTACGACCATTTAGACAAAGTAAACAAAGGAATTTAATTTTTTTATAACACGTGATGTATAATGCTCTTTATTCGTTGGCACTCGTGTTTTCGTAGGTTATTACCGTTATTAAATGAAACGGTTAGTTATCCTGCGGGGTTGGGAACATAGAAAACTCACAAAGAGAATATTGAGACGCGTACAGTGTTCGAACCTGTGCCGACGAAGTGAGACTGCTGACGCTGTAGACCACTCTGCCAACTAGACGACGTGGAGCGAAGGTCTAATTTGAGACAGATAACTAAAACCTAATTAACTTTGTGAATGATATATGTCTGGTCTACAATCATTACCAACCAATATTTCTCTGGGACGTACGTCAAGTAGATATTTATCTACCGCCCACAGCGGTAAGATGTGACACAAGGTTGGGATTTGAAAGGCCAGCGCCCGAGAAGTTGAGCACTCTGGCCTACAAAAAATGCCTGGCCAGCTCCGTCGGCATTACCCGGTAGGGGCGCCTCAGGCAATAAGCAATAAACTTACTCCTCCCCAACGAGGGGAGGCAAAGCCTGGGAGGGGGGACCTCCTAGAACTGCACAGGACAAACCCATAGACCGGCGTAAATCAAGCCCCGAAGGCCAAGACAATACCAGTCTATGGGGTGCAGTATCCATCGGAACAGATACTACACTTTGATCTTGGCCAAAAGGCTGTAAGTAGCGAATAGTATAAACATGATAAAATAAGCAACGGCTTTATTTCCGAGCTAAATGGTTAACGACACGGATTGAGGACCTGGGTTCGAATCCAGTTCGTTCCACAGAAACACTTTCATCACAACCCACACCTGACCTTGTGTCTAACCTCCTGGGGAGAAGGAAAATAAAATATAACGCCGTGGGTTTGTTTTTTTGTTAGGGGCGAGGGGTGGGACACTCGTGTTTAGGTAGGTGGTACGAAACAGCAGTATTATACACAAGATATTTACAGAAATAAAATCCACTGTTTAATCTATTTTATCGATGTGATTCGATTAGAGTTTCTCTTGAGAGATAGATAGATATAGAGAGAGGGGGGAGAGAGACCTATATAGAGAGAGGGGGAGGGGGAGAGAGACCTATATAGGGAGAGGGGGAGGGGGAGAGAACCTATATAGAGAGAGGGGGAGGGGGAGAGAGACCTATATAGAGAGAGGGAGAGGGGGAGAGAGACCTATATAGAGAGAGGGGGAGGGGGCATATCAAACATAGCCGATTTTTGTTTTGAAACAGCTGAATAAAGTTTATTTTGCCTATACATTGTCTTTCGTGTTTACCAATACACAACAAACAAACAAGAGTTTACTTATTGTAGATCAGCAGGGTTACAGGGCGTTGCCCCGGTGTTATGCATAACAAGATACTTGTGATTAATAAAAAATATATAAACGTATCCATTTGTTAACATTAGAAAGCCGAGAGGAAAAAATAC
Source organism: Sepiola atlantica (assembly GCA_963556195.1). Lineage (NCBI taxonomy): Eukaryota > Metazoa > Mollusca > Cephalopoda > Sepiida > Sepiolidae > Sepiola > Sepiola atlantica. The sequence goes on from OY744538.1 coordinate 11,801,007, forward strand.
TTTTATACTAACGAGTCAGTCGTTAGCGAGGCCCAAAACCACTCGAGGATAAGGTTTAATGAGATTGTTAGTTTGAAAGATGAATAATACTATGAGAGGATTTAAAACGATAAATGAATGGACGCAGTTTGATTATTTAAGAGGACAATCCGACAAGTACTTGTTGAAATTAGACTTGAAGACGACCATGTTGTAGTCTGCAGGAAAGCAGATGTGAAGTTCTTGGAAAGAAACTCATGTCATGGAAATTCTGGTTTTAGGTGCACAGATATGTAATCAAGTTCCATTGCTCCGGTGATAGGCTCATTCAGGCTGAATTATTTTGAAACTTAACTTCTTAGCTTATTTACATAAATACATTGCATGTGCATCATATAAATATCAAATTAAAACTTATTGGCAACAACAGCGGACATTTTCGTAATACCATGTGAAGAAAAACGAGCTGCACGTGTTACGTACTCGTTTATTAAGAAACGTTCTTTAGTTCAGCCGTCACTTACTTCGAATGTTTAAAGTACACAGTATACTTTTTCATGCATAGAGTTCAATGGTTGTTTATTTTGGAGAGATTTTCTCGTCATACGAATGAAAGATTGTTCTTCTTAATCAAGTACTTTCCATGCACAGAAAGGAAAAAGGCGAGATCGACGGAGAATTTAAACTGGGTCTTTATTTTGGAGAGATTTTCTCGTCATACGAATGAAAGATTGTTCTTCTTAATCAAGTACTTTCCATGCACAGAAAGGAAAAAGGCGAGATCGACGGAGAATTTAAACTGGGTCTTTATTTTGGAGAGATTTTCTCGTCATACGAATGAAAGATTGTTCTTCTTAATCAAGTACTTTCCATGCACAGAAAGGAAAAAGGCGAGATCGACGGAGAATTTAAACTGGGTCTTTATTTTGGAGAGATTTTCTCGTCACACGAATGAAAGGCACACATTAACATCAAATAAAGAGAAACCAAGATTGTTCTTCTTAACTTAATATTCAGTTATGGGGAAAGGAAGAAGGGTGGGCTGACCAGTCGCTATCAATTCTTTTAGGAAGTAAATTCCCATTTTCCTTTTTTTTTAATTACATCTCGAATTCACATCTGCTCGTCACGGCTTCCCTAAACAGACTGACTAAAACATTTGTCTTTCTTTCACACGATATCGTGACGTCACTGCTCAAGGGGCAGAATTTGTCATAGCACATTTATGTTTGACCTTTCCTTGCCCACCCCCCCGTAGCTCATGTCTGTTTATTTTTTTAGCCCGAGAGCGAACTTATTTTTCAGATTTTCGTGTTAAGGTAACTTGCACTGGTCAACCTAGATACTAAATCCATACTAGCTGATGTAATCATTCTTCACATGCGTCCATCCATTATGCAACACACGAACAATTTTAAAGTTATGTACAAATATATACATCTTCAAAACAGTTGTTCAAGACTCTCTTGAAAGCGCTTATGTTGGGCTATATCTTAGTAAAGTCTGTTCCACGGAACAGCGATGCGGACAGAGTAAGCGGCCTTTCGCCGAAACGGTTGACAGTACAGCTTGTGCGTATGACCGCAGAGGCTTCGGTATGGTGCTGAGGCGAAACAATCATCGAGAGGTAGATTGGCTTTCCCGTTCGTGGTGTTGTGTTCTAGGATTAGGTCGCTCTGCATTCTTCACTGTTCAAGTGTAGGCTTAGTCGCAGAAGCCGCTCCTCATAAGTGAGCATTGATCTAATTAAGATACATAATTAATATATCTGGCATCCGCAATGTACGAATTCAGAATTAAAAGCTCTAGAATATTTTCTTTCTTGTCTCCGTTAACTTTTCAAATGCTGACATCGTTGCATTGTTTCGTTACGATTGGGTTGTAGAAATGTTTCGTTACGATTTGGTTGAGGAAATGTTTCGTTACGATTTGGATGTAGAAATGTTTCGTTACGATTGGGTTGAGGAAATGTTTCGTCACGATTGGGTTGAGGAAATATTTCGTCACGATTGGGTTGAGGAAATGTTTCATTACGATTGTGTTGAGGAAATGTTTCGTCACGATTGGGTTGAGGAAATGTTTCGTTACGATTGGGTTGAGGAAATGTTTCGTCACGATTGGGTTGAGGAAATGTTTCGTTACGATTGGGTTGAGGAAATGTTTCGTCACGATTGGGTTTAGGAAATGTTTCGTTACGATTGGGTTGAGGAAATGTTTCGTTACGATTGGGTTTAGGAAATGTTTCGTCACGATTGGGTTGAGGAAATGTTTCGTTACGATTTGGTTTAGGAAATGTTTCGTTACGATTGGGTTGAGGAAATGTTTCGTTACGATTGGGTTGAGGAAATGTTTCGTCACGATTGGGTTTAGGTAATGTTTCGTTACGATTGGGTTGAGGAAATATTTCGTCACGATTGGGTTTAGGAAATGTTTCGTCACGATTGGGTTTAGGAAATGTTTCGTCACGATTGGGTTTAGGAAATGTTTCGTTACGATTGGGTTTAGGAAATGTTTCGTCACGATTGGGTTGAGGAAATGTTTCATTACGATTGGGTTGAGGAGATGTTTCGTCACGATTGGGTTTAGGAAATGTTTCGTTACGATTGGGTTGTGGAAATGTTTCGTTACGATTGGGTTGAGGAAATGTTTCGTCACGATTGGGTTTAGGAAAGTTTTCGTTACGATTGGGTTGAGGAAATGTTTCGTTACGATTGGGTTTGGGAAATGTTTCGTTACGATTGGGTTGAGGAAATATTTCGTCACGATTGGGTTGAGGAAATGTTTCGTTACGATTGGGTTGAGGAAATATTTCGTCACGATTGGGTTGAGGAAATGTTTCGTTACGATTGGGTTGAGGAAATGTTTCGTCACGATTGGGTTTAGGAAATGTTTCGTTACGATTGGGTTGAGGAAATGTTTCGTTACGATTGGGTTGAGGAAATGTTTCGTCACGATTGGGTTTAGGAAATGTTTCGTTACGATTGGGTTGAGGAAATGTTTCGTTACGATTGGGTTGAGGAAATGTTTCGTTACGATTGGGTTGAGGAAATGTTTCGTCACGATTGGGTTTAGGAAATGTTTCGTTACGATTGGGTTTAGGAAATGTTTCGTTACGATTGGGTTGAAGAAATGTGCGTGTTAAACTAATGATTTCTTATTCATGACTTTATTCAAATTTCTTCACAATAAAGACGATCATTGTCTTCGACCTTGTGCCAACCATCTGCAAGATTTCCGATCTTGTCGAAGGACCAATCCTTCGACTTTGAATCGAAAGAATCGTGACAGATTTTTTTTAACTTCATCGAAAAACTAAAATCGGTGATCCTTCATAAAATGCTGCATTGATCAGAATAGACCGTAGTCAGATGGGGCAACGCCAGGAATATAGGGTGACTGCGGCAGAATTTCTACACCGTCTAATTCTTCAATCTTGTTGCTGGTCTTTCTGGCGGTGTGCGGATTTGCATTGTGTTCTATAAATAAAGCGCGTTTCTGGGGCGAGCAAGACTTGGGCATCTTTTTAACAGATTATTGTAGACTCAATCAACTCGTTTGCGGTAAAGTTCAGCGTTGATGACGCGACCGTCCGGCACAATTTCAAAAAGCAATATTCCTTCGAGATTCCACCACACATGAATCAGAATCTTCTTTGAAAATTAGTTCACCAAGGCGCACGAACTTTTCCCTCAATTTTTTTTACTATTTAAATATTTTGACAAAAATGTTTGGATTACTATCGAATAAGCACCATTTTTTTTATTCAGCTTAAGTTATAGATGTTTTCAATTGATTTGTTCACTTTTAGATGAAGTTTCATATTTTTATATGTTTACAGTAAAATAATCAGCTTAGAGTTCATGTTTCTAAATTTTTTTTCCTTTTTCATTTCGTTTTCGAAAAATCTTCGAATTACTATACAAATTGAACACGGAATCCTCAGATTATTATTATTTTTAAAAGAATTTTAAATAATCACTGTTCAATTTTTAGATGGGCTTCAGTTTGTTATATAAGTTTAACGTAAAAGCATACCCCTACTCGAAACGCTTAAACGTGATTTTTGCGTAAAGACTGGTCGAAAAAGCAAGTAGAGTAGCGTGGACCTTCTAATTTTTTTTAATAGGGAGAGTAGAAAGTGACTAACTTGGGTTTACGTCCGGCAGCCTCCTAATTCTCGCTTCCCTTATTTTGTCCTTTAGTCCTAATATTCCATCAACGATGTTTCTGGCAAAGGGGGAAGACTTGCTGTTTTCTGAGTCAGAATATATCCATCTAACACTTATCGTTGGCTAGTTTTTTTTTACCTTGAAATTGTATTTTCTTTTAAGCTTCTTACATTAAGTAGCTTCATGCCTTGTCTGGAGCAATTTCCATTAAAAAATTTCCATTAAAAAATTTCCATTAAAATTTTCCATTAAATAATTTCCATTAAAAATTTCAATTAAACATTTTCATTAAAAAAAAATCCATTAAAAATTTTCCATTAAAAATGTCCATTAAAACATTTTCATTTAAAAAAATCCATTAAAAAATTTCCATTAAAAATTTCCATTAAAAAAGTATGTGCGGCTAGAATAGAACACTACATCCCCGTACTCACAGTATTCGTCAGCGTTGATCGCGTGACAATTCAACGCAACTTTAAAATGCAACATTCTTTCGGTGTTCCTAACGGAAATCATAATCGGCTTTTCAAATCATTTTAAGAAGGCGCGTGTAATTTCTCCCCAGCCGGCTTTCGTCAGAGTAAATACGTGGAAGTAAATACGATTAAAACTTAAAATATCGAGTGAAATAAAGACAAGTAACAGTTTAGGGGGTAAATTTGGGGGGGGGGGAGGCACAAGTGGATTACATTGAGTCCTAGAAACCACTCCTTTTGCTTACATAGGTAGGGGTTTTAATTATCTATATTAGATCGTTTCCAGGAGTTTAAGGTGGAATAACGAATGTGATCTACTTATGACAGAGAAACTGTCACTGGTGTGTCGACGCACATTCGGCGCTATTTATGAGATGTTGAGCAATAGCTGACCCGGATGTGTTGACTAAATTATTTAAATTATTTAGTCGGGCATGGCGTGTATTGCAGGGGGGGGGGATGTGTTGTTTTATTCTGGATTCAAACCTTTGTGCCGTCCTTTCCATGTATACGGCATCGCACCGATATTTAAATTTATAAATGGTATTACTTATTACTAATGTGGTGGGGTGGGAGAACAGCCTGTATACGGATATTAACAAAGGTCAAGCATGAAAAAACTAGTCTAGAAATTTGTTTAGCAAATTGTATGCTAACATTACCCAACCAAGATGATCTGAGGTACGTCGGACATTTTGGAGGAGCAACGTGTTTAGACTTATGAAAATTGGTAATGTTGGCGATGAGATTTGAATTCAAAATATCGAGAAGGGGAACCATTATCAACTAGAACCTCTTTGATCAATTAAATCTCCGAATCAATCAGGGATTCAGAGCAAATTATTAAGGCACGATGAACCAGACATTTAATTGGATGATTTTTCTTTCATCGAAATACAAATTTAAAAGCATTTTCTTTCACATTCACATTAGCATTTGAATATTATTACATATACGTTTTGTTTTGTTTTTTTAATTTTCAAAGGTTTTCGTTTGTATAAAGTTTACTGATATGATCTTTTCGACAAAGCTATGAAGATAATGAATCGATGAATATTCCTTTTCCTGGTCTAAAAATAGATCTGTCGGATATGTCCGACGAAGAATATTCCAGATAATCTAACGGAACGACAAAAGAGATGAGAATAGCCACTAAGCACAGGGATGGTATCGATGTATCGCCCAATATTCGAACCATATGATAGATAGATAGAACTATATATATATATATATATATATATATATATATATATATATATATATATATATGTATATATATGTATGTATATATATATGTATATGTATATATATATGTATATATATATATATGTATGTATATATATATATATATGTATATATATATATATGTATATATATATATATGTATATATATATGTATATATTAGTAGTAAGTTTTTGAAAGGCTGTGGGCAATGCAATTCCGGGTAAGATGCAAGTTGAAAGGAAAGGAACAAAAACAATAAAAATAAATCGAATACGATATAAGACTTACTATTTATTTTTCCTTTTTTTTTCCTTTTATTTTTTTTTTCTTACATAACAGCAAGAGTGTTTTAGCTGTTCGTGTGATGTCCGGGTGATTAAAAATCACTATTTGATATTTCGGGAAAAGACATCCCTTTTTCAAAAATAATTAGACCAGAAGAAGAATAATATTTTATTCTTCTCCGACTGTGTAGAGAATAATACAAAACAAAACAAAATGGCTGCCAGATATAGACCGCAGCAAAAAAAAAAAAACAGTTTCACAGGGAATATAAATTAAGTTAAGTTTTATTTTAATATTATGTTAAATATATGATTGGTGTTTAGAATATTAGTGTAATGTTGGTTAGGTGTATGGTGTTCGATAAACTGTTAGTTTTGATAATATATATATATCATTTTTTTAATTTTATTTTATTTTTTTTATATTTGAATATTTACTTTGTATTATCTTCGTATTTTTATTTTGTTTATCTTTCTATCGTAATTTAAGAATTTTAATATAAATTAAAGTAATTAGTCTCATATTTTAAATATTCTAGATCTATCTACTTATCGATTTCGATTATCATCTATTAAAGAAGTGTTATTAATTACTAATTGTGAGTCTCGTCAAATTAGATTAACGAATTAACTTATTAACTTGATATATTTATTATAAGATAAAGGGGAGTAACTCTGGATTTTTTAAAATCTTTTTTTTTTATAATTAATTTTTTAATTTTTTTTTTTTTTTTTAATTTTTTTTTTTTTTTTGGTGGAGATCTGTATAACAATATTAGTATATATATACAACATATATACACATAATGCATATATACATATATATATACATATCTATGTATTATTGTTTGTTTAATTGTTTATCTATATATATTCATCAATTTCTGTACATATTTGTTTGTTTGTTTGTTTTTGTTTTGTTTTTTTGTTTTGTTTTTTTTATTTATTTATTTTTTATTATTATTATTTACTTGTTTAATTTATTTTATGAATTATTTATTTAATATTTGCATGTTATTTGTATACATTCTATATGTGTTTGGATTTATTAATTAATAATGCTAGGTTATGGAGTGACTTATTTTGGTGGGTTAGACGAGTATGCTGAATATGGTTTTTGGTTTGTGGTTGAAAGTGTGTAAGGATGGAAGTTCATATGGGGAGGGGCCTGTTTGATTGTTTGGGTGTATATATATGTATATATATATATATACATATATATATATATATTAACATATATAAATATATATATATTGAGATATATATATATAGATATATATTAACATATATATGTGTATATATATATATATGAAGAGATAGATATATATAGATACATATATATATAGATACATATATATAGATACATATATATATATATATATATATAGATACATATATAGATACATATATATATGGATACATATATATATAGATACATATATATATAGATACATATATATAGATACATATATATAGATACATATATATATAGATACATATATATATAGATACATATATATATATAAATACATATATATAGATACATATATATATATATATATAGATACATACATATATATATAGATATATATATATAGATACATATATATATAGATACATATATATATAGATATATATAAAGATACATATATATATATAGATACATATATATATAGATACATATATATATAGATACATATATATATATAGATACACATATATATATATAGATACACATATATATATATATATAGATACACATATATATATAGATACACATATATATAGATACACATATATATATAGATACATATATATATATAGATACATATATATATATAGATACATATATATATACACACATATATATATATAGATACATATATATATAGATAGATACATATATATATATATAGATAGATACATATATATATAGATACATACATATATATATAGATACATACATATATATATAGAGATACATATATATATAGATAAATATATAGATATGTATAGAGATACATATATAGATACATATATATATAAATACATATATAGATATATATATAGATACATAGATATATATAGATACATATATATATATAGATACATATATATATAGATACATATATATATAGATACATATATATATATAGATACATACATATATATATATATATATTTGATAGTGTTCGTTCTTTTTTATAAGCATTGACTGAAAAGTAATATAAATGACGATAAAAGCCCTTTTTACAATGCGTGACAAATTTCTTTCTTTTTTCGTTTTTTCCAATTAATTTCGGAGGAATCCTCCATCATCAGAGATATATTTTTACTCTTTTTTATATAAAATAAACAAACTTTTACTTTTATTTATAGGTAAGACGTCTTACCTATAAACAAAAGTAAAAGTCATTTATATTACTTTTCAGTCAATGCTTATAAAAAAAAGAACGAACAATATCTAAAATAATTAACCTCCTGGCATGCCCTGGCATTTCCGTTCTTCTCAAAACCGCCTGTTACAACTCAGCGGATAACGTCACACCAACCCAAGAACGTCTTACCTATAAACAAAAGTAAAAGTTTGTTTATTTTATAAAAAAAAAGAGTAAAAATATATCTCTGATGATGGAGGATTCCTCCGAAATTAATTGAAAAAAAGAAAAAAGAAAGAAATTTGTCACGCATTGTAAAAAGGGATTTTATTGTCATTTATATATATATATATATATATATATATATATATATATATATATAGATACATATATGTATATATATATAGATACATATATATATATATATAGATACATATATGTATATATATAGATACATATATATATATAGATACATATATATATATAGATACATATATATATAGATAGATACATATATATATATAGATACATATATATAGATACATATATATATATAGATACATATATATATAGATACATATATATATAGATACATATATATATAGATACATATATATATATAGATACATATATATATATATATAGATACATATATATATATATAGATACATATATATATATAGATACATATATATATATATAGATACATATATATATATAGATACATATATATATAGATACATATATATATATAGATACATATATATAGAGAGAGATACATATATATATAGATACATATATATATATATATATAGATACATATATATATATAGAGATACATATATATATATAGAGAGAGAGATACATATATATATATAGATACATATATATATAGAGAGAGAGATACATATATATATATATATACATATATATATAGATACATATATATATATATATATATATAGATACATATATATATAGATACATATATATATATATATATATAGATATATATATATATAGATACATATATATATATAGATACATATATATATATATAGATATATATATATATATAGATACATATATATATATAGATACATATATATATATAGATACATATATATATATATATATATATATATATATATATATAGATACATATATATATATAGATACATATATATATAGATACATATATATATATATATATATATATATATATATATATATATATATATATATATATAGATACATATATATATATATAGATACATATATATATATATATAGATACATATATATATATATAGATACATATATATATATATAGATACATATATATATATATATATATATATATATATATATATATATATATATATATATATATATATATATATATATATATATATATATATATATGAACACTACATGACGTTCTTTCTATGTTCGTCCAATCCCTTGACCATATAGATCTTTATTCTCTTTTATTTACCATAGTAATCGTTGGTAGACGTGGAGAAATATGCCGGGCTGCAGAGCGTATGATTTTCATTCAAAAGAAGTTTCACGTATTAATATTATTCAAAAGAAGTTTCACGTATTAATATCATTCAAAAGAAGTTTCACGTATTAATATCATTCAAAAGAAGTTTCACATATGAATATTATTCAAAAGAAATTTCACGTATGATTTTCATTCAAAAGAAGTTTCACATATAAATATTATTCAAAAAAAGTTTTATGTATGGATCTTATGCAAAAGAAGTTTCACGTATAAATCTCATTAAAAAGAACTATCACCTATGAATATCATTTAAAAAAAGTTTCACATATGAATATCATTCAAAAGAAGTTTTACATATGAATATCATTAAAGTGCAGATTTATGTATGAATTTCATTTAAAAGAAGTTTCACTTATGATTCTCATTCAAAAGAAGTTTCACTTATGATTCTCATTCAAAAGAAGTTTCACATATGAATATCATTAAAGTGAAGATTCATGTATGAAGCTCATTAACAAAAGAAGTTTTATGTATGAATATCATTCAAAAGAAGTCTCATTTATGACTTCAAAAGTTAAATCTTAAAATTCCTGTTGAGATAAAAAAAAAAGAAGATATTTTATATATGGGAGAAAATAGATGTATAGATGTGTATGTGTGTGCATGTGTGTGTGGGGGGGTGTTTTCGCGATGAGACAAGATAAATGAAAGACAAAAAATGATTGTTGGAGGCCGAGAATTTGGCTGATCACATGATCACTAATCCGCATGTCAATATAGAAATACAAGAAAAAGAGAAACAATATATCTATTCTCGAGGTGATTAAATTCATAATACACACGAACATAGATATATAGATAGATATATACATACGTGTATATGAATAGAGATAGATAGATAGATAGATAGATAGATAGATAGATAGATAGATAGATAGATAGATAGGCTTTATATATATATATATATATATATATATATAACTTATATTTCCATTCCATAGACCATGGGGAATTAATCTAAAACCATAATTTGCATTGGTTTTAACAACTGTACTTCGATGAGTTTTGTTTTTTATACATCTTTTATTTTACACACAAAAGTACTTTATTCAAATTTAATATATTTATTCCTATTCCTTACGCATGTTTCATGGCAAAAATCGGATGAATGTATTTTTTACACTATATATATATAGTCTCGGAAGTTTCTCAACCATTAAAACTATATAAAAAAAAAAACAACAACAAAAAAAAACTTATAGTCTCAAGTCTTCCAGTGGAAAATCACTCATGTAAGTCAATTTATTTTTTACAGTTATTATATTAGTTAGTTTCTAACACTATTTTAAGGGATCATCAGTTGTTTACCATGAAAAACTGTTTCGGGAATATATATATATATATATATATATATATATATATATATATATATATATATATATATATATATATATAGTATCTTAACTAGACAAAGAAAACCACAGCTCAAAGTTACATCGATAAAATGTGAAGTAAATCAAGTCCGTCAGATACGAATGACTACTGCAGGTATCAAATCAGCTCTATGGATAGGACTTTGGGCCAAGCAGAGCTATATATAAACACTTAGAAATATACGAAACTTTTCTGTCTTATACTGATGATGGTGATGAAAAGACTTAATAAATTCATCTCTGAAATATACGAAACTTTTCTTTCTTATACTGATGATGGTGATGAAAAGACTTAATAAATTCATCTCTGAAATATACGAAACTTTTCTTTCTTATACTGATGATGCTGATGAAAAGACTTAATAAATTCATCTCTGAAATGTATGTACACTAGAACTTTGTTGATGTTGAATTTTTGGAACTTGTATTTTATTTACCTCCTCTCCGGGGGATTGGGCACAAGGTCAGGTGTGGGTTTGAAAAGCCAACGCACTAGGTCTAGCGCGCTTTAGCTTTCAAAAACGCTTGAGCTGCCCCAATCGGCATTCCCCGGTAGGAGTGCCTTACGAAATTAACAATAAACTACCCCTCTTTAAAGAGAAAGTAAATTCTGGAAATGTGAACCTTCTGCGACCGAACAAAACTTGCAAACTTAATGATGAATATGTCATAATTGTATAGCTATATATATATGTGTGTGTTATACATATATATATATTATATTATATATATATATTATATATATATTATATATATATATTATATTATATATATTATATTATATTATATATATTATATATATATTATATATATATATATTATATTATATATATATTATATATGGATATGTATTTCGTATTTGTATATATTTACTCTCTGCATAGAATTGAATTTATTATACCCTATTCACTATATATATATTCCCCCAAAATTATAGATCTTTTCGTTTGTTTTTTTTTTTGCCATTTTTAGTTTTTTCGCTCTTGATAAAGCCCACGCAACAGCTGGGCGAAACGTTGAATTTAAAGTTTTCCGCTTTTCTCTTTTCATTCATATGTATGTATATATATATATATATATATATATATATATATATATATATATATATATATATATATGATAATAATAGAGTATCCACGTATGCTTCGTCTTGAGAAAATAAAAGCAAAAACAATTAAATGCAGAAAACTGCAACTCACTGCTAGTTTATTAGTTTCTCTTCGGCATAGTATAATCTGTATTTTCTGGGCAAATAAAAACAGGATGCTCGACTACGAGTGTAAGGGCATACTATAGTTATTACATATTCTTGGCCTTTTGGCTAAGATCAAAGTGTAGTATCTGTTCGGATGGATACTGCACCTCATAGACTGGTACTGTCTTGGCCTTCGGGGCTTGATTTGCGCTGGTCTATGGGACAGTCCTGTGCAGTTCTAGGAATCCACCCTCCCAGGCTTTGCCTCCCCTCTTTGGGGAGGAGTAAGTTTATTGCTTACTGCCTGAGGCACCCCTACCGGGGAATGGCGACGGGGCTGCCCAGGCAATTTTTAAATGGCCAGAGTGCTCACCTCTTGGGCGCTGGCTTTTCTAATCCCACTTTCCCGACCTTGTGTCCCATCTTACCTTGTGGGGGTAGATAAATCTCGATAAGTGTAGTATCTGTTCCGATGGATACTGCACCCCATAGACTGGTATTGTCTTGGCCTTCGGGGCTTGATTCCGCCGGTCTGAGGTACTGTCCTGTGCAGTTCTAGTAGGTCCACCGTCCCAGGCTTTGCCTCCCCTCTTTGGGGAGGAGTAAGTTTATTGCTTACTGCCTGAGGCGCCCCTACCGGGGAATGGCGACGGGGCTGCCCAGGCAATTTTTAATGGCCAGAGTGCTCACCTCTCGGGCGCTGGCTTTTCAAACCCCACTTTCCCGACCCGACCTTCGGTCACATCTTACTTGTGGGAGTAAGATAAAAATGGCCTCGTGCCTAACTCCTGGAGAGGAGTAAATAAATACATATGATACTATACAATTATATTTCGATTTTCCCATGATTCCTGGAACTACTGAAATCTATGACTAATTAAAATGTTATTGTATCACATCCTATGATCATGTGCAATTTGCGAATCTCTCAAATAATAATGCTTCCAACAACAGATTCTACTTACATAATCTTTAACTGTAAAAGAATACGCATGCCACGGATAGACGTCGTTCCCCGGGTAAAAAGTCCACTTTTGTATTATTCTTATTCGTCGTAGTGGTATTATCCCGGTAAGAATATTCCGAAGAAGAGGAAGTGTTAATCCTGACGTTGGCGGTCAAAAAGGGGCGCATATCGCCTGTGAAATGTTTAGCGTTGTACCGGGGGTCGACACACAGCAAGCCGTAATCTTGCATGGGGTGCCTGGCCCCGTCGATAAATTACAGATCCAAGGTGTCTTCTCGGCGTGTCCTACCAACGCTAAACAGCAAATCTGACAATTATTTTTTTTTTTATATATATATATTTATTAAACTTCCTCTATTTTTGATTCTAATTCGAAGGCGTCAAAATGACAGCGCGAGCAACTCGATCAGACTTTCGACTGGATTTACTCGCTTTTTTTTTTCACTTGTGTATTTGTTTATTTATTTGTTTTGTTTGTGTACGGTCTGTGTTCATTTCTCTGTCGGATTATGAGATTTAGCCATCTGTATTTATTCTGAGTGTGTGTGCGTGTGCGTGTGCGTGTGTGTGTGTACCTGTGGCACATGTATGTTTACGGTGTGTGTACGCTCTTTAGCCCCCAGGACGGCTTTTGTTAGTTGGGTCAATTAGTTTAGGCAAAGCCCGAGAGAAGAGTGAGTGAAGGGTGTTTAATCTGAGCAGGTGGAGAGAAGGCCACTTGTTGCGGGAGAGGAGGAGAGAGAACGGTGAGGAGAAAAAGGTAGAAAGAAAGACAGAAAGAAAGCAAGAAAGAACAAAAGAAAGAAAAAATAGAAAGTCAGAGAGATAAGAGGGTTGAGAGAGAGAGGGAGAGAGAGAGAGAGAGAGGGAGAGAGAGAGAGGGAAAGAGAAAGAGCGGGAAAGAGAAAGGTTAGGAGACAAACAAGCGCCATGTGTAGTGAGTGTCGGTAGAGAGGGTGTTAGTGGTGAATAGACGCGTCTAGAAACAAAGACAACGGAGGGGGGGGGCATTTCATCAACCCAAGCGGCAGTAGGAGGGGTTCTATTTTTTATTGGTTTCTTCAATTATTATTGTGTACTCATCAATTTATTCGTGCAATCTTTTTTTTTTTTTACCTATTTTCCGCCATCGAGTTTGAAGGGTGGGAAGGGGAGATAACCAAGCCAGGATTTCTACAAAGCAGGTAAAGTCAACTACCGAATAATACATATCGATAGTTCTTTCTCAAATCAAGTCAACTCTTCAGTATGTTGGATTTTTTTGTTTTATGGCATATCAACCGTTTTGGGGTTATTTAATGTTTAATCTAGTAATTTCTAAATATCTTCACATATTTATTTATGTTGAAAATGTTGTTTTGTAGGTGTCGTATATTTTATAAACAGTCTGTAAACGATAGATTCTGTTCAATCAAATGAGACGTTGACCAATACTATTACTGCTGGACGTTGAAATTTGAAATAGCATTTTCTTTGGTCAATCACGTTTAAATTTGAAATAGCATTTTCGTTAGTCTGTCACTTAAATTTGAAATAGCATTTTCGTCAGTCTGTCACTTAAATTTGAAATAGCATTTTCTTTGGTCAATCACGTTTAAATTTGAAATAGCATTTTCTTTGGTCAATCACATTTAAATTTGAAATAGCATTTTCTTTGGTCAATCATACTCAAGTTTGAATTATGGGGATGGCACGGTGGCTAAGTAGTTGAACGAACAACAACCGAGTAACAAGCAACAAAAAAGGGTTTATTTTCCAGAAAATTCAAAAAAAACTTTAAAATGACCAGTATTCATACACTTTATTCTATATCTTATCGACCATTTGATGGATTCAGCTGATTTTTGGCAAAGATAGAGGTTCTAGTGTCTAGTTGATGGCATTTTAATTTCAGTTTGCCATATACCTTGATTAGTCAAACTACCAACTATATCAGTTACGAGAAGGCATTGTATTGAGGCGTAGCCTTTACAAAGTAGTGACATTCCATGAAAAATGCCAGTATACTGAAATCATATGCCCTTAATGGGGTTAAGATGAAAATTCATATACACTAAATGTACAAAAGCAAGGAAATTCCCAAATTTTTACACTTTTATTGTCATTAAGGGTATGACTACATATCAACCAAACCATTTCATTATCACATCAAAACAGTATAAATATCTATGCATGAGTGGATGAAGTGTGTGAGGTGCGCTGAAGAAAAATTCCTACCAGTAAAATACATAGCCCTGTTGTGCTATATGAATTTTCATCTTAACCCTATTAAGGGCATATGATTTCAGTATACTGGCATTTTTCATGGAATATATTTAGTCTTTTCTTTATGTAAACTTGGAAAGACTACTTTACGGGAATCACGGGGAAAACCTCTGTTCAGTAGATAGATACAAGTTACTCTTAGGCGTAAACACGACATTTTGTTTTGAACGTGTTATATGTGTACGAGGAATGAAGGTGACATTTTAATATTTTTTGTAATTGTACTATTATTACATTTTAATTAAATAAATTTGGTTGCTACTAAGAAAATTCCGTTTTTGTTTAAGATAATATCACAAGATTTAAAAAAAAAAACTGATTCCTTCTCATTTTTTTAATTATTTTTTTTTTAATTTTTATTTTTTAACATAGTTCACCCCAAACAAGGCAGGCCGCCACTGTAGACGTAAGGGGCTACTGAGAAAAAAAGGGAGAAGGTTTGGGGAGGGGGTCAACCTAAATTGGGAGCGAGATGTCTGTTAACATTAGTTTTAAATTTCTGCATGTCAGTACCGTCGGGGAAACAAGGGGTAGGGAGGGTGTTCCAGAGGCCAGCAGCACGAGGAAAGAATCTATTGGAGTAGAAGGCTCTCCGGCATCTGGGGACCTTCACAGTGAATGGATGGGATTTAGCTGATCGTCGAGTTGGTCTAGTGAATTTACGTTTCAATTTCCTCTCCAAACGTCTTATCCGATAAGGAACTGTTTTTTATTTCTCATTTTTAACATAATTTGAGAAAATAAGTTTTATCACTTAAATTTCTTTTCTTGCTGATGGTCTGAACACATACATTCTGCTTTCATTACCTCAGTACTTATATCAACGAGTATAAACTAACAGCCGACATCATACCAATATAAACCAGGTATTTATTTCATTTTTTTAATCTCCAACCGAAAACATACACAGCGTCGTCCAAGTAAACTGATTTCGCTAATTTGAAGGGGGGGTTGAAGTAATTGTTGTGATGTGGTTATTCACTGAAAGTAAGAAGTAATACGAGCAAAGGGGACAGAGGTCAAAAAGGACACAAACACGATGTTACTTGGTCGGTCGCTCGGTGCGTAAGAGAGAGAGACGCGTAAGCACTTATTATTTATATACATCAGAAATATACAAGGGAGATAATTACAGATTACAAATAATTACAGAATGAGTGGTGCAAGGGAAGTAATCGTTGTCGTTCCTAAAATGTACGATTAGATACTATAGTGAGATAAAGGGAGGAGTAGGGAGAAGAAAGAGAAGTTTAAAAGAGTAATGAGAGGTGATGACAGGCTTGAAACAGAGTAGACGAAGAAGAGTGAAAACGAGGCAAGAGGGGGGAGCAGATGAGAAAAGAGGTAGATGCGTAAAAAGAGGAAGAGTCGAGCTGAATATAAGTGAAGAGTGGGAAGATATTGCAACGCCGTTTTGTGATTCGCATTCACCTGGAGGGGGAGTAAAGAACAAACTCTTTCGGAATCGAAGCAAACACTTACATGACTTACACATTATTTAGACAAACATAATTTAAATAAGACGTAAACATGTGTTTTGAATGTAGCCGAATAGTGTAAAAAAAGGTAATTTAATATGAATAACGTTTTATTGTATTTTCGGCGCTCTTGTATAAGCAGAAACCGATCTGAGGGAGATAACTCTATTTTTCTTAGCCGCCCCTATTCCGAATTCGCTTAATACTTTGGCAAGGGAGATAACTTTGTTTATCGCAGCACGAAAGAAAATAACTTTTCTTTTTATGTTTATATAAAGTGTATACAATTTGTGGCATGTAAATAAAAGTGCTTAAAAGTTATTTTGAACGGGTTAGGGTTAGAGTTTAGGGTTAGTGTTAGTGTTTTTAACGCATTTCAAAACCGTAACATGTTTTTTATTAATAAACAAAGTTATCTCCCTTGCAAAAGTATAAGCGAATTCTGAATAGCGGCGGCTAAGAAAAATAGAGTTATCTCCCTCAGATCGGTTACTGCTTATACAAGAGCGCCGTATTTTCTAATCTATACGTGATTGAGATATGTTTTCTACTGCTAATCGATCATTTATTGAAATAAAAGCTGAAACAGCATAACATGACACTGCGATTTTTTTTTAAAATAATACTTTCAGAGAATGGACTTTAACGTGGTGACATTCGACGAGCAATCAGTTAGGTTTGGTGTTTCCGATCCACCGAGTTAATTTTTTTCCGCGATTTTCATTAAATTACAAAAGTTTTTAATTAATTAATGTATGATTAATTAGTTTTTATGATTAATTAGTTTTTATGATCAATTAGTTTTTACTTTTGTGTTTCATTTTTAATTATTCTTAAATTTCTAGATACAATGTGACTTTTAATATATTTTGAATTATTTTTCTAGAAGTCATCCATCCGGAACTATGGCTTCACCAACACAACGCCGCCTACGTATGTATATATATATACATATATATATATATATATATATATATATATATATATATATATAGAGAGAGAGAGAGAGAGAGAGAGAGAGAGAGAGAGAGAGAGAGAGAGAGAATCTGCCGAAGGCTGAAGGATTGCTACCGAAAATTTTGTTCTCCTTTTTAAAAAACTTTCTTTTTTTTATATAAGAGACAACTAATATTCCTACACATCAAAATATAGAAAATAAATAAAATATATATATATATATATATATATATATATATATATATATATATATATATATAATTTTATTAGTATTTCATGTATCCACATAAAATTTTATAAGGACATATAATTTTTTATGTATCAATTTTCAGTATTTACTTCAACAGTGCTCGATACGTAAGTAGAGCTAGGTAGTAAGCTATGAAAATATATTTAGGTTTTAGCCTGAAGATTCCATCCGGGGATGAAACGCGGGAGCCTCTGTGTAGCTTAATTGCCATAAATATATTTTCATAGCTTACTATATATATATATATATATATATATATATATATATATATATATATATATATATATATATATATATATATATATATATACACGAGGCCTGTCTAAAAAGTATCCGGCCTTGGGCCAGAAAAATATCTCAAATACGTGACGGGGTTGGGACCCTAGTCTCCTTAAAATTAGGCTCCTTGTGCTTGCACACACTTAGCCTACCGATCCATCCACTGCCGGAAACACCTATAGAAGTCTTCTTTTAGAATGGTGTTCATTTCCGTCGTCGCGTTAGATTCAGCAGGTGTTTGGAGAAGATGCGGTGCGTTACACAAATTAAGGAGTGGTTCAACCGATTCAAACATGGCCGCACATCAGTGGAGAGTGACCAGCGTTTTGGCAGGCCCCTAACTGCTCGAAGTGCAGCTGTTGTTGAGAGGATAGAGATAATGCGGAACTCGACGGCGGAGATGTACACCATTCCAAAAGAAGACTTCTAGAGGTGTTTCCGGCAGTGGATGGATCGGTGGGCTAAGTGTGTGCAAGCACAAGGGGCCTACTTTGAAGGGGATTAGGGTCCCAACCCCGTCAGGTATTTGAAATAGTTTTTCTGGCCTAAGGTTGGATATTTTTTGTTGCTCCATTTCTAAACATTTTGTACTTGTGTGATGTTTTTCTCAAGACAATCATCCTGAGGAAGTCTTATAATGAAGACGAAACGTTGATGAATACATAAATATTTCTTGGGGTTTTTCTTTTTTCAATTTATATATATATATATATATATATATATATATATATATATATATATATATATATATATATTAGTTGAATTATTTGTTATCTTTATCGATTGTGATAATCGCTAATTGAGCGTATATAGGTTAATATATGAAAAGATATATAACATCAACATCACATGGTGACTGGCAGTTTTCTCAAGAAACTGATAGTCACCATGCGCTTATGATTCCATGATGACGCTCTTCTAAACACAGTCCCAAAAAACCATACTCCCATACCTTATCTTTTCATTCGAGTTGAGGGATTGGTTTATTACCGGTCGCCTGATGTGACCCAACCGGCGAATATCAACGGGTTCGATCTAGCCTATCTTTATAACCATCCAGCTTCATCGGTTTTCTCGATGCTGATACATTTTAGCTCCCATTTTAAGGATCTTAAAATGATAAAATGGAAGACATAGAATTTGGGAATCTATTTAATGTTGTGTACTGGAAATATGGTTTGAATCTCAGGTAACAAATGTTCGATGGGGACTTTAAGTATATTATAGAGATGTAGATATCCATGTTTAAGATCATGGTTAGGGTTATATTATCGAGATATAGTTGTCCATGTTTAGGGTTAGGGTTATATTATCGAGATATAGTTGTCCATGTTTAGGGTTAGGGTTAGGGTTATACTATAGAGATATAGTTGTCAATGTTTAGGGTTAAGATTATATTATAAAGAAAGACCAGAGCAGCAAGTTCATTGGAGCACATTCCATTAAAGTACTTGTAAAACAAGCAAATGGCTGCAACATTACAGCGATGAGACATGGGGCTGGAGCTTGGTGGATAGTGAGGGACCTGGATTAGATTAGCGACTTGGGGCGGGGGGTACTCTGTCTAAGAGGGAGAGACTAGTGGATGGTGCACCAGCCCAGTACTCCATGCATGGGCGGATAGTGGCCTTGTAGAGATATAAGATAATGGTCGGTGGTAGAAGTTTTATAGCACGATAGAGGGAGCCGAATTTCCTTGCAGCAGCCTTGGCAAATGTCTTCGATGTATTTGTTCAAATTTATGTAACCCGTGGAGTTTGAATGTTGGACTCTCGGGTAGGGAGTTATTATCCATGGTAATCGGTGGTTGGAGAGGTTTCTTGTAGTTGTTGAAGGAAAGGAGCTTTGTTTTAGCATCATTAAATGTTACCATCTATTTTGACCCCATTCCACCACAGACTGGAGGTCACTTTCTAAGGATTCACCCTTTGCGTTGGATATGTGCGCGTCTGTTTTCCCCCCACATAAAACATTGTTGCTTGTTTTAAAGTTGAGTTGCGATCTTGTTTGGAAGGAAAATTCTTTTTTGTTGAAGCAGTGACCGAGATTGACACTACGGCCAGTGTCAAAATCAAACACCGAATTTTGGACGAAGACAAGGGGCGGACGACTACGATCTGTGCAGTTAACGCACGCACACACATGTTCACGCAAAGCCTCTCATATGTCAGTAACGGCGTCGTCACTTCCGGTCTAATCGTCGTCTGTTGACTCTCTCTTTCTTTCTCTGACAATTGTTTCAAGCCTTATTGTTTGTTTGGTTTTTTTCTCTTTATGGAATAAATGGTTTCTTTTGTGTCTTTCATACCGCCAAAAACTATGGAAATGTGAATTTATTTAAGACCGAAATCAAACGAGACACCGTTTTCGATTTCCAGCTTTTAAACAGACAAAGGTGTATAGTAGGCCTATAAAATGATTTGATATTTCTCCATCATAATCTTATGACCTTGAAGATAATTTGCGATGGATTGGGGGGGGGGCGGGTGATATGATTGCTTGATAATAAACAATTAAGAAAAATACTTGCAAATCAGTTTCAGTTCTACAATAAAAAAAATTAAAAAAATGCTGTTTATTTATTAAAAGTGATTTTCTTTCGAATCGTCCCAAATTCTTCAATTTTGTTCAGTGTTCAACAACAGAAATCGTTTCAATGAAATGTGATTTGAGAAACGAGGACATATGAAGAAAAATCTGGATGACAAAAAGCAACCATGAAAAAGGAAAAAGGTGGAAGCGGTTTGGATTTACGCCTCGTTCGACATTTTGTTCGAGTTTGTTTTGTGTTCCGTCGAGATTGATCGTTATTGACCTGATGACATTTGGCAGCTAGATGGTGTGGATGGTGGGGGGGGGTAGAAAATTGTCGAGGTGTGACCCAGAGGTAAGAGGAAAATGGGGGGGGGGGCTGCAGGGGTGGAGGTTGAAAGACGGACTGACCTGACTATAACGTGTTCGGATCACACAGGTTGGCTTACGTTCACTGATCGGGCTAAAAAAATATAGGAAGATTAGCTGCTTATGCTCTCTGCTGCATTAAAAAAGATCGCAGCGACGCCAAATACAAAATCCCCCCCCTCTCTCTCTCTCCCTCTCCCTCCCCCCTCTCTCTCTCTCCCTCCCCCTCTCTCTCCCTCCCCCCTCTCTCTCTCTCCCCCTCTCTCTCCCTCCCTCCCCCTCTCTCTCCCTCCCCCTTCTCTCTCTCCCTCCCCCTTCTCTCTCTCCCTCCCCCTTCTCTCTCTCCCTCCCCCTCTCTCCCCATCCCTCTCCCTCCCCCTCTCTCTCCTTCCCCCCTCTCTCTCCCTCCCCCCTCTTTATCAATCTGTCTCTATGTGTGTGCGCCTAAGTATCTGTCTATCTGCTGTTTAATATTATATCAGTCTGTTAGTCATCCACAGATGACTGTTTCGCCGTACTACGGCTCTTCGGTGTGGCTAAACGTGGCGAGTTGTGTTTATCTCTCTCCCGCAGCGGATAGATGTGAGACAAGGCCGGAAAGTGGGATTTGAAACCAGCGCCCTGGAGGAAGAGCACTCTGACCGAACAAAAATTGTCTTGGCAGCCCCGTCGGCATTCTCCGGTAGGGGCGCCTCAAGCGATTAGCAATTAACTAACTCCTTTCTCAAAATTCGAGAAGGTATAGCTTGGATGGGTTGACAGGACAATACCTCAGACCGACAGAGAACAGGCCATCCTCAAAAATAGCCTAGATTCCGCCGGTTTGGTTTTGGTATGAAACTTACTTTGTACGGTTGAGTTGGCTAAACGTGCGAGTGCTTTCACGCTGAGATTTGAAACCTTATCGACGAGCAAACACATACATTATGTATATATATATTTGTGATCGGAGTTCGAGCCCGCCGACCGTTGAGAATTAACTTCCTGCACTGAAGATTAGGTTAGCATGAAACATCGATGTTTGTAGGTAATAAATAATTAATATTTATTTATAAATATTATTATAAGCCCCCTTCACCAAAGGCCGAGCACTCTGAGTGAGTTTAATAACAAGCAGTACAAATAGCTTCATGCAAGATCCAACACAGTTTGTTGATCACTTTCAACTGCTCGTGTAAAATTAGCCGCCGACTCGCTATTTACAAAGTTAAATTCCTCTTTAATTATTAGCTAATTCCCTATGGCCGAGGGGTTAACGCTCTTGACTGCGAATCAGTGGCGATTTGTGATCGGAGTTCGCGAATTAACTTCCTACACTGAAAATTGCGTTAGCATGAAACATCGATGTCTGTAGGTAATAAATAATTAATATATATATATATATATATATATATATATATATATATATATATATATATATATATATATAATCCAGGCAAGGTAAACATCCACAGGATAAGAATCCAAAGAATTTCAACCAAGCTTATAAAAAAAGTGCTCAATATCAAATAGAGCTTTTATATATGATTATTTTTATTTACACAGACATGTACAAAATCTACGACACTGGCATGTCGATGTTATCGATCAACAGCTGTTATAAACTGAGATATTTATTATTTCTCTCTCATTCTATTTCTTTGTCTTACTTTCTTTTCTTTTTATTTCATTTTATATTTTATATTTTATATTTTTACTTTATATTATTTTTTATTTTGATTTTAACGGTCACACCCACGTGACTTTACAAATTTTAATTTTAAATTTCTTTCCAAATATGATCTACGGTTAAAATCGGATTTTAACCCTCCCTGATGAGATATCAGTTTATAACAGCTGTTGATCGATAACATCGACATGCCAGTGTCGCAGATTTTGTACATGTCTGTGTAAATAAAAATAATCATATATATATATAATTAGACGAATAATATAGACCCGGAGAATTTAATATATATTACCGCTAAAATTAAGCGAATCTTGCTATAATGTTATCTTATTTGTTATTTTGTTTTTATCTTGTTTGTTCCTGTGCGCAATTGATGACGTCATAAAAGATGTTTAGTAATTTTTCAGATGAGGAGTGATAATTTGTATTATTTGGATATTTTAGACTACTGTTCTCATCTTGGATGTTATTATCGGAACGTTTCGGCCGATGTAACGTCCGACCTTCTTCAGGTGTATCTTGTCAAACTCTTGTCTAGATTCCTGAGTACGACAAGGTACACCTGAAGAAGGTCGGAGGTTACATCGGCCGAAACGCTATGAGAATAAAATCCCAGATGAGAACAGTAGTCCGAAATATCCAAAGAAGGAAGCCACTTGGTGTAAGGAGCTACAAAAAATACTACTTTATGTCAGATGGATAAATTCCGACTCAGAAACAGCAATTCTTCCCACTTTGTCAGAAACATCGCTCATAGAATGTGAGGACTAACGGACAAAATGAGGGGAGCGAGAGTTACGAGGCTGCCGAAAGTAAACCGAAGGTCTACTTTCTACTCTCTTATTTGGTTTCCTTCTAGCGGATTCAGATTTTTGACTGATGGCCTGTTACCCTAGGTTGACTATGGAAAAGTACTAGAGCATCCCTGACTTTCGGCATCACTTTCAGGGCATGTCTAACAGCCAACCCTTTCACAGTTTCTAATGCCGAGCCAACCCAATCTCTATTTTGATCAATGGTCTACGTACCGCGCAGACTGACCGACCACAAGTTGGTTCAGCTTAACTTCATACACACATTAGAATTCACATCACTAAAACATCAATCTGGCTCCGATATGTGGATAATATGTTCCTACTCTTGCCTCATGACTCCTACAGAAAGCATTATAACCAAGAATCGTGTGTATACTATTCCATGTAAGTGTGGAAAAATATACAAAGTCTGGTATGGCTGACCACATTAGGGAAACCATCTATGGAACGAAGCAAAAATTATAGACAGATATAAACGATGGAAGGTAAGACTTCTCAACGAATCAGCGCATATGTTGGGTGACAATGGCCTCCTAAATAGAGCTAATCTTGACATTAAGACAGTCTGCAAACCATTCATTATAAATAGTAGACTAGAACACCATTTAAAATAAATAAGTAGTAAAACAATATTAGGTTTAAGGCTCTTTAAATTCATACTAGAATTGTCCACATCGACCCGTGGCGCAACGGATAAAGTACTAAGGGACAATCTTCTGGAGGTTGGGGGGTCAACCCTTATTATAGACGACACTAAGAATATAATAAGGAATTAATTAAGATACGAGCACTCTATAAAAATTGAATAAAGGGTTTCGTTTTAAATTCCGTACAATTTCCTGAGTTCGGCATCAAGTTTCCCGCGTTCAACAAGACAAACTTGAAGAAAGTTGGAGGTTACATCGGCCGAAACGTTGTAAGAATGACATCCAAGATGAGAATAGTAGTCCGAATAATCAAAATGAAACGAAACATGTAGCTTTATTTCTAGATAAAAACGAGACATGAAAGGGATGATGGAAGCTGTGGCTTCAGGTATCTCGATCATTGTTGTATGCAAGGCACGCTTCAGGTGAGTCTGTTTTCTAAAGATCCGTCAACTCATTCACTTTTTGGTCGAGATCAAAGTGTAGTATCTGTTCTGCAACCTATAGACTGGTATTGTCTTGGCCTTCGGAGCTTGATTTACGCCGGTCTATGGGATTGTCCTGTGCAGTTCTAGGAGGTCCACCCTCCCAGGCTTTGCCTCCCCTCTTTGGGGAGTAGTAAGTTAATTGCCTACTGCTTGAGGCGCCCCTACCGGGGAATGCCGACGGGGCTGCCCAGGCAATTTTTAATGGTCAGAGTGCTCACCTCTCGGGCGCTGGCTTTTCAACCCCCACTTTCCGACCCGAGCTAGGGCCACATCTTACTTGTGGGAGTAGGATAAAAACTGGCCTTGTGCCTAACTCCTGGAGAGGAGTAAATTACTCAACTCATTCAGTGATCGAGGACTGTCTCTCCCGAAGTTTACGGTCAGTTTTAGAGCTAACAGTCAGATCTGGAAGTAAGTGTAGTATCTGTTCCGATGGATACTGCACCCCATAGACCGGTGTCGTCTTGTCCTTCGGGGCTTGATTTACGCCGGTCTATGGGACGGTCCTGTGCAGTTCTAGGAGGTCCACCCTCCCAGGCTTCGCCTCCTTTCTTTTGGGAGGAGTAAGTTTATTGCTTACTGCCTGAGGCGCTCCTACCGGGGAATGCCGATGGGGCTGCCCAGGCAATTTTTAATGGCCAGAGTGCTCACCTTCTCGGGCGCTGGCTTTTCTAGCCCCACTTTCCCGACCCGACCTTGGGTCACATCTTACCTTGTGGGAGGAAGATAAAACTGGCCTTGTGCCTAACCTCCTGGCGAGGAGGTAAATAAAAAAAGCCAGATCTAAGCCTCCAGGACTCCTAAACCAAATGTATATTTTTCGATTTATTCGTTGTTGTCTATTTGATAATTTTATTTGATAATTTTATTTGATAATTCTATTTGATAATTTTATTTGATAATTGCAGCTCTTCTCTGAAAAATGTCATGATTTCTCGGTCAGTTGCAGATGATAACACAAAATGCGTTATTTTTGCCGTAATATCATGAATGGCTGAAAGAAAATAGCGTAACATCCAGATGTTCGACAAAATCAAAATTGTATTGACATTAGTCACCACCAGACTAAAACCTTACATGAAAATCAATAATATATATATATATATATATATATATATATATATATATATATATATATATATATAGGCAGCATCTTCTCTTGCAGGCAAGTATTGTTGAATATAAGAGACAACTCATGTCTAGATATCTTTTGGTATATAATACACCACGATACCAACACCAAAAGATTAAAAATTCTTGAAGCCCACTACATAAAAACTAAACATCCCACAAGTAATAATGTGAATTATGAAATTTGTTTTTTAAGGTTATTTTTGTAATGAATGCTGAAAAATTAAATCGTTTTCTTTAATAAAATTGAGATAAAAAAAGATTAAATTTAAAGTTATATTGTATAATTTAGATTATTATTATTATTATTCTCATCTCGATTGTTATTTTCAATAGTTCGAATAATTCAAACGTTTTATATTATCAATCCTCTTTTTTTTAAATTCCGAAACACAGTTATATTCCATGAAAAATGCCAGTATACTGAAATCATATGCCCTTAATAGGGTTAAGATGAAAATTCATATACACTAAATGTACAAAAGCAAGGAAATTCCCAAATTTTTACACTTTTATTGTCATTAAGGGTATGCGAGCACAACAGGGCTATGTATTTTACTGGTAGGAATTTTTCCTCAGCGCACCTCACACACTTCATCCACTCATGCATAGAGATTTATACTGTAGTGATGTGATAATGAAATGGTTTGGTTGATATGTAGTCATACCCTTAATGACAATAAAAGTGTAAAAATTTGGGAATTTCCTTGCTTTTGTACATTTAGTGTATATGAATTTTCATCTTAACCCTATTAAGGGCATATGATTTCAGTATACTGGCATTTTTCATGGAATGTCACTACTTTTGTAAAGGCTATGCCTCAATACAATGCCTTCTCATAAGGTTTTTTGGAATTTTCTGGAAAACTAAGGTATATGGTAAACTGAAATTAAAATGCCATCAACTAGACCCTAGAACCTCTATCTCTGTCAAAAATCAGCTGAATCCATCAAATAGTTGAGATACAGGGTGGCACATACGTACGTACGTACGTACGTACGTACGTACACACAGATAACATGATTTCATGATTGAACTTTCTGGATCTCTGGGTTGCCTTGACTAATGATGCTGAAATTCTACACACTTATAGAACCTATCAAATAAAAATGTTGTGCAAAGTTTTAACTAATTTGGTTTATTGGTTTTTGAGTTATGATTGATCAAAGAAATGAGATTTCCAGCATAGGCCATTCGTAAAGTCTATTACGGGATAGAGCGCTCTCGCGCCTCCCTTGATTATTCGTGTTGTCTATTTGAACTTCGCGCGTTATTTCACTGGCCAATCAGAACGAACGATTTATTCCACCCTATTGGTATGACGTCATATCCGTTTGTGTTTTGTAAGGTCGTTAATATATAAGCGTGATTGGGATGGGTGGAAACTTGTTTAACATCGACATCAAATACAAACTGTTTGCAATTGCGATGTGCTGTTCAATAACATCTGTTGAACAAATAATGCTCATTTAATTTGTTTGCGTTTTTTTGTTGTTGTTGCTGTTGTTGTTGTTTCAACTATCGATATTTTATATGAATCGCTGGGAGTGAACGTGACAGTCCCAAAAAATGGAAATGTACTTTTTTAGTGCAACAACAATGAACCATATTAAAACGCCCGCCATTGTTTCCTCATCCATGACAACAACAACAACACAAATCATCATCAGTTAAAATTTGTCTTATTACCCGAAATTTAAAGTGAACAATTGAAATACGTACAAGGCCTGTCTAAAAGTTATCCGACTTTAAGCCAGAAAAAAATATTTCAAATACGTGACGCGGTTGGGACCCTAATCCCCTTCAAAGTAGGCCCCTTGTGCTTGCACACACTTAGCCCACCGATCCATCCACTGCCGGAAACACCTTCGCAAGTCTTCTTTTGAAATGGTGTTCGTCTCCACCGTCGCGTTCCGCATTATCTCTTTTTTCGCACCCTCTCAACAACAGCTGCACTCCGAGCAGTTTGGGACCTGCCAGAACGCTGGTCACTCTCTGCTGATTTTCGACCATTTTTGAATCGGTTGAACTACTCCTTAATTTGTGTTACACTCATCGCATCTTCTCCTCCTGGGGGGGGGGGTGACCAGGAAGACAGAGTTGGTACTTACTTTTGCCCCAGTCAACGGGGAGGGGGTGGGGTAAAGAGGGGGGGGGGCGACGGGGAAAGAAAAACTTTTGCCTGCAAAGGGGAGGGGGTCAACCGTCAGGTTAGGGAATGAGGGGAGCGTTGCTAGTATAATATAGATTTTAAAATATTCTGTCTCGACCAAGAGAAAGTGTGTTGAGGGAGTAACTCGACTTAAATTGTATGGGTGAACTTTGACACACGTATGAGCTTTTGGTTTTCGACAGTAATCCATATTAAAAGTGGTCAATGGCAACAGAAATGTTATTCTTAAGATCTACTGCTCAATTATTATTTAGTTATCAGAGGCAAATATTTGACCGAAATATTTCCTATGACTGACGATGTAATTATGAACCGGTCGTCGCCATTTGCATTTTTCAGATGTATCAAACGCAGTGATTTCATTGGATAATCATCTTTGTTCATTATCCAATAAGAGTAAACGGAGTG
>OY744538.1:11837584-11850084 GCA_963556195.1 Sepiola atlantica
ATTATTTTTTAAATTCAAACTGTTTTCACTATCAAATTAAAACTTAGAATTAATTTACATATGTTGATGTGAAAAATAAAGTATTTTCTAAATAAAAAATAAAACACGTTGTATTGTTTGTTTGTTTTTAGAGTTTAATAGGGGTAATTATCTCCCTCAATTTTAATTAGTCCTAAAGTCAGGATTCGGTGTTTATATTAAAAATCGCTACATTGCCACGATCTATAGCATTTTATTATTTTTTTTTTTTTACTATAAACAATTCCCACGCTATGGTGATTGGTATGCGCTTTAGGTCTGTTTTGAGTTGAGAGACATTTTTTTTTAATTTTATCCATAGACTTTTTTCTTTTTTCTGAAAATTAAAAAAAAATGTCAATTGTAGTTTAAGTAAACAATTTTAAGTAAACAAGTTTAAGTAAACAAAATCGCGTTACATTTCAGAGTGAGTAACACAATGCGAACAGATTTGAAGTTCAGTAAAACAAAAATAATAAAATTCAATTAATTGGATTTTGATCAGAGAATAAGTGTTTACTTTCGTCAAGTTTAGTTTGACAATAATCAGAATCAATTGTTCAATTTTTAGCGTAGCGACCATTGTCTTATTATTTTTGTATTTTTGTGGTGCGGATACTCCAATAGTAGTGTGTGTGTGTGTGTGTGTGTGTGTGTGTGTGTGTGTGAGAGAGTGTGTGTGTGTGTGTGTGTGTGTGTGAGTGTGTGTGTGTGTGTGTGTGAGTGTGTGTGTGTGTGTGTGTGAGTGTGTGTGTGTGTGTGTGTGTGTGTGTGTGTGTGTGTGTGTGTGTGTGTGTGTGTGTGTGTGTGTGTGTGTGTGTGTGTGAAGCTAAAAGTAAAAAACTACAAAACAAACAGCCACAAAGTTTGTATATTCTTAATCAGCATTGCCCTGGGTTTATAATATCTAAACATTAGAAAAATGTATTCATTATTTGACCCTAAACTGGCGCAGATTTCGTCAAGGGGGTGCCGGTTTTTTCAGCGATTTTATGTACTAAAGGGAAATAACAGATTTTTTTTTATCAAGGGGTTACTTCTCTTATGCCGACTCATCCATCTAAGAATCTATATAAAGAAGCGTTGTCTGTGTGTGTGCATTTACAATGTTACTTATTGCATGATATGATCACGGGTAACGCCATATTGCTTGTGCCTATATTAAACTACGGAAGGACAAAACGATCATTATATTTGACATTTAGGTACACGAATCATCGAAAATAAGGCACAAGGTGCAAGCTTCATGTCGGAATAGTACACGCGTTGTGCTGCTGTAGTTAAATACAAAGGTAGACAACATGGCAACACCTGTGATGTAACAAGTAACGTTTTAAATTTTTTGAACACAAAAACGTATTTGTTTGTTCTCGAAATGCGCCAGAATTCTAACATAACTTTGTAACTTGTATTGTATTCTACGTTTATCTCGTGTAGCGAGGTTCACACTGAATGTCTCCCTCCACCGTACACAGCTGAAGGCTTGTTCAGGGTGAATTCCGGTCGTTTTTAGATCTCAGTCTAGACTATCAAGCCACCTTTGTTTCGAGCGTCTTCTTGATCTTTTCCCGGGGGCCTCTAGCTTGAATCCCCTCTTCGCGACATTTTGTCTTCGTTTGCGCACAGCACTTGTCTGTATCGCTACAGACGATTCCCCTCATTTTGTCTGAGATTAGGCATGATCGACTCTGGCTAGACCGGCACTGGTATCCTTTATAAAACATTCACAGCAAGAACTCGTCTAGCTACAACCACAGCAAAGAACTTTCTCTCTCTCTGTCTCTCTCTCTCTCTCTCTCTCTCTCTCTCACACACACACACTCTCTCTCTCTCTTTCTTTTTCTCTCTCTCTCTCTCTTTCTCTCTCTCTCTCTCTCTCTCTTTCTTTCTCTTCTCTCTTTCTTTCTCTCTCTCTTTCTTTCTCTTTCTCTCTCATTCTTTCTCTTTCTCTTTCTCTCTCTCTTTCTTTCTCCTTCTCTCTCCCTTTCTTTCTCTTTCTTTCTCTTTCTCTCTCTCTTTCTCTCTCCCTTTCTTTCTCTTTCTTTCTCTTTCTCTCTCCTTACCAAAAACCAAACGAAACTACCATGAACAAATTTACTTTCATTGAACACCCCCACCTGTGAAACAATGTACCACGAATCCTGTACGAGTCTCATATTTTTTACTTTGTGGTAATCTTTGTTTATTCCCAGTATCACGGACTAAATGAATCGTTTGCTTAGTAATTACTACTCGCGTAAACAATGGCGTCAACAAAAAGGCAGAATACATAAGATACTTTCGAAAAATAATTTTCCAATATTAAAACACAAAAAAAGCTCAAGCAAATTCGTCTAAATCAGCATCGTTTTTTTCTTTTTTTCTTCTTTTTTTTTATCTTCCTCCCACAAGGTAAGATGTGACACAAGGTCGAGAAAGTGAGATTTGAAAAGCCAGCGCCCGAGAAGGTGAGCAATCCGGCCATTTAAAAATTGCCTGGGCAGCCCCGTCGGCATTCCTCGGTAGGGGCGCCTCAGGCAGTAAGCAATAAACTTACTCCTCCCCAAAGAGGGGAAGCAAAGCCTGGGAGGGTGGACAACCTAGAACTGCACAGGACAGTCCCATAGACCGGCGTAAATCAAGTCCCGAAGGCCAAGACAATACCAGTCTATGGGGTGCAGTACTTTGATCCCGGCAGGTACTCACAGAAGAGATCACGTGAAGGTTGCCAACATCTAAAGTGAAAGTGGTGCTATGGAACTGACTGGATTCGAACTTGGCACACCCAGACGTTAAATTACGCCGGTATCCATCTCACGAGTACCAAAACCATTAAAATTCTGGTGATGAAAAAAATTAACACATTGTTTTGTTTGCGGAGAATAGTCTTCTAACGGGAGTCCTCCATACCGTAGATGGTGCGGTAGGGTTAGGGGCTTTTATTTACTCCTCCCCAGGAGTTAGGCACAAGGCCAGTTTTATCTTACTCCCACAAGTAAGATGTGACCCAAGATCGGGTCGAGAAAGTGGGGTTTGAAAAGCCAGCGCTCGAGAGGTGAACACTCTGGCCATTTAAAAATTGCCTGGGCAGCCCCGTCGGCATTCCCCGGTAAAGGCGCCTCAGACAGTAAGCAATAAACTTACTCCTCCCCAAAGAGGGGAGGCAAAGCCTGGGAGGGTGGACCTCCTAGAACTGCACAGGACAGGCGTGCAGTATCCATCGGAACAGATACTACACTTTGATCTTAGCCAAAGTCCAAAAGCACCGGTATTACACGCGTCTTGATAGACGCTGTTATCGGCAACGACAGCGAGCTGAAATAAATGAATAACACTGGATTGGCTAGAAAAAGTGTAGTATCTGTTCTGATATTACGCTTAGTCTATTTTGTTCTCGGTCAGCGAAGGAGAAGTCCTTCTAGACTAAAGCATTTTTTTTTTCATTTTTGTTCCAATCCAGAGTGCCCCTTTTTTAAAAAAAAACGATCTTGTGTCTAACTTTGCCCTCGTGGGAAAGCAAGTAAATAGGAAGACTGGAAATTGAACCGTTATTAACTTGAATGGCTGCTGAGAAGCGACCACAGGCGAAAATACATCTCAACTCCCCCTCTCCTCACTCACACTGGTTATATTATACTAGCAAGACTATCCGGCGTTGCCCGGTGGACACGGATAAGAAAATAGCAGAGTTTGTTTCTCTCTTCGTCTTTAGTCACATTACTTTTTAACTCCCCTCTCTCTCTCTCTCTCTCTCTCTCTCTCTCTCTCTCTCTCTCTCTCTCTCTCTCTCTTTCTCTCTCTCTCTCTCTCTCTCTTTCATGCACAACTTTTGGCAACTGATTCAATATAAGAGAAAGAGATAAAAAGAAAAGAATAAAGTAATCAGCAACCGACGTTTGTAACCTAGTTTCAGTGTTCGTTTTCGAACACTAACCAGTAAAGAATAAAAGAAGGTAATTTCTACATCCTCTTCAATACACTAATTTGGTTTGGTGACCTCAAGCGAATAAAGTTTATTATTTTTTGTTATCATAACCACATCGGGGTCATACTTAATCGAAATATGTAAGGCATGTAAGTGTATCTTGTGTGGTTTTTTTACTTTTACCCAGATACACAGACAGAGAGAAATAGGACTTCTTAGTCTTTTAAATGAATAAATGGGAAATTTGAGCTCATTCATCCGCAATCCGACCGTCATTGGAAAGATGCGGAGAATACTGGAACATTGGAGAGGCTTATTGCCACTCAAATTCCAGAGAAAGTTAAGTGATTTGCAACGATTATCGAAAGAGGCGGAGAGTACTGGAAATCTGGGGAGACTTGTTGTCATTCAGATTCGAGGGAATCCCACTTGTTATTGCCAGTGAGCAATCACTGATAATGACTCTAGATAGTAAATAATATAATAAAACATTTAATATTACGATAAAAGTAAAATTAAGGAGGCCTCCAGAACTCTACTAAAGCTATCACTTCTGGGCCTCCTCCCGCAGACTTGGGCCCAACGGCAGTCTAGGGATCGTGGGTAGGTGGGGGGTATAGCGCCGGCACTTGCTTTCACTTTGGTTAAGACTTTAGGCACTACAGAAAAAACATTCGACTCTGAGTTAGCGTGCCGCTATTCCGAATTCACAACAGCAACCTGCAAACAATAGACTGTTCCTCCAGTCATAATAAAGGGAGGCGCGATAGCGCTCTATCCCTTAATAGATTTCAAAAACGACCTATGCTAGAAATCTCATTTCTTTGATCAGTCATAACTCAAAAACCAATAAACCAAATTAGTTAAAACTTTGCACAAAATTTTCATTTGATAGGTTCTATAAGTGTGTAGAATTTCAGCATCATTAGTCAAGGCAACCCAGAGATCCAGAAAGGTCAGGCATGATTTTGTGTTATCCGTGTGTACGTACGTACGTGTGTGCCACCCTGTATTTCATCAACTATTTGATGGATTCAGCTGATTTTTGGCAGAGATAGAGGTTCTAGGGTCTAGTTGATGGCATTTTAATTTCAGTTTACCATATACCTTAGTTTTCTAGAAAAAAAAAACATAACCATTACCATTGTCTTGAGGCATAGCCTTTACAAAAGTAGTGACATTCCATGATAAATGCCAGTATACTGAAATCATATGCCCTTAATAGGGTTAAAATGAAAATTCATATACACTAAATGTACAAAAGCAAGGAAATTCACAAATTTTTACACTTTTATTGTCATTAAGGGTATGACTACATATCAACCAAACCATTTCATTATCACATTACTACAGTATAAATCTCTATGCATGAGTGGATGAAGTGTGTGAGGTGCACTGAAGAAAAATTCCTACCAGTAAAATACATAGCCCTGTTGTGCTCGCATACCCTTAATGACAATAAAAGTGTAAAAATTTGGGAATTTCTTTGCTTTTGTACATTTAGTGTATATGAATATTCATCTTAACCCTATTAAGGGCATATGATTTCAGTATACTGGCATTTTTCATGAAATTATTTTAAAGTCAAACATTTTTTTCATGTAAACCTTTATAATTAAAACTTGCTGGTATTTTTTTTTTTAATAAAAATTAAATATAAAGTAAAAATGGATTTATTTTAATATCTGCGATCCGACAGCACTATGATTTGTAGAAAAAATCATATTTCAGTGTTTCGAAAAAAAAATGTTTAAACACCTATTTGATTACCTTTTTTTTCCAAAAGAAATTATTTAAAATAAAAATACAAAACTTTTCCTTCCAGCAAGTTTTAATTATAAAGTTTTACATTATAAAGATTTTTACTTTTTACAAATTATGACCGGAAAGACAATCTATTGATTGCGGCTTGCTGTTGTGAATTCGGAATGGCGGCACGTTAACTCAGAGTCGAATGTTTTTCTGGAGTGCTCAAATTGACATTGCTCAACATGTAAAAAAGGAAACGATCAACAGCTTTTTCTAATTGGTTGACTGCTTCGAAGCGACATCAGACGACAAACATATTCTCTAACAATTCTCATTCATGTTGCTTTTTTTTTTCACAATCCACAATCATATTTAGTTTTTAAAAGATTCGATCTGGCGAGGTCGTCCTATAAGTCAAATCAGCCGCTCTACTTGCTAATCAATAACCATGTTAATAACGATCGCCATCGGATCGAATATCTAGCAAATAACTCAGAATTTAATTCGGTCAAATGATCTGTTGGTCGCTCTGTTAACGACGTTGGGTTACAAGACCTAAAGGTCGGAGGTTCGAACCTGGCGGTTGGGAGACCAGTAGATCCGCACTAGGGACCCTTCAAAAAGCGAAACAAGCTTGTCTTTGGATAAAAAATAATACATTATGATCCGTGCTTCTAAGATGTTGATTTCCTTTCCTTACTTAAAAAAAGCGCCAAATCAGCGTATACAACATCGCCAGGACTAAAAAAAAAAATAACGTCGTAAGATCGTGACGTGTTTTCAACCCCTCATGGATTAATACCACCAGTATGAGGAAGAAGAAAAGAAAAAAAAAAACACTATAAGACAGTCTCGCTTGAGAAAGTTGTGTTTACAACTAAACTTCGCGAAAAAAAATTAAATAAATGAATTTTTCATTTAAAATTGCACAATTGTTTGATTTTTTTAAATATTTCACTTTAATATATATATATATATATATATATATATATATATATATATATATATATATATATGTATTAAATATTAATATATATATATATGAATTAAATATTAATATATATTTATATGAATTAAATATTAATATATATATATATGAATTAAATATTAATATATATATATATGAATTAAATATTAATATATATATATATGAATTAAATATTAATATATATATATGAATTAAATATTAATATATATATATGAATTAAATATTAATATATATATATATATGAATTAAATATTAATATATATATATATATATATATATATATATATATATGTGTGAATACAATATTAATATATATATATATATGAATTAAATATTAATATATATATGAATTAAATATTAATATATATATGTATATATGAATTAAATATTAACATATATATATATGAACTAAATATTAATATATATATATATGAATTAAATATTAACATATATATATATGAACTAAATATTAATATATATGTATATATGAATAAAATATTAATATATATGTATATATGAATAAAATATTAATATATATGTATATGAACTTAATACTAATATGTATATATATATATGTATGAATTAAATATTAATATATATATGTATGAATTAAATATTAATATATATATATATATGAATTAAATATAAATATATATATATGAATTAAATATTAATATATATATGAATTAAATATTAATATATATATATGAATTAAATATAAATAGATATATATGAATTAAATATATGTATATGTATATGAATTAAATATATATATATATATGAATTAAATATTAATATATATATATATGTATATGAATTAAATATATATATATGAATTAAATATTAATATATATATATATGTATATGAATTAAATATATATATATGAAATTAATATTAATATATATATATATATATATGTATATGAATTAAATATATATATATGAAATTAATATTAATATATATATATATGTATATGAATTAAATATATATATATGAAATTAATATTAATATATATATATATATGTATATGAATTAAATATATATATATATATGAATTAAATATTAATATATATATATACATATATATATATATATATGAATTATATATATATATATGTATCAATTAAATATATACATATATATGAATTATATATAGATATATATGAATTATATATATATATATATGAATTATATATATATATATGAATTATATATATATATATGAATTATATATATATATATATGAATTATATATATATATATATATGAATTATATATATATATATATGAATTATATATATATATATATATATGAATTATATATATATATGAATTATATATATATATATGAATTATATATATATATATGAATTATATATATATATATATATATGAATTATATATATATATATATATATGAATTATATATATATATATATATGAATTATATATATATATGAATTATATATATATATATGAATTATATATATATATATGAATTATATATATATATGAATTATATATATATATGAATTATATATATATATATATATATGAATTTTATATATATATATATATATATATATATATATATATATATATATATATATGAATTATATATATATATATGAATTATATATATATATATATATATGAATAAATTATATATATATATGAATTAAATATATATATATATATATATATATATATATATATATATATATATATATATATATGAATTGAATATATATATATATATATATATGAATTGAATATATATATATATATATATGAATTGAATATATATATATATATATATGAATTGAATATATATATATATGAATTGAATATATATATATATGAATTGAATATATATATATATATTATGAATTAAATATATATATATAAATTAAATATATATATATATAAAAATTAAAATAATAATATATATATATATAAATTAAATATAAATATACATATGTATATGAATTAAATATTAATATATGTATATATATGAATTAAATATTAATATATGTATATATATATGAATTAAATATTAATATATGTATATATATATGAATTAAATATTAATATATATATATATATATATATATATATGAATTAAATATTAATATATGTATATATATATATGAATTAAATATTAATATATGTATATATATATGAATTAAATATTAATATATATATATATATATATATATATATGAATCAAATATTAATATATGTATATATATATATATATATATGAATTAAATATTAATATATATATATATATGAATTAAATATATATATATATATATATATATATATATATATATATAT
Organism: Sepiola atlantica; assembly: GCA_963556195.1. NCBI lineage: Eukaryota > Metazoa > Mollusca > Cephalopoda > Sepiida > Sepiolidae > Sepiola > Sepiola atlantica. The sequence continues at coordinate 11,846,585 of OY744538.1, forward strand.
ATATATATATATATATATATATATATATCACTCAATAAGTTCCGGGTCTTACATATAGACAGTGCCAGTAAAAATTTTAAAAAGTGTATTTTTTTTTTAATTACTATGATTCAAATAACACGTGTTAAAATTTGAGCCCAATCGGATTAAAATCGCGTTAAAAAATATGAATTTTTACGATCGGTGTCAGCGCCTTCAATCTCCCGAAGGACTCGTTGAGTTTTATAAAAATAGAAAGAAAAAAAATTGGTTAAAAACAGAGGATTCGTTGTTTGTTATATTAAAAAAAATCATCTTTTGAAACTTTTCGGTGCACAAAAAAAAAACATTTGTTTTAAAACATTCATTTTTATATATGTATTTTACTTTGATTTTCTTCATCTGAACTTATCGTTTGGCGTTCGGCCAGGTCTCGGAAACGCCCGAACGTTGACGACGCGAAGTCACGGAAACGCGATGCGTTCTCTATAAGAGTACCATGATTTTTGATGACTAAGATTAAATGAAAAAATAAAAGTTGGCATAAAAAATTTTTTAAAGTATTTACATTTATTGAATTATTAAAAGAAATATTATAATCCAATTCTATATTTATATGAATCTCGAGAAAAATAAACATTAAAAGGTTAAAGTGTTATTAATGTTATTTATTTTATGATTGAAACATTCACCGTTTTCGCTCTTTTTGTTTTTTCGCTGTCTCACTTCGTCAATATAGAAAATAAGAAGAGGGGAATGAGGATTAAGTGAAGCTATAACGGAGGAAGAGTGATAAAAAAAACTGGCAGAGTGAGTAACAGTAGACGAATCCTCCGAAATTGAGTATCTGTATGTAAAAAGTAAAATAGACCATGAAGCGTATAAAATAAGAATGCGGGTATGATGAGAACGGGGTGGATAGGCAGAATCTTACTGAGAAATGTGTAACTCGGTTGATTAATAGCAAATCACTGCTAATTAGAAGAAGTTAAACGTTTTTGTTGTTGTTGGTTTTTTTTTCAAACATAACTAAATCGCGGAAGTCAAGAAGATTTTAACATGTATTTTGATTTATTAATATATATATATATATATACTAGCTGGCTTCGACCACTAGCTCTCGCTTCATATATATATATATATATATATATATATATATATATATATATATATATATATATATATATATATATATATATATATAGATATATATATAGAGATATATATATATAGATATATATATATATATATATAGATAGATATATAGATATATATATAGATATATATATATATATATAGATATATATATAGATAGATATATATATATAGATATATATAGATATAGATATATAGAGAGATATATATATAGATATATATATATAAAGATATATATATATATATATATATATATATACATACATACATATAGAGAGACAGAGACAGAGACAGAGACAGAGAGACAGACAGACAGACAGACAGACAGACAGATTATAGTTTTTTTTTAAACAAGAAACGTTATTTTTTCCTATATATTTATTAAATAAATAAAATCATTTTTTTTTTCATAAATATATGTCTGAGACTTTCGCTGATATACAGCGTTTTCAAAGAGTTAATCCCGTTGTTTCTTCTTTTTCCTTTTTTCTCTTCATCCTGCTTGTGTTAAAATCGCAAGTAAATCTCATAGGTCCCAAAAGATTATTATCGCTGGTTGACGGTTTTGAAGGAAGTGGAATTGTGGTGTGTTAGGCGCAGTTACGCAGATTGGAATTGAAACGGGGGCTCACGCATCATTTGGAAAATGTTTTTTGAATTGTATTATAGAATTTTGACAAAAAAAACAAGAAACGTTATTTTTTTATATATATTTATTCAATGAATAAAATCTTTTTTTTCTTTTCCTAAGCATAAAGAAACAATCAAAACAAGCATCGATCAACTCAGCTTTAGTATTTTATTTACCTCCTCACGGGGAGGTTAGACACAAGGTCAGGTGTTAGCTTTGATAGAAAGCGTTTCTATAGAACGAGCTGGATTCGAACCCGGCACACCTCAGCCAGCGTCGGGATCCACTTAGCCACCGTGCCATCCAGATTTATCTAAGTCTGGATCCATTTTAAAAGTTGCTTCTGACTACTATCTTTATAAGGGCCTAAAAGCTCCTTATTTAACCTGGCAGCATTACGACGCGTTCCCTTAAATGCCGAGACTCCAAGGCCTCAAGTAAGCAAACGTTAGTTTACTCTTTCTTAGCATGTGCATACATGGAGCACTTTAATGGAGGAAATGATGCTATCTACTTAGCTTTAAATTAACACCATTAATTTCATATGGCTTAGTTGTTAGAGTAACGGACCCCGTCCACTGGGGACTCAGTTTCGAATTGCCCACAACTTTTATGTCCCCTTCAGGGAATTTTGCTTAATTTGGGTCTGAAGACTACGGATTAAATTCAAGGCAAATCTGATTTATTTCAGTTTTCAAATGATCGATAGTGCCCATATTATGCCCCCCCCCCATCCACACACACAAAAGAAAACTTCTAAAAGACGCCAAATGAACTAGAATTCGTGGAGTATGTATACTTGAGGTCTAATAGCTGTTGTTAAAATTTCAATAAATACTGAGGTATCTGAATTTTCACGAAGGGATTCCACCCTCTTTTTTATCATTTGGCATAGAAAAAAATTAAAATAAATATAGCCCACATTTAGACCCCTTACGCTTTGTAGCTGTGTTCCCAAATGCATAATTATATGTTAATTGGTTTAGGAGTGAATCCTATACATAATTACCTAAACATACCTTACTATATATATATATATATATATATATATATATATATATATATATATATATATATATATTTATTTTGGTACCGAAAAATTAGTACAACATTCGTACCGTCGGTTTCAAGCACAGAAGGATTTAGCCATCCGACTCTCTTCAGCTTCTGTTGTCATCTGTTTTGGAAATATGAAGTAACGTGTTAATCTCGTTTGGACGCGTTATTTGCTTAGAGTGTTGTGTACGTTTGTTTACATTTAGTGTAAGGAAAGTTTAATAATTTGGAAAAAAAAAAGACGGGAAAGTAACAGTTGAAATTTAAAACTAGAGAAGATTTAAAGAGATATGAAAAAAAAGAAACAAATCCCGTGAGCCAATATTATGAGTATCGTATATTTGGCCGTTACTGTTTTGGAGTTTAATGATGTGTCTTCCAAAGGGATTTTCCTGCTATATTACAAAGAAGTTATATATATATATATATATATATATATATATATATATATATATATATATATATATATATATATATATATATATATATAGTTTCATGGATACACAAACAATATTATAAAGTGATATAACATATTGTACATAGATTTTAAGTATTTACGATAGCTTAATTGTAATATATATATATACGTATATATATATATATATATATATATGTATATATATATATAGTTTACTATGTATAAATATATATATAAAAAGAGAGACACACAAATATATAT
>OY744538.1:11860084-11867584 GCA_963556195.1 Sepiola atlantica
GAGTGAGACCACTCTCTCGACACTCAGAAGTAAGTGGTGTCACGAGCGAGACCACTCTCTCGACACTCCGAAGTAAGTGGTGTCACGAGCGAGACCACTCTCTCGACACTCCGGAGTAAGTGGTGTCACGAGCGAGACCACTCTCTCGACTCTCCGAAGTAAGTGGTGTCACGAGCGAGACCACTCTCTCGACTCTCCGAAGTAAGTGGTGTCACGAGCGAGACCACTCTCTCGACACTCCGAAGTAAGTGGTGTCACGAGCGAGACCACTCTCTCGACACTCCGAAGTAAGTGGTGTCACGAGCGAGACCACTCTCTCGACTCTCCGAAGTAAGTGGTGTCACGAGCGAGACCACTCTCTCGACACTCCGAAGCAAGTGGTGTCACGAGCGAGACCACTCTCTCGACTCTCCGAAGTAAGTGGTGTCACGAGCGAGACCACTCTCTCGACACTCCGAAGCAAGTGGTGTCACAAGCGAGACCACTCTCTCGACTCTCCGGAGTAAGTGGTGTCACGAGCAAGACCACTCTCTCGACACTCCGAAGTAAGTGGTGTCACGAGTGAGACCACTCTCTCGACACTCCGAAGTAAGTGGTGTCACGAGCGAGACCACTCTTTCGACACTCCGAAGTAAGTGGTGTCACGAGCGAGACCACTCTCTTGACACTCCGGAGTAAGTGGTGTCACGAGCGAGACCACTCTCTCGACACTCCGAAGTAAGTGGTGTCACGAGCGAGACCACTCTCTCGACACTCCGGAGTAACCACTTCTCCTTGATAGTCATGTTCGCTAAAATGATGACTCGTTAAAAATCTTACACTATGCACGGCCATCTTTTTATTTTAAAGTTTAGACGGCTATTTACATTTCTTGTTGACGGCCTTCATTTTGTAGAGAATGAGAATTTGTTATTTTTTCTAATCATTAGATGAAACTTGTAAATATTTCATCTAATGTATAATCGTTTCTGTTATTTTCAATTGTACTGAAATTCTAACGCTAGGCACAGCTAGGCTCTAATATAATCACACAGGTTGTCTCTCTGTATCAATATCTACATGTATAAATAGCTATTCCTTTGCCCATAACACTACGCAATTCAGCATCGAACGCTAGCATCAATCAGCAGCTGATAATTGAAGTATTAGTATTTTTTTGTCAACAAGACGACAACTGTTTGTTTTTTTCAAGTGAATTTAATAATAAAAATTGGGAAACAATGAAAAAGGAGTATTATAAGAGAATTTTGGTACTGATCAAATACACCAGCACTGACATTAGATTTGAAAATGACCATGTTGTAGCTCTCTTGGAATCAATCCTGTGGAAACGTGTTCGACAGGCAAAAATTTCTCACGGCAAAAATTTCTCACGGAGATTATGTTTGATGTTAGTAACACAGAAGAAAGAAATGAAAGTTCTTTGCATTCGTGATGGTGATACGACTTCTAAATCCGCTTCGGAACTATTTTTATTTATATTTTGGATTTTTCGGACTATTATTCTCATCTTGGATGTTATTCTCACTACGTTTCGGTTGCATCTTGTCGAATTCGGGAATATGTATGTCGAACTCGGGAATTTGTACAGAATGTCGAACTGAACCATTTATTTAATCAACGGGGGTGGGAGATTGTTCTCGTTCCGTCAGCCATGACTGGGTAAAGATTTTAAGTAATCTTTTTAAGTATTTTTTTTTAGTTAGTATCGCCTGCAGTGATTATTGAACCTTCAACTTCCAGAAGACTTAAAACTAATTATACTCAGCACTTTATCCGTTGCGCAACGAGTCATGGCTGACGGAACGAGAACAATCTACCCCTGTGGATTAAATAGAGGGTTTAGCTCGAAATTTTCGTACAGATTCCCGAGTTCGGCATAAATATTCCTGAGTTCGACAAGACAAGAAGGTCGGAGGTTAGATCGGCCGAAACGTTGTGAAAATAACATCCAAGATGAGAACAATAGTCCGAATAATACAAATGGTATCAAATTATGAATCCGTTTTTTAATTTGTAATCCGTAAAAAATATTAAAAATGCTTCCCATATTAACCCAGCAATATAATAAACAAAATTTAAATTGTTTGAGTCCTGGTTATGGTATCCGAAAAAGGGGTTTTTCACAGTGGTAAGATGTGACACAAGGTCGGAAAGTGGGATTGAAAAGCCAGCGATCTAAAGGATGAGCACTCTGGCCTACACAAAAAAAAAATGCCTGGGCAGCCCCGTCGGCATTCCCCGGTAGGGGCGCCTCAGGCGATTAGTAATAAACTAACCCCTTCTCAAAGGGTGAGAAGGCAAAGCCTGGGAGGGTGGACCTCCTAGAACTGTACAGGACAAACCCTAAGACCGGTGGAATCAAGACCCGAAGGTCAAGACGATACCGGTCTATAGGGTGTAGTATCCATCGGAACAGATACTACACTTTGAATTATTTATTTGCAGAAAATATAGAAGATTTACATTCAAAACAATATAGACACAAGGCCATCAAGGTAATAAAAATGTCTATCCGACTCTTAACTAGAATCATCTCAGTCACCAAAATACCACATTTGCTCTAGGGGCCGTCCTACTTGGGCTATTATCAAATCTGTTTGTAATTTAACATTTTTTCCATAGTTCTTTCATAAATAAATACAGTTATATGTACAGAAATTCATTGGTGTTTAATGGGGGATCCCTTTCCCCATTAAACACCAATGAGTTTCTGATCTTAGCCAAAATGCCGAGAAAAGAGTTATTCATATATAAATACGGTTATTGCTACTACCTATGTTGGCCTTTTGGCTAAGATCAAACTGCACCCCATAGACTGGAATTGGCTTGGCCTTCGGGGCTTGATTAACGCCGGTCTATGGGTCTGATCTGTCTTGTGCAGTTCTAGGAGGTCCACCCTCCCAGGCTTTACCTCCCCTCTTTGGGGAGGAGTAAGTTAATTGCTTACTGCCTGAGGCGCCCCTACCGGGGAATGCCGACGGGGCTGCCCAGGCAATTTTTAATGGCCAGAGTGCTCACCTTCTCGAGCGCTGGCTTTTCAAATCCCACTTTCTGACCTTGTGTCACATATACCTATTGTGGGTAGGGGTTAAATAACGCCTTTTGGCTAAGATCAAAGTGTAGTATCTGTTCCGATGGATACTGCACTTCATAGATCGGTATTGTCTTGGCCTTCGGGGGCTTGATTTACGCCGGTCTATGGGTCTGTCCTGTGCAGTTCTAGGAGGTCCACCCTCCCAGGCTTCGCCTCCCCTCTTTGGGGAGGAGTAAGTTTATTGCTTACTGCCTGAGGCGCCCCTACCGGGGAATACCGACGGGGCTGCCCAGGCAATTTTTAAACCCCACTTTCCCGACCCGACCTTGGGTCACATCTTACCTGTGGGAGTAAGATAAAAACTGGCCTTGTGCCTAACTCCTGGAGAGGAGGAAATCAATACTACCTATGTTGGCTATTATATCTTAACTCTGTGTCATTTCCACATTAAACAAATAATTTAGTTTTATTAATCCGATATCGAACTCATTTGAGTATTAACAAGATTTGTGGAATGATCGGGGTTGTTGTTTTTTTGTTTGTTGTTTTATTATTATTCAATTAATAACAGCGGCTCTCGGTTCGTGGGATTCTTTGTTTCTTTGTTGCTTTTTTTTTTATTATTGTTGTGCGAATTATCGATCGCTATGTTTTCCGGCCTTCCTCGGTTAATTGCCCGACTTATAGCGGCGAAGAGTCACACCTGTAGCAAGTCTGCATTTATTTATTCATGCGTCTGGCCGACGACAATAAAAACAACAAAAGCAACAAAAAGAGAAGAAAAAAACAAAAGCTCATTTTTTTTTTATATATTTACGCTGAAAATCGAAATAATCCTTTCGCAAAAAAACGACACATATATTCGGACAGATGATACATCTGAATAATGTAATCAGACAATCCGACCCTATTTACTTACCCCCCCCCCCCACGAGGACAGAGTTAGACACAGGGTCAATGTTTAATGTGGGGTGGTCCATCTCCCCCAAAACAGGCCACTCTGGAATGGGACAAAAAATAAATTTGCCTCAGTCTAGAACGATTTCTCCTTTACTGATCGATGACGGAATATATGAAGTGTACTTTCCTCCTAGCCATGGATTTATTCACCTTAAAATTCTTAATTCACAAATAATACATTTTTTCATATAAAAAATGTAGATGTGGCACAAGGCCAAAATTTGGTGTGGGGTGAGAAGGGGGTCGGCTGTCGTCCGCCTGGTCTATTCTCTAAACTAGTTTCTCTCGCCAAAATACCACATTCACTCTATGGAGAACCCTACTTAACATTATCCCAGTGTTTTAGACGTTTTTTTTTTATTTACAAAAAGTATATGAAAAGGCCAAGGACTCAGAGAATCCACCAGTTTCTCCACACTGTTTAATATACTCTAAATTGTTGGCTAAACTTATTTAGTTTAATAGAAAGGGCTTGACCCCAACGCCAATTGAATCCTATATGCAAGTGTGCGTGTGTGTTGGAGGGGGGGGGGTAATTTGTTTATATGTTCAGGTTATTAGATAAACATTAGATATAAAAATACAGTTAGTTGGAGTCTAGGCATTAAAGGGGACGCGTCGTAATGCAGTCAGGTTAAATAAGGGGCTTTTAGGCCCCTATAAAGATAGTAGTCAGCAGCAATTCTAAAAATAGATTCAGACTTAGATAAATCTGGATGCCACAGTGGCTAAGTGGTTACCGACGCGGGCTGAGGTGTGGCGAGTTCGAATCCAGTTCGTTCCACATAAATACTTTTATCAAAACTCACAACTCACCTTGTGTCTAACCTCCTGGGGTGGAGGTAAATAAAATACTAAAGCTGAGTTGATCGACGCTTGTTTTCTTTATGCTTACGAATCACAAAATACATGCTAAAATATTCATCAGTTTTGGAATTGAGATATGTTTGAAAAAAAAACGACTTCCATTTTAATTATGTTATTTAAGCAAAAATATACATTCACAAGTTTAAAAAAAACAAAAAAACAATAATCATAAAGTTCATCCTTTGCCTTAGGCATGGAACCCGAATCGTTCTGATTTTTTAGGTTGGGTGATGGTTTGTGGGAGAAAGGGTAGTCGTAATTTGCAATTAACTCACCAAATGATCAATCTCCTACTAGTTTTCTGTGTCATTCTCACTCGCTCTACGTGCTTTGACCTTCAGCTTTATTTGATGTAGTATCTATCACTTTCGCTTCCGTCTCTCTCTCTCTCTCTCTCTCTCTCTCTCTCTCTCTCTCTCTCTCTCTCTCTCTCTCTCTCTCTCTCTCTCTGTGTGTTTATTATCAATCGAAGTTCATAAAGAAGGGAGAGAACAAAAAGATTGGTATAGTCAATTATAAACAAAAGGAAATATCACCACAAATAGTAATATTATTTAACATATAGCTGTTAAGAGATAAAGAGAGAGAAACAGCGAGCAGAAAGAGACTAATTTGGGATTTTGTTTTTATTATTTTATATTTAACTAGCTTTGCAAACTCGCCATTTCCTGATTCAAACAATTTAACCAGGTCATTCTTTTTTTTTCTAGTAAAATATATAGTTAAGACTGCATTATCGCATCCACTTCTTCCGTGCGTGATTTTAATTCTAGTTACCGACCAGAAGGCAGGGTCAGCTCCAGACTACGAGAAAGCCAAAAAAGTGATCCAAGGACGTAAACCTGTAATACAACACCACATTACGGCTGGGGTTTGGGTTGCTTTTCTTTTTAAAACCTGGTCTTCTTTCTTATAAATGTGCATACCAGTAATGTTGCGCACACGTGATGAACACGACTCTAAGGGGAATTTCGCAGGGGTTCTTTATTGAAACATTACATATTGGGACGGGGTTCATAATATTGAAGAACCCTTGGACTTTCAAAAATTTACAGCAGTCAGACCCATAAAATACTTCAAAGGCATCAAAAACATTGATTGCAATGTTGAAAATTCTGTGTGATGATAGAGATTACACGACTGAATGCATGGCTTAAAATTTTTAAATATGTCAATTTTAAAATGCGAAAAAAACGTTCTATGCGCGTTTCTCCGCCGTCTTTTTTTTTTAATTATTTTCTTTCTCCAGCTGTTTTTGTTCATTTGCTTTTGACACCTGAGGATGATTCGACGAAGAATCGAAAACGTTCGAAAAACCTGTGAAACCTATGGAACATTTATTAATTTTTATTTTTTTTATTTTAATACGAAAAAAGATCAGAAATTTTTTTTAAAAAGGTATAATTAAACAGACGAATTCTATTATTTTTAACAATGTTTGCATAAATGAAAAATGTGTCCTAAATATACACAATGCCTCCGTTATGGCAATCTGTATAGGTAGAGGATCATTCCTACCGAATTTCAAGTTCATAGGTCTAATAAGCTAAACTGTAGGTATCGGTCAGACATGCAGACAATTATCGTCTTTTATAAAGAGAGATTTGCCGAGACAACAATAGTAACAAGAAAGAACAGAAAACAGACACTCTTTTATATTTAAGTTTAAAATCGGCTTAGCGAAATAATCCATTCAAACCTTCAAATCACGCCTTGTTTTCTTTTTCTTTTTTTTTGACACTGGTCCATTCTTTATTTTACAAAATTAATTACTATCTTTGAAATACGTACGAGTTGAAGAGGGCACGACTGGTGTAATGGATAACAACGCGAGACTATGGAATCGGCAAGTTATTTGTCTTCCTTTCACGGCGGGAAGATTAGACACAAAGTCGGGAAAGTGGGATTTGAAAAGCCAGCAATATGGCCGAACAAAAATTGCCTGGGTGTCCCCCGTCGGCATTCCTCGGTAGGGGCGCCTCATGCGATTAGCAATAAGGTCGAAGGGTTGACCTCCTAGAAGTTCATAGGACAATACCCCAGACCGACAGCGAACAAGGCCACACCAGCCACAGCATGACCAAGACTCTGTCAGTGCGATTTTGTGTATGAAATAGTCAACCAGAAGGGTTGATATTCGTTTTAATCTCGCATCCGAATGTCATTAAGAAAGCTATGAACATCCATCCTAGGCTTTGTATACAATCGCAACTTGTGTTCAATGAATCGTTTAAAATGAATCGTTACCTTAGATGTTGTATTTGCGCATTAAATGAACCGAAAAGTAAAACTGTATCTGTTTTAATTATTTAAAACTTACAGCATATTATTTTTACTAGCATACTAGATATGCTCCATCTGCTCGCATATTTTCGCGAGTATATATGACGAACGAACATATACTACACTTCCGTCCCAAAGGAGAAAGTAATGCCTGGGAGGATGGTCTCATGACGAGAGAACAGATACACTACCCCACCTCAAGAAGGAAGGCTAATGCCTGGAAAAATGGTATCATGATAACAGAACATATACTACACTCCCCAAAAGAGAAGGGAATCATGGGGAGGATGGTATAAAGGAGAGCTGTCTGTGTGTATGTCCAGATAGGAATGGGCTGGACGGGGGAGAAAGAG
>OY744538.1:11875084-11882584 GCA_963556195.1 Sepiola atlantica
GGACCTCCTAGAACTGCACAGTACAATCCCATAGACCGGCGTAAATCAAGCCCCGAAGGCCAAGACAATACCGGTCTATAGGGTGTAGTATCCATCGGAACAGATACTACACTATGATCTTAGCCAAAAGGAGTATCCATACGTAAATGAACACAATTGATCCGTTAGGATTTGAATTCCACATCGCCAATTCCATAGTCCAGGGGCGTATCCATTACACTGGCCAGGCGCCACTGAGTCTCACCCACTGATTGTTTATTTAAACATGTACTTTTTAAAATGATAGACATCTTATTTGCGTTCTCTTTAGTTGACAAACGGTTCGAAATTCAAATGGATGAATTTGAACTTTCAACTCGCTCAGGTCATTTTCAAGAACGAATAAAGGCAGTTCAAGCCAAAGTTGACCCATTACAGATACCGATTCAGATTATCAGCATTTAACTCTTTGGGTGTTCAAAAAAAAAACCTCCTTTAAAAACTTTTTGACTTGGATACATTGTAAAGATTTAACATCAAATCAGCCCGTAACTTGATTGGGTATGTTAACATAAAAGTGTGTCTTTTGCCGTTATATTTTGTGTTTGATATATTTTTATATATTTTCTAAGCTAAATTTTTACTTGCGGGGTAATAGTCCTCTGATAAGAAGATTTTCTTTGAAAATCCATGGATTAAGGACTTTACGATACTATTTGCTTGAACTTTGATATGTAATAAAGTTTAATTAATTTCTCATTTTATTCGTTCATTTAATCCATTATATATATATATATATATATATATATATATATATATATATATATATATATATATATATATATATATATATATATATATAGTAGTACTTGTATTGTTGTTGTTTCCAAGATGTTAATCCAATCAAACTCCAGTGCTTATAAGATAGTGCTAAATAACAGGTAGATCTTTATTATAGTATATATTTTTTAGTTATACAAATATTATTGGCTACATATGTGCATACATATTTCAGCTGCGATTTCATTAAAAATCCAGCTTCGTCGGGCCATTTGTCATTAAGTTCAGTTTTTTAAATGATCCGAAGTAGCTAGATTTTTAATGCAATCGAAGCTAAAACATGTATGCACATATGTAGCTAATAATGTTTGTATAAATAAAATAAACCCTACTAAATATATATATATATTTATATTTATATATAGTAAGCTATGAAAATATATTTATGGTAATTAAGCTACACAGAGGCTCCCGCGTTTTATCCCCGGGGGAATCTTCAGGCATATTAGATGTGCATAACAAAACCTTTAAGTAAGGCTATATCTAAAGTTTTTTAATTAAGTATGAATCAAATAAATAATTTCCATAAAAAAAGTAAATTCTATAGTAATATAAACCTATTTTGGGTGGTAAATAATTCAGATCTAGTGAAAGAAAAATTAGATCGTTTAAATTCTCGTAAACAGGCTAAATCAATCTCGACATATAATTTCAGTATTTTATATACAAAAATACCACATAAAAGAACTTATTAAAGAATTAGGTAATACTATCGAGTCAGCTTTTGCATGAGGGAAAGGTTAATATATAGACTTTTCAAAATCTAAAAGCTTTTTGGTGTAAAACTAAAAATGGTAAGACAAGTGCATTCAAAAACTAGTCTGACAATGCTTATAAGTCACCTTATAAAAGACAGTTACTTTGAAATAGGAACTAAAGTGCTACTCCAAACAATAGGTATTCCATTCGGTTTAGATCCTTCACCATTTTGGGCAAATCTCTATCTACATAGACTTGAATATATATATATATATATATATATATATATATATATATATATATATATATATATATATATATATATATATATATATATATATATAGGGTGATTCATAAGTCACTTAGCTATTTATTTTTGAAATTCTAAAGTTAAAAAATACGGGAATACAAAACAGAAAGTTTATTCAACAAATTCATTTATGGGAGTTATTTTAAACTCCCATAAATGAATTTTTCAAAATTTCCACCTTCTTTCTGCATGTATAATTCCATTCTTTTTTGCAAGGAATTTACGACTCTTTGTAGTATATTTGATTGATTATGAAATAAATATATATAGAAACAAATATATAAACGAACAAATTGAAAATAACAAATAGCAGTAATTAGAGAATAAGATAACAATTATCAAAATTCATAGTATGTTTGTGCTTCATATGGTATTCATTTTAAATAGCTAAATGACTTATGAATCCCCCTGTATATATATATATATATATCATCATTAATAAAAAATGATATATCTAGAGCGTATAGTTCTCATGGATGTAGGCGATATATTGACAACCTTGTATGCATTAATGATAGCGAAGAGTTTGCAAATACTAAACATTTAATATATCCTAAAGAGTTAAAATTAAACTGTGAACATACGGGAACACAAGCTACATTTCTTGATTTGGATATAAAAATTGAAGATAAAATATTTATCTATAAACTGTTAGTAAAAGAAAATCCTTCCCTTTTCCTATCGTGCGTATGCCCCATTAAAATAGTACCTGTCCTGTGTATATTTTTTACGGGAGTATTATGTCCGAATTTCTGAGAATTGCTCGTGTTACCTTAAAATTAGTAGATTTTATGCCCCCAATTTCTGACCTAATAATAAGAATGATTAAACAAGATGGCGATCAAACTAAAATATTTAGACAATTAAATAAGACAATTACTCGCCATCCTGACGCTTTTAAGTCAGATCCAATTAATCAAAGTAAATTGATAGAGCAAATCCAAAACTATCTAAAAAATAATGTAGAATATGTATAAACGTATATATATATATATATATATATATATATATATATATATATATATATATAAAAATTCCCGAAACAGTTTTTCATGGTAAACAACTGATGATCCCTTAAAATAGTGTTAGAAATAAACTAATATAATAACTGTAAAAAATAAATTGACTTACATGAGTGATTTTCTACTGGAAGACTTGGGACTATAAGTTTTGTTTTTTTTTGTTTTTTTTTAAATATAGTTTTAATGGTTGAGAAACTTCCGAGACTATATATACAGGGTGGGCCAAAATAAGGGTCCTATCTTTAAATTTGAATAACTTGAATTTGAATAACTTCCACAAAATAAAAGTTAAACTCACCAAACTTTATGTGTGTGTAGACTGACCCTTCCGAGATTTTTTGAAATAAACAAAACAAATTTTAGCCGAAAAACACTTCTTAAAACTTACAAAAACTAAAGTATTGTTTTTTACAGTGTTTTGAGTTTTTTAAGCAAAAATAATGTTTTCTAAATGAGGGTACGTTCCTTTGGGCTAATACGGCTCATGCTTGCTTCGGAAGGGGTCCTTTACTTATTCTAAAAAGAAAATCAAAAAAAAATCAATAAATAAAAAAGTTATGCATTTTTAAAAATAAGACCCTTATTTTTGCCCACCCTGTATATATATATATAACACATATAGTGAGAAAAAATAATTATATATATATATTTAATTTTTAAATATTTTTAATATGAAACTAAATATAATAAAATAATAAAAATACATAAAACTATAAATCACCTAAAATGTAGTGTAATAGATTCGTCCGAACACTTTAATATACAGCAAAATGTTTGTAAATAACGGATACATTTTCTTAGATGAACAACACAGGTAAAGAGGACATTTTTTATAACAAAATAAGTTAGCAAAAGATTAATCTGGGACAAAACTTTAATCTAATATACGGAACGTTTATGTTCTTATCTTTTTAAGGGAAGTGGGGTCTGATCAACTCTGCTGGGAAGCCATGAGATAAAATACTGTTTTGTTTTTAAATTCCCGAAACAGTTTTTCATGGTAAACAAGTCATGATCCCTTAAATAATGATAAGACTAGCGTAAATTCTTGGAAGCAAACCAATATAATGACTGTAAAAAGTAAATTGACTTACAGGAAAAGTAATTTTCCAGCGAACCACTTGGAACTAAAGTGGGTTTTTTTTTCATATAGCTTTAATGGTTGAAAAACTTCCGAGACATTATATATATATATATATATATATATATATATATATATATATACATATATATATATATATATATATATATATAGCTGAAGCCCTCTAGTAGAGAAAATTATTGTTTCTACTTAGTTTTAAAGCAATACCGTTCCGTAAAAATTGAGTATTTTCGATTATCAGTACCGTAAAAAACATAAATAAATTAAATGATTTAAATGCGATTTTAATTTCTTCCACTGCCACTATTAGTTTCGTTTACTCAGTCAGTATAGCAACGTATGCTAATCACTGGAGTTTCGGTTTCGAATCTCGTTAGTTCTTAGATATATAGACACATATATATATATATGGGAAATGAAAAAGTAGCATGGAATGAAATTAATGAGGATGGTTCCATGCTACTGACTTCACTAAGCCCGGACCTCGGGCCTGCGCACCCAGTAGTGGCTACAACTTTTTCTCATCAACCCATCATGTCAACCCAATATTTTCACGTACTTGCATGACATTTTTCTTAAAATTATCATCCTGAGGAAGTCTTACAAATAAAGACGAAACGTTGATGAATATATAAAACAACATCCTTCTTGGCTTTTCTTTTTTCATTTCCCATTACGTCGGATTACCTTCATCCTTCCTTTCTTATATATACATATATATATATATATATATATATATATATATATATATATATATATATATATTAGTCAATATTTTTATTTTCCCATCTCTTCTTCCGTCTGCCACTGGTGTTTAGTCAAGCTAGCTAACCAATCAGTTATGTTGTTATTCCTTCCCACGGGTTAATGTTTTCTTTAGCCAATGGCTGCGCTTCTCTCAAAAAAGAGTTCGGCTGACCTTTACTTGACCTCTTTTTCTTTTGATTTGCATGGGTGTGGCGCACCCCTTTTGTGAATGTGTCGAATTTAAAGATGAACTTATTTTAACACGTGCGGGATTGGAATAGTTTTAATTCTTATTTATTTTTTATCCGTTAGTATTTCATGGTGCTGGTTTAGTTTAAGTCTTTATTTATTTATTTTGTTTCATTTTATTTTGTATTATTATTCTAAAGTAAAGTTTATTCTGTGTTATACAGTTGTTTGATATTTCACTTCTACAGTTTAGTAGGTTTTTGGGATCCTTCAAATGTAGAATTTCAAACTAACACTGAATTATTATCATTAGTATATCATGGCTATAGTGGTGATAATATTGGGCCCTGAAGATAAATAATTATCTTTTACCACCACCGCACACACTAAATACTGTTTTAATGGTCAAAAGAGTTTAGCAGATTTTTACAAAAGATTAAACGTTCAAATAACTAAGAAAGAAAGAACTGTTTTTTGTTTATGTAGTTAATAGTGTCGCCATTTCCTAATTACCCCGTTAAATCATATTTCAAGCGTTTTCATTGGTTATTACTTTCCATTCTTCTCCCTTTTTGATAAGCGGCTAATCAACATTCAACTGTAAAATAAAGAGGGGAAGAAAAAGAGAATAAAAGGGGGGAAGTACAGACAGAAAACAAGAAAGAAACAAACAAACAACTGTTTTTTGTTTATGTAGTTAATAGTGTCGCCATTTCCTAATTACCCCGTTAAATCCTATTTCAAGCGTTTTCATTGGTTATTACTCTCCATTCTTCTCCCTTTTTGATAAGCGGCTAATCAACATTCAACTGTAAAATAGAGAGGGGAATAAAGAGAGAATAAAGGGGGGGGAGTACAGACAGAAAACAAGAAAGAAAGAAACAACTGTTTTTTGTTTATGTAGTTAATAGTGTCGCCATTTCCTAATTACCCCGTTAAATCCTATTTCAAGCGTTTTAATTGGTTATTACTCTCCATTCTTCTCCCTTTTTGATAAGCGGCTAATCAACATTCAACTGTAAAATAGAGAGGGGAAGAAAGAGAGAATAAAGGGGGGGAGTACAGACAGAAAACAAGAAAGAAAGAAACAAACAATTGTTTTTTGTTTATGTAGTTTATAGTGTCGCCATTTCCTAATTACCCGGTTAACACAATCGGTTAGCGCCCTTTACTTACAGAGTTCGAACCTCACCTGCTGCATACCTATTTTTATTCTGATTTTGTCCCATTTCAAATTACAATATTAAGCGAATTGTTTAGTTTTACTTTTTTTGTATAATCAACTAATTAAAAACATTGACCAATCGATAAGGATAGTCGAAAATAGAAACATGACTACGAACGACATAGACTATTTTTAATATCAATTCATGCGACTGCTTCAATATAAAAGAAATAAAGGAAAAACATAAATTTTTAAAAGTCATCAGCAGCCGACTGTTTGAACTAGTTTTAGTGTTTTTTGTTGGTTTTTGCTGGTTTTTGTTTGCGAAGCTATACAAGTAACAATGAAAAAATGTTTGACTAATTTAGTAGGCAAACTAGTTTTAAATTTAAAAAAACAACAACCATCTTTTCATTCAGATTGAAGCAACAGGTACTCGTCAACAATCCTTATTTAGTATTAAAAACGTTAACCAATCGATAATGATAGTCGAAAATAGAAACATTATTTATATTAAGTTTACTTAACTCAAATGAACACTGATGGGTTTTCTTAAATTTCATACTAGCAGGCAAACCCAGAGTTGCCCGGGTATGGATAACAAAAAAGAAGAGTTAAAACTGTGTATATAGCTTATTTCTTTTTAAACCTTTCTCCACCCGTTTCTCTCTCTAACTCAAATCTATTCTTGGAATGAATCTATGACTAAAAACGACTTAGACTATTTTGAATATCAACTCATGCGAAAACATCTGCAACTGCTTCAGTATAATAGAAATAAAGAATAAAGAAAGAAAGAAAGAAAGAAATAAAAAAAAGTAATCAGCAGCCGACTATTTGACCTAGTTTTAGTGTGTGTGTTTTTTTTCTACGCTTTACCTGTAACAATGAAAAATATGTCTGATTCTCCCATGCACTAATTTGTTCCCTCATGACGAAACGCGAATGAATATTGCAGTATTTTGTTACCATAACCAGTTCGGGGTCATACTGCATCCAGATATGTAGGGTTTCTAAGTGTATCGTTGGTAGTTCTGAGATTTAGCCGGGCACACACACACACACACACACACACACAGACGTAAATACGATTTTCCTTTATATAATAGATTAATCGCCATGCTCTATGAATTCGCATTTGATAAAATTCGGATCCGACATCTTAAGGGGGAGAAACGATGACGTGTGCATTAGAAGGAAAGCCCGGTTGAGATAAGAGATAAAGAGAGACAGTCTTGTGAAGAGAGGAGGTGACTTACTGCGGGAGAAGGAGATGGTGCTTGAGAGAGAGAGAGAGGGGGGGGAAGAAAATCTCAAGCGGGATACAGAAAGAGGGGGAGTACATCATAAGAGGGGGAGGAGATAAAATGGCGTCAAAAGAAAGATGCGGCATTGAAATTTGTTTTTATTTGTATTTTTTTGAAAAGCTGTGATACAGTAAAATAGT
>OY744538.1:11887584-11907584 GCA_963556195.1 Sepiola atlantica
TTGCCAGGTAAAGTAGAACTTTAATGGAATATTCGAATAGCTATGTATCTCATATAGAGATCAAGTGTTAGTCCCAGGAATGAGTCCCTTTGATTTCTGAGAACTTCGACTGAAGTAAAATTAAACAAAGGGGTAATCACACGTTTTTATAAAAATTAAGGTAAGCATAAAAGTAGATGTTCTAACCTGATTTCGAGGTGCTGATTTCATATATGGTATCCATTTTCATTCAAATCTTTTAGATATTCATGACAACGTGTATTCTAATGAATTACACTTGTTTACAAATGAAATAGATTGAGGCAAGGCCCGGATGTAGTTTAAAGCCAAACCAAATACAGGGTTGGGGTAGACAGAGTTTGACGAGTCTATAGGTTGGGGGGACATAGGGTAGACAAAAAACACATAGAAAGAAAGATAAAAGTAAAAAGGGCTAATAAATATAGATTTCAGGTGGGGGAGTTGGGGAAACACCTTGCTCTAGGATGTCCGATGCAGATTTTTCTGAAATTGCGGATTTTTTTTAAAGCTCTTTGTGTTACTATTAATTTTGATTTTAACACAATAAACACAATTATTATTAAAATAGAGTACTTATAACCTTCAGTTTTTAAAAAAAAACATAATTATCTTCCATCCTATAATAAAGACCAATGTGTATTTATTTGTATAAAGAATAAATATAAATGCGTCCTGTCACACAAAAGTTAGAATGTAAAAACCGTGCCGGACGAAACTATTTCAAGCAGTGAGGGGGGGGGGCGAGAAAGCAAATAGCAAGTTAGACAACCCTCACCGCCTGAAATGAATTCGGGAAGAAATACTGTACTATAAATAAAAAAAGTCAGCGATTGGTGTTTTTTTAGGTCATCGGAAATTATAATAATAATTTATGTATGAAAAAATAAATTACTGGCGTAATTGTATGATTTTATGTGAATATTAGTGCGAACACTGGCGAAGCATAATTTTCCTGTCATTGTTGACGGAGGGGGTACACTAGTATATATATATATATATATATATATATATATATATATATGTAAACAATTATATTTTAAATTCCAGTGATCAAGTCATTTATTTTGTCTTGCCGAATTGCAAAATAGTTCAATGTAACTTGACAATTGTTTCGCGCAGAAACAAACAACCGGGAATTTACATATTATTACTAAGATCATGCAGCTCATCAGAAGACCATCAGATCACTTCCGGAGAAACATCCTCAAGCAAAAAAAAAAATCAAAACACCTTTTTCATGCATTTACCACATTGAACAGTTCCTTCAAAGATTCTGTTCGTAGACAACCAGCCATTTTGTATTTATAATGCAGAGCTATGAAAAATACGCTCATATACTCATATATGCTCTGTCGTTAACTTCATCGAGCTTTTAAATTGAACAGTTCTGGTAAATCTTTTGAATATATATACATACATATATATATATATATATATATATATATATATATATATATATATATATATATATATGTATGTATATATATATATATATATATACATACATACACACACACACAAATAAATATTTCCATACGCATGTAGGATTTTTTTCCTCTTAATAACTTTTATATGTTATGTATTATGGTAAATGTTTTGCTGTTTCCTTTGATGTGCTACTCCCTACATATAATATAGCTTCCGTTTACTTTAACTTAGATATACATCCCTAAACAATGTTTCATCCTGTTCTCCTATAATTTGAGGACTACATACATCAACTCCTCTCTTTGTTTCTAATTTGCTGTGTAATTGAGGATGTTTGTATCTAGCCCATGGATGTTGTCTATATGCCTTTAATTTAGTGTATGTGCCCTGTGCTGACGATAGTATCTTATAGTAATAATAAAAATACATGGTCTCTGAAACGATCGCATACAATTCTTCGCTGCTCTCTTCTGCTGGTGTTCATCCTATTCTTTTTAAACAGCTGGCTTCAAAAATTGACCTATCTACAGCAAACCCCTTCCAACCATTCAACATCAATTCCAAAGCACTTCAAATCGTCTTTGAGACAATCTTTCAATCGCTTACGCGGTTTGTGCTGTGGGCGAGTATTCCCAGTTAGTTCCCCATAAATCACCTGCTTGACCAGTCTGTCATCAGTAAGACGAATCAGATGACCATCCCAACGAAGTCTGCGTTTACTGATGCGAGACTCGATGCTTGGAACAGCAGCTCGTTCCAACCCTTCGGTGTCAGGGGTAAAGCTATCCCAACGGATGTTAAGCAAGTGCCTAATGCAATTCTGCTGGAAACGCTCTAGCAGGCAAATATGAGCTCTGTAAGTGGTTCATGTCTCACAAGCATATAACAAAGTTGAGAAAACACAGTTCTCATATGCAGTGATCTTAGTTTCCATCCTGATCTCATGTGGTGCCCACACTCGCTTCTCCAAATGACCAAAAGTCTCACCAGCTTGTTCAATACGTCCACCTATCTCAGCATCCAACGACCTGTTCCTCGAAATAACACAACCCAGATGCATAAAACGACGCACTACAGACAGTCTGTGGCATTTAACATATATATCCGGTTCTTGATACTGATTGCCAGGGGTTGGGACAAGCCTTTGTCTTGCCCAGGCTTATTGTAAGACCCATGCTGCTACACGTCCATGCAAAGCGATCCATGATATCCTGCATATCATTCTGCGAGTGAGCTACGAGATCAACGTCAACTGTATAGAGCAAATATCGAACAACAGTGGAGAATGTCTTCGACAAAGTCTTAAAACGCTGTAAGTTATACAGTCGACCCGATGTGCGAAATCGAAGATGCACACCTTTGTCACAGTTGGTGAAAGCCAACGACAGAGTTGCAGCAAAATAGATGGAAAACAAAGTAGGTGCAAGTATATCACCCTGTTTAATACAATTGCCAACTGCAACACGGGTTCAGAGAGACAATCATTGCAGTTGACACGTGCTTTTATGTTGTCGTGCAACTCACGAAGAAATCTAACAAAGTTAGGAACACATCCCAACTTACCCAATACCTTTCACAGCGCATCCCGATTAACTGTATCGAACTGCCGATCCGATGTGCAGAAATCGAAGTGTGTCACAGTTAGTGAAAGCCAATTGCAGCAAAATTACATCAAAATCACCGAGGAGACCCGACGTCCAACGGATATATATATATATATATATATATATATATATATATATATATATATATATATATATATATATATATATATATATATATAATTAACTTGTTACAAATATCCAGGGGGTATGAATCCGAAGGAAGTTGAAACCGGGTTTATGAGAGTGCTCAATGAAAATTCAGAGCAAAATATATATTTTTTGATTTTATTCCATTAGTTGCGACAAAACAAGTTTTGTTTCATTGGTGCGAATAGCGACCAACTCATCGGGCCGGCGAAAGGAATTCAAATGGCATAAAATTTTAACTTCACTTTAACGGGAGATTGAAAATTGAAAATACATTGGAGGGGGAGGGGGACAGAGTTGGGGCTTTGTCTATAACGGCGACATGGGACATGAGAGGGGAGGCGGGGAGGACCCCAACAAGTCGTGTTTCAAATTATTACGTGGGAGGTTTTTCACGTGTCTGTGCTGTGATGATCTCAATCTCGGCCGGGGTGGGAGGAGGGAGATGGAGCGTCGGCCAGAGTGAGTTAAATTTAAAATGAGAATAAAATTATGATTACAACCGTCATTTTTATTTTATTTTAATTCTAATAAGTAATTATCATGTGAATAAAAATGTTTGATAATTTTAATTTAGGGTATTAATTGCTACTTTTGCATTTTATTTTAATGTTTTGTTTATTATTTGTAGTGAATTTTGTTGTGATTATATTTTTTAAATTGTGATTATATTATACCGAGATCAATACTAGTGGAATCATTTTATAAGAGAAGTTTTCTGGTGTTACCAGTTTTATCATTAACAAAACCTATTATGACAATGGTAACGCCTGCCAATCATACCTACGATAGTCGCAGTGATAACAGCCTTATATAAAAGCCTTAATAAAAATAAAAATAAAGATAAATATAAATAAAATTAGAATAAAAATAGAAATAGAAATAACAAGTTTGTAAGAATATTAATGATAATAACAATAATAATAATAATAATAATAATAGTATTAAAAAAAAAAAAAATAATAATAATAATAATAATAATAATAATAATAATAATAATAGTATTAAAAAATAATAATAATAATAATAATAATAATAATAATAATAATAATAATAATAATAATAATAATAATAATAATAATAATAATAATAATAATAATAATAATAATAATAATAGTAATACTGATAAATATACCCATCATTACCATCTTGCTACTTGTGAAGTCATTGGGCGAAATAAGTCGACAAGTGATGGTAGGCTTTTTTAATTCTACTACCAATGACAAGGACTAAGTACCAGTTAATAATTAAGTGTTCAAGGTAGTGATCGAGGGGTTAAGTAATTGAGATTAGATTAGTCTAAGTAATATCAGTGTTAATAGCTGTCCCAGTTATGGGTTTATGTTAGAATTGGTAGTATGGCTGAGAGGCTATTGAGGCTGTGCATTATAAGTAGTACGTAGAGATTTGATATTATTGGTAGTTTAGAGGGGTGGTTATATATTTATCCATCATGACTTGTTGGGGTGGGATTGGGTTGTAAATTTGGGTGGGTGGGTAGGGGGTTATAGTGTGTTTTGGGGTAGTGTATAGTGGGGGTTTAATGTTATCATTCATTTTTGTAAAAAAACACAAAAAAACTGTTAATTTTATTTTAAAGTTAAGTAGGGTTGGTGTGGGGTTAAGGTGGGGTATGTGGGTTGCTAAGGAGGTAGAGTCTACTATGTTTACAGTTGATAGATGTCTCTTGTTTTCTATTTAAGAGTTGGTTTTTGTCCTTAAAGCGGATAATTTCCAGTTTTTCATTTAAGCATAATCTACATGGAGAGTTTATTGATTTGCAGGTGCTGGATTTTTTCAAGATTTTCCACTTTATTATGGGAGTTTCTTTTTTGGTTTTTATTTTGTGGTAGTGTAGTGAAATCCAGTTTGGCCAGGATGGTCTGGGTGTTTGAAGGAGAGTTTATGGTTGTAGAATCTTTCATTGAAGTTGTTGCCTGCCAGACCAATATAATAGTTAGTCTGGGATGGGTGCCTATCAACCCAAGTGGTCTATGAGGCATCTATCTCCTCAACTGAAAACCCATCTCAGACTAACTATTATATTGGTCTGGCAGGCAACAACTTCAATGAAAGATTCTACAACCATAAACTCTCCTTCAACAACCCAGACCATCCTGGCCAAACTGGACTTTCACTACACTACCACAAAATAAAAACCAAAAAAGAAACTCCCATAATAAAGTGGAAAATCTTGAAAAAATCCAGCACCTGCAAATCAATAAACTCTCCATGTAGATTATGCTTAAATGAAAAACTGGAAATTATCCGCTTTAAGGACAAAAACCAACTCTTAAATAGAAAACAAGAGACATCTATCAACTGTAAACATAGTAGACTCTACCTCCTTAACAACCCACATACCCCACCTTAACCCCACACCAACCCTACTTAACTTTAAAATAAAATTAACAGTTTTTTTTGTGTTTTTTTACAAAAATGAATGATAACATTAAACCCCCACTATACACTACCCCAAAACACACTATAACCCCCTACCCACCCACCCAAATTTACAACCCAATCCCACCCCAACAAGTCATGATGGATAAATATATAACCACCCCTCTAAACTACCAATAATATCAAATCTCTACGTACTACCTATAATGCACAGCCTCAATAGCCTCTCAGCCATACTACCAATTCTAACATAAACCCATAACTGGGACAGCTATTAACACTGATATTACTTAGACTAATCTAATCTCAATTACTTAACCCCTCGATCACTACCTTGAACACTTAATTATTAACTGGTACTTAGTCCTTGTCATTGGTAGTAGAATTAAAAAAGCCTACCATCACTTGTCGACTTATTTCGCCCAATGACTTCACAAGTAGCAAGGTGGTAATGATGGGTATATTTATCAGTATTACTATTATTATTATTATTATTATTTTTTTTTTTTTTTTAATACTATTATTATTATTATTATTATTATTATTATTATTGTTATTATCATTAATATTCTTACAAACTTGTTATTTCTATTTCTATTTTTATTCTAATTTTATTTATATTTATCTTTATTTTTATTTTTATTAAGGCTTTTATATAAGGCTGTTATCACTGCGACTATCGTAGGTATGATTGGCAGGCGTTACCATTGTCATAATAGGTTTTGTTAATGATAAAACTGGTAACACCAGAAAACTTCTCTTATAAAATGATTCCACTAGTATTGATCTCGGTATAATATAATCACAATTTAAAAAATATAATCACAACAAAATTCACTACAAATAATAAACAAAACATTAAAATAAAATGCAAAAGTAGCAATTAATACCCTAAATTAAAATTATCAAACATTTTTATCCACATGATAATTACTTATTAGAATTAAAATAAAATAAAAATGACGGTTGTAATCATAATTTTATTCTCATTTTAAATTTAACTCACTCTGGCCGTCGCTCCATCTCCCTCCTCCCACCCCGGCCGAGATTGAGATCATCACAGCACAGACACGTGAAAAACCTCCCACGTAATAATTTGAAACACGACTTGTTGGGGTCCTCCCCGCCTCCCCTCTCATGTCCCATGTCGCCGTTATAGACAAAGCCCCAACTCTGTCCCCCTCCCCCTCCAATGTATTTTCAATTTTCAATCTCCCGTTAAAGTGAAGTTAAAATTTTATGCCATTTGAATTCCTTTCGCCGGCCTGATGAGTTGGTCGCTATTCGCACCAATGAAACAAAACTTGTTTTGTCGCAACTAATGGAATAAAATCAATATATATATATATATATATATATATACATATATATATATATATATATATATATATATATATATATATATATATATATATATATATATGTGTGTGTGTGTGTGTGGTGGGTGGGGGGTGTTATAATGAAGTAATTCCAGGAGGAAATCCGGGTATGAGAGCTCAATGTAATAAACAGAGCAAGAAAAAAATAAAATATAGTAACACGAAATTACATAATCATCGATGCAATAATTTATTTCAACCTTGTGGTATTTTCAAGCATCCGATTTAGACGATTACAAAAATGTAATCGTCTAAATCGGATGCTTGAAAATACCACAAGGTTGAAATAAATTATTGCATCGATGATTATGTAATTTCGTGTTACTATATTTTATTTTATATATATATAGCAACGTTGATCCTGGTCAGTATTAAATGGGTGACAATATTTGGGAACACCAAGCGCTGTATGTGGCCTTGACATGATATGGACACTACCAGGTGTTATCATGCCCACAGAAAAGTTAGGACAGATAGAGTATTTGCCTGACTCCCCGAGGACGTCCCAGGACGTTATGGGAAAAGAACAACAATATTGTATATATATGTTAAGTGCCAAATAAAGATAAAAATTATATCTTCAAATTATATCCTATCTTGAATAGTCAATGCTCAATATACGAAATAGAGCAATTGTAGATAAGTGATGAGAATAAAAATTGGTTAAAATCCTCGAATTTGTTTATACAAACTCTATACGCCTTTTCAATGATAATTTCCTTTGTTTTTATATCTTTTAAATTATTTTATGTTTTATACTTTTTCAAATGTTGCCAGTTTAGTCAATTTTATTTTACTGCTTATTTATCAAACTTCCTCTGACGATAAGACTACATCTTTGAAAAGCCATGGTTTAAGGAATGAAAAATAGTTGTTTCTTATATATAACCCTTGTTTTGAACAATTGACGGTTTAATAAATATTGCATTTTACCCACTTTTTATTCTCATCACTTATCTACTTATAGGGTATCCAAAAAGGGTATCCTTTGCGGGGTTCCGCTATTAAAATGGTTCTGAAATGAAAAAAATATTAAAAAATTATCAATGGGATGGCACGGTGGCTAAATGGTTTACGACGCGGACTGGGTGTGCCAGGTTCGAATCCAATTCGTTCCACAGAAACACTTTCATCAAAACCCACACCTGACTTTGTGTCTAACCTTCTAGACGGCAGGTAAATAAATAAAAAATTAAAAATGATCAAATGTGTGTGTGTGTGTGTGTGTGTGTGTGTGTGTGTGTGTGTGTGTGTGTGTGTGTGTGTGTGTGTGTGGCCGTGGCCGTGGCCGTGGCCTTAGTTTCAAATTATGTGTATGTGCGTATGTCGCGTACTTATGTAAGCGCCTTATGGGTCTATAAGTAATCGGTTGTAATTTGGCGACAGTCGATGAAGTAACATGTCACAAGGCGACGGCAATCTGCTGTGAACCAAACGGACTAACGATGTTCCAGCGTCGAAAGACACAACAAAAACAGGGACAAATTGATGTCGACAAGAAAACTCCGATTTTGTTTTTTCTTCTTTTTTCGTTTTTTGATTTCTGTTTTTGGTTTTTGTAACTTTTCGTTTCGTTGTTTTTGTTTTTTCTCTCTTTTTCTTTTCTTTAATGACATCCGTGAAATTATCAACATCTTCAATGGCGTCATCATTCAGAAACTGTTTATCTTCATCCAATCACTCAATTTCCGTCTTGTTATCAGACATTATAAAACCCACCCATTATCCAGGTGCGGATCCAGGAGGAGGAGGAGGGTATGGGGAGACATATCTCATTACACCTCGGCAATTTCCCAACACTATTTTACATGAAACCATTTCGAGGAACGAATAATTTAAAAAAATGTCAAAACGTCTGAATATTGAAATTAAGACTTATAACCAACGAATCTTGAAATTAAGACTTATAACCAACAAATATTGAAATTAAGACTTATAACCAAAGAATATTAAAATTAAGACTTATAACCAACGAATATTGAAATTAAGACTTATAATCAACGAATATTGAAATTAAGACTTATAACCAACGAATATTGAAATTAAGACTTATAACCAACGAATATTGAAATTAAGACTTATAACCAACGAATATTGAAATTAAGACTTATAACCAACAAATATTGAAATTAAGACTTATAACCAACGAATATTGAAATTAAGACTTATAACCAACGAATATTGAAAGTAAGACTTATAACCAATGAACAGACTGAACTTCTCTAGGGTATCCACAGCTTGATTGTCTGCCCCAAAGACTACAGTATAAGTCCTAGCATCCAGAAAGGGCATTTATAACGACAGCTAACAGAACGATATAGGGGTGAGAAAAACGAATAGTCAACAAATAAATGTTACCGAAGGCAAGATAAGTTACTCTTCTACTACTCTGGATAAGTTTAGTTGTACTTTAAATTATTTTAAATGTTTTTTTCTTTAATACAAACCTAGTGCCCACCTGTTCAGTTGGAACGAAAAGTTTCGATCATTACTCAAAAAGCGAAAATTAAGCAAAATACTGGTAGAACATTACATTTTCCCACGATTGGTGAAATTCATTGGATATGTTTTTAAACTACTTTGTTTATGTTTTGATTTTTCACCAATTATCAAGGATCCCCGTGCTTGACTCATGAACAGCCATTTTGTTTTTCGTTCTAACTGAACAGGCGGACACCAGGTTTGTTTTGAACAAAAAAAGCTCTTTAAAGTTAAAACACAAATAAACTTATCCAGGTTAGTAGAAGAGTAACTTATCTTGCCTTTGGTAACATTTATTTTTTGCCTATATGTTTTTGGGGGGCTCCTTTTTCGTTCTGTTAGCTGTCATTATAAATGCCCCTAGAAATATTATTAGAACGGAAGAATAGTTGTGATATGATTTGATGCCTAACAACCCCCCCCCCCCCGAGATTTAAATACCCGGCTCAACCGCCAATCGCCCACCACCCCCTCCGCACGTTACTTGGTTTACCTAATAAAATATGTGTATTAGGATCTCTACAGATTCTTCAAGGCAACCCTTCTATGGATGTAACGCTGATTTTCAGTCTAGTAAAACGTTCATTTTTTTTTTTTGATTTGACCAGACGACATAAAACGGTAAATCTCCATTCGGAATTTTGTGAACAAAATAGTCGAAGCCGAAAATGAGTTTCCAAAATGAATTCTGGTAATACAACAAAATTACGCCAAATGGACCGGTTTGAAAAAAAAGATGGCGACAGCCAATAAAAGATGGTAGCCAGCCAATAAAAGATGGCGACAGCCAGTGAAAAATAATAGAGGTTCTGTCTTTTCCTTTCTCGTGCAAACAGCTATTGTATATAAACAGAATATTGATTTACTCCTCTCCAGGAGTTAGGCACAAGGCCAGTTTTTATCTTACTCCCACAAGTAAGATGTGACCCAAGGTCGGTCGGGAAAGTGGGGTTTGAAAAGCCAGCGCCCGAGAGGTGAGCACTCTGGCCATTAAAAATTGCCTGGGCAGCCCGGGTAGGGGCGCCTCAGGCAGTAAGCAATAAACTTACTCCTCCCCAAAGAGGGGAGGCGAAGCCTGGGAGGGTGCACCTCCTAGAACTGCACAGGACAGACCCATAGACCGGCGTAAATCAAGCCCCGAAGGCCAAGACAATACCAGTCTATGGGGTGCAGTATCCATCGGAACAGATACTACACTTTGATCTTAGCCAAAAGGCCAAGAACAGAATAGGTGGATTGCTGGTCTGGAAAATATAACAAAGCAGCCATTAATTTTCTTTTACAGTTTCCGCCTCTGCAGGAACTGAGAATATAAGTCAACCTCGTTTTTTTTGTTGGTACCCACGATATATCCTCCATCTTTTGGAAGATTCTTCATAGTGCAATTACTATACAGCAAGTTGTTCTTCTTGGTGCGATGAGTACCTTTTCAGCACACACCAAGTCTCTATGTAACATACGCAGTTAATCAAAAGTGTGTATTGGAATTTCATGAATTGGTCATGAATAATAAAAATAAAATGTAAATTTATTATACGCTTCAGACAAGGCATGACGTCATTTGATATAAGAAACTAACCAGAACGAAAGATGATTATCGCAAAGACAGAAGATGTCTATTGGCCTTAGTCTTGAATGGGCCAGGGCTATGGGTAGGATGGAAAACAGTCAGCAGGAAGAGAATTCCACAAGCCTGCAGTTCTTGGAAAGAAGCTACTGGAATAGAAAATTGTATTACAATCAGGTATGAAACCAAAGAATTGATGGAGACCACTAAACAAACGAGTCAAAGGAAGCAAGAAATAGATCAGACAATTCTGAAGAACACATGTCATAATAGTATTTATAGAAAAGACTGAAACTGGCAACATCAGGTCTGTGAGAGAGTGTGTGTTCAGAGGAGAAGAAAGGGTATGGCCAATCAAATTACACATTATATAGGTGTTATAGTCATCATGCATTTTGAATGTGGCTCTACGGAATAGGTAAAAAAGGAACCAGTCGCGGACTTCCTGAAAGGTCACAAGTTACATAGCCGAACTGAATATTCGCCATCATAAAATAGAGGATGAGGAGGCGATCAGGGAACAGAGAGAGTGTAACACTTTTGCCCCGGGCAACGCCGGATAGACCCTGTTTTATATATATATATATATATATATATATATATATATATATATATATATATGAATATATATATATATAGAGAGAGAGAGAGAGAGAGAGATTCATATATATATATATATATATATATATATATATATATATATATATATATATATATATATATATATATATATATATATATATATATATATATGAATATCTGGGCAGCATTTTCTCTTTCAGGCAAGTATTGTTGAATATAATAGACAACTCGTGTCTAGATATCCTTTGGTAGATCCTTTCAATAGTTCGAATTATGATCTTAGTTTCGGATGGGAATTGGCTGATGAATTTGCCATAATTTGCATCTGTCTTCCAAGTACTTTCGGACCTATCTGGGTCCATCTTCAGAGGTAATGAGGCTATATATATATATATATATATATATATATATATATATATATATATATATATATATATATATATATATATATATATATATATATATATGGGGAAATGAAAAAGGAAAACCAAAAAATGGATGTTTTTTATGTGTACATCAACGTTTCGTCTTTATTTATAAGACTTCATCAGAATGATAATATAGAGAAAAATGTCATGCAAGTACAAACACATGTAGGGTTGACATATTGGGGAAAAGGAAAAAAATAATGGCCACTACTGGGTGGACGTCCGTACTTGGTGAGGAGTGAAAAATGAATGTTGATAAAAATGAGTGGGGAAGAAGTGGAAAGATGGGGGTGAGCAAGGACTACTGTGGCTGGTAGTAAGAGAAAGAGGTGGGGGGATGAGCAGGAATAATGAGGATGGCAGAGAGGGAGTGGAGGAGAGGGAGGAAGGAGGTGTTTGAACAGATGGTTGCGGTCAAGACTGAAGGGGGAAAAGTAAGTTGGAATGTTGGTGTGTGGGGGTGTATGCAGAGAAAAGGAGGGTGGGTAGAGAAAGAGGGGGGCGGGGCTGTGATTTTGAACAAGCCGAAATCACAAAATACAATCACAAAACACATCCACAACAAATCTCGGCGAAGATTATTGGAAACTGCTCTCATCACCGCCTCCACCACCATTAAGCAACGAAATGGCTTCTTTAACCTGTCACCCTTAATAAGCAAGATCATCCTTACAGAACAAAAACTCTTGCCTGATCATAGATAACATTTATTTTCATCTCTAACCTTAATGACACTCTCCCACTTACTCACACCCTTCCTTTTTCTCCATGAATCTTTACTTTCTCTAACTCATTCCGTTTTTCCCTCACATTTTTAACACTGCAGTCCAATGAAACTTTCTCATTTTTCAAATATTTCAAATATTCCATACCCACCTGTTCAATTACCTCCCTCCTCCCTCTCCTCCACTCCTCCACTCCCTCCCTCATCATTTTCCAAATATTTCAAATATTTTATACCCTATCACAACAAATCCTCCCTCTCCCCCTCACCCATTCCCCCTCTCAACTATTTCTTTCGTACCTTCACTCTTCCATACCCCCTTCTTAAATCCCCTCATTTTCTCAAAACGCTCTCTAAAACCATAACTTTCGCCCATCCACCAAAATCACAGCCCCCCCCCCCTTCTCTACCCAGTGGGGAAAAAGACATTTTAACACTGCTTCATAAGCAATACAAAAATAATTTCGGTTCCAGTATAACTCCATTTTGTAAAAATCTGGATTATTCTAGCATATTGACACATTTCAAACGTGTTTTTCTTCAGATTACTTGCGTAATATTAATTTAGTATTATGCAAGACTTTTAACTCGAAATGGTTCCTCATTTAATAATATTAAAAAAAAAATGTTTTAAACATATTTTTATCGCCTATACACAATTTTTTATCGCATTCTGTTTAGGCCGTCGATCTTAACATCTACCTATTCATATCACCACACAACTACCCCATAACTGTAAGTAATGATCTACGCCGCCTACATATGACACTGTTCGTCGCAACCTTTTTTTTCTACTTGTCATTCGTCACTCTTCTATTTGCTACTGTGCGTGTATTTTCTTTTGTCGATCCAACGTAGACGTTTCCAATCCTTGTCGGTTCATTTGTATCGATACAAGAAAAACAGGACGAAAAAGGTTTTCTTGTAAGAAACGGTCACTTAATTGACCTTTTTGAGTCATCGATTTTTTTTCAGTTTGATAATCCGACAAGAAAATTTTTTTTTTAAGTTATTTTGATCTTTAACGATTTTTAGATACGTCCACGCATCTCTATGAGTGGCTCTGTCTGTCAGTCGGTCTGTCACGCTTCGGTTTAAAATAGAACCGTCATCAATAAACGCGCAGATTGAATGGACGTATCTTAAGAATGGATCCGTTCATGAACTTATAACATCATCAAATAAGACTAGAAAAGTGAGACCATTGAGCTCGGGTTAGATCGTTTGAATCAGGAAAAAAGTGAGTTTGCAAAGCCAGTTAAATCTTTAAAGATAAAAAGGAAAGATTTAAGATTATTCTTTCGGTTCGCTATATCTCCCTTTCTCTCTCCCTCTCTTTCTTTCTCTTCAGCTATTGGTTAAATAGTATTAATAGTTGTGGTGATATTGTTTATTGTTTATAATGGAATATTACGATCTTCTATGATGTAGTAAGTTTTATTACTTTTGATGGTTAATAAAATGGTAGAGATAGAGCAGGAGAGATACAGAAGCAAGAGTGATAGACACTGTACAAAATAAGGGCGGGGGTCGAGCAATACACATTGAGATAGGGAGACAGTGATCGACAGAAACTAATATAAAATGTGTGTCACTTGGTGAGTTAAGTGCAAAATACGGCTAATTAGACGAATTTTAAAAAAATTTAAATTTTCAAACATAACTCAATCCCAAAACCAAGGAATATGTTACCATGAATTTTATGTGATTAAAATATATAGGAAAAAGCCTTAAAGAAACAAACGGTGATTAACTCATATTTCGTATAATGATAGATTCAAATGTGTGGAAAATAGAGGAGCAGTGACTTACCAGAGTGTGGCTGCTGGCGACTGAGAATGTTCTTCCAACATCTAAGAAGAAGGACGGTTGTCGCAGAGAATTTATATCAGTAGGGGGTGGCGTTCAGTTGTTATAAAAACCTTCCTCACTACTGAAGAGCGTTAGTCGTCAATTTGTCACTAAACTACAGAAGTTATTAGACTTAAGGAGAGGCTCGCGAAGGAAGTTTTTATTTTTTTCGCAACCTCACTCTTCAGCTAGCTACGTCGGTCTATCGGTTGTCCGTCCTGTGAAGTTCTAGGGGGGGGGCACCCTCCCAGGCTTTGCCTTCTCACCCTTTGAGAGGGGGTTAGTTTATTGCTAATCGCCTGGGGCGCCCCTACCGGGGAATGCCGACGGGGCTGCCCAGGCAATTTTCAAATTCTCGAGCGCTGTTTTTTTTTCCCACTTTCCCGACCTTGTGTCACGTCTTACCTTGTGGGGAGGAAGATAAATAGACTCACTCTTCAGCTAGCTTCACTCTTGGTTACCTATGATTTTTTTTTTCGACAAATGTTTTGCTGTTCGATCGTTGGTGTTTACTGAAATAAATCTGAGAGAACGAATCGTTTCGAAGTCAGAAACTAATCTACTTTTTAAGTAAGCAAGACGATGATTGACCCGGTGGGTCAGACATTTCGGTGTTCGGTAAAATGTGGAATGGCCTCCTGCGGAGCTGGGTGTATGTCTTAATTGAAAAATAATCTACTTATCTTCCTCCCACAGCGGTAAGATGTGACACAAGGTCGGGAAAGTGGGATTTGAAAAGCCAGCGCCCGAGAAGTTGAGCACTCTGGCCTACAAAAAATGCCTGGGCAGCCCCGTCGGCATTCTCCGGTAGGGGCGCCTCAGGCAGTAAGCAATAAACTTACTCCTCCCCAAAGAGGGGAGGCAAAGCTTGAGAGGGTGGACCTCCTAGAACTGCACAGGACAAACCCACAGGCCGGCGTCAACAAGTCCCGAAGGCCAAGACGGTACCGATGTAGTATCCATCGGAACAGATACAACACTTTGATCTTGGCCAAAAGGCCAAGAAGCAAAGTGTGATTTGAAAAATAAGTTCAACAAAAATTAGCAATGATGCAATTTATTCATAAATATTACAAAATTGTTTATATTTTAGATATTTTTTATTTTGAATTGCACATGTTTTTCTGTTTATAATTTTCATCTTGTTTTTTTTTTATTTATTTATTTCATCTAATTCTGCACGTCTTACTTATATCACACCCACTTGAGGTTCCCAAATACTTGTTTCAAATTTAGATCAGAAAAAAAAAACAATTAAATCTGAAAAAAAAAATCTCATCTTTAATTTGGTTTAGTTTAACCAGGCACCCCTAGATTAAAGGAACAATTTGAGGCCCTCTAGTTTTTGAAGTCCTGGGCTGCAGCCTATACTAGGGCATGTATAGCCCTTCGCAAACATATAGAATACTTTAGGTATCCTAATAATTGCGAATATATATATCTTTAAAGATTTAACTGGCTTTGCAAACTCACTTTTTTCCTGATTCAAACAATCTAACCCGAACTCAATGGTCTCACTTTTCTGGTCTTATTTGATGATGTTATAAGTTCATAAATATGAACGGATCCATTCTTAAGATACGTCCATTCAATCTACGCGTTTATTGATGACAGTTCTATTTAAACCGAAGCGTGACAGACCGACAGACAGAACCACCCATAGAGATGCGTGGACGTATCTAAAAATCGTGAAACATCAAAATAACTTTTTTTAATTTTCTTGTCGGAATATCAAACTGGAAAAAGCGCATTTCCCTTAGTTGTGTCGGTGGCTGGTGACTTAGTGGTGACGATGCTCGACTGCTGAAAATGTCAGACTGAAAGTTTGTCCGAATGTCGAATGTTTTAGATGACGTCAAAAATAATAATTTTCGGATGAGCATAATGGTGAGAACATCCCGAATCACCCGTGTGTGTGTGTGTGTGTGTGTGTGTGTGTGTGTGTGTGTGTGTGTGTGTGTGTGTGCATGTCCCAAAGAATAAGAAATAAACTTGGCAACCTTTATGTCGAACTCGGAAACCTATACATTGTTTTTTTTTATTATCAGAGTTTTAACAGCGTTTCGGTTGATGTAACCTTCGACCTTCTTCAGGTGTATATTTGCGAACGTGGGAACCAAAAATCGATCTCGGGAACTTATACGGAGTTTCGAACTAAACCCCGTGGGTTAAATAAAGATCCGTATATATATTGTCCGTATATATTAAAAAAAAAATCAGGGGGTACGGTTCGGTGAGTATGAAGCCCATTCAGGATAACACTTCCTACTGATGGGACGATCACCAAAGTGTCCCCGCATATTATGAAAAGGCAATAAAACAGAGACTACTTGACATTGATGACTGAAACTTGGTGGGCAAGTTAAGCATAGACTGAAGTTAATTTGTACCAAATATGGTTGAATTTTGAATTTTATTAATGACTAGCAAAAAGTACCCGCCTTCCGAGCGGCAATTACTTACGTAATGTAGTATCTTTTACAACACTCAGCAGAGTAAAAACGCTCAAAAAACAAATATACAACAAATAAAAGTAACTGCAGGCGATAAAAGTTATTTTCAAACTTACCTGTGGCATTTGTTTGTATTTTTAACCCGTTCGAAGTGCTATTTATTAGAAATTAAATTATTCGTCACACCAACATCGCACAATTTCAAGATGGCGACAGTAGGGGGGTATGTAAGAGAATAAGGATTGGCGGCCATTTTCTTTTTGCAAATTCTGTGCACAAAAAAAAACAAGAATATTATTTTTACATCTAATAAAAACCCATTTATACTACGTAAAAATACAAACAAATTTCATAGGTAAGTAAGAAAATATCTATTCTCGACGTAAGTCACGATCACTTGTTGTATATTTATTTTTTTACCCCGTTCTCGTTCGTTTTTTTGGACCCCGTCCGCGACTCTGCTGAGTATTGTAAAAGATACCCATGTAATGTAGTATCTCTACTGAATCGGCACTTAGTGTTTATGTTCTCTGTCAGTGAAGCCGGAAGTAAATTATCTCCCTTGTAAATGAAATCCTAAATAAGTGACGGAGTAAAAACTCTGTCATTTTTTCTTAATAAAATCTCTTTATCTTATTTTATTTATAATTATGATAATAGTACTATCGATAAAACGATTGCGTATGTAGAATAAAATGTGTCAATAGAAAGTAGAAAAATATATCACAGAATATTAATTTATTAAAAACTTAAAAATAAATAAATATGCAAATTAGCAAACTCAAGATTTGTTTGAGTGAGTAGGAGATGCCTATATATAAGGTATTTTAATTTATTCGTACATCATTGGAATTAAATAATCCTGACGTGTTTAGATGTTTATATGATTAAGATAGATGGAAAAAAACTTTCGCATTTATTAATTTCGATAACATGGTGAATTTTAAGGTGTGGGCGGTTCACCCTTCACGATTTTCTGTTCTTACCTTTTTAGGATTTTTTTTTTTAGTTTTTGACATCGTATATTATTGGTCCCCCGATTTATAAAATTAAGGAACTTATGTTTTGAGGCATGTCCGTCCGTCCGTCCGTCCGTCCGTCCGTCCGGATTTTTCTCCACAACCATCCATTGAATTTCTCTGAAATTTTGCATGAAGTTGTAACTTTGGTCAGGTTAGAAAGTGACATTCTCCGATTTTTGAAAAAATCTGGTTAGCCCCCCAGGGGGTCAAAAGGCCCCGAAATGGCAAAAAATGACATTGTTTGCCCCATAACCTTTCATTCATCCATTCAATTTCTCTGAAACTTGGCCAAAATGTGGAGGCAATTGTTCCTAATAGAAAATAAGTATCGCTGACCTTGGAAAAAATCTGGTTCGCGCTCCCAGGGGGTCAAAAGCCCCCAAAATGGCAAAAAATTACCCTTTTCTCCCATAACGTTTGATCCATCAATTCAATTTTTCTGAAACTTGGCCAAAATGTAGAGGCAATTGTTCTGGATATAAAATGAGCATCCTTGACCTCAGAAAAATTCTGGTTCGCGCCCCCAGGGGGTCAAAGGGGGGGGTCAAAAATGCCCAAATTGCACAAATTTATTGCATTTTACACTCGCCACATCGAGTCACATACAGAGGGGGGCCACGCACGCGCGGCTTGTTAATAAATAATTGGCGGATCGATAGGAGATCTTTTTTTTGGAATACGCTTCGTTTGGTTGAACTTGTTTTATTTTCCTGAGAAGAAATCTCTGCCTGAACAGAATGGGTTTTCCTAGTGATTATTTTAGTGTAAGTTCCGTTGTCTTATTCGACATTACTTGGACATCGGTAGATTTGTCTTCAGAATACATTGACTGAACTTAATTTTGAAATGTTAGCCAGCATTTGGTCGTAGATTCGAAACTGGCGAACAAACAGTTTCTGTTGCATGGGTAAACTAATGCGCTCGGGCCGTTTTTCGTGGTGCTTCAACATGGGTGCAGGGGGAAGGGCAGAGGCATCGCCAAAAGCGCATACATCGAGAAAAAATATCGTTCTAAATACTTATCCCCCTCCCCCATAAAAAGTACTTTAACAGAATCTACGTACAGTTGCTGAATAGGCATCCAAGAAAATATCAGCACTTACGTCATCAACGGGAAGTTTCACCAAACGGTAGTAGTTTTTTTTAACGGGAGTGTCATATTTTTATCCGGTTGGTAATCTATACAGTCATTTTTTTTTTCGTGTAGCCTTTAACAATTCTCGTTGTCTCTGGAAATAAGATATTTATTTTGCACTTAACCTTCACGATTTTCTGGGGTGTTTTTTTATAATCCCTCATGTCGAACATGCTGGATGATTTCCATGACCTTCTTCCCCACCGTAGCAAGATGTGGGTACAAAATAGCCGAGAATGGACCCGTCAGCATTCCCCAGTAGAAGCGCCGCAGGCATCATCATCATCATCATCATCATCATCATCATCATCGGTTTAACGCCCATTTTACATGCTGGCATGTGTTGGGCGGCTTTTAGAAATTGACTTCCAAACTAACCTTACTCTGGCCAGGTCTTTATTTATCCCTCTTTCTCTCAAGTCCATCCTTATCACTTCCTCCCATATTTTCCTTGGCCTACCTCTACGAATTGACCCTGCTGAGAAATAAACCAAACCTTCTCTCCAGAATGACGAGATAATACAAAGCTGGACCATACCTCATTCGGACAAAAATGGGTCTGATGGAGCAAATCAGCCCATAGGCTGCCAGAATTATGCCAAGACGAACCTCAACTGGTCTGATAACTGAGGCAAAACCCCAAAGCTTTCCATGACAGTTGACGCATTTGCTGTTTTATTTTGTCGCATTACGCACTTGTTTGATGGCTCATACATCTGACATTATGGTGAGCATATCTTTGACACGCACAGCATCTTAATGGAGACAAGACCTA
>OY744538.1:11912584-11935084 GCA_963556195.1 Sepiola atlantica
GAAAACTCAAGACAGACGATAAAAACAAAGAATTGAGTCAAATCTAAAAATAGATTAACATTTTTAATCTATTTATTTTATGTCAGCGTATGTGGGTTTGCCTATGTGATTGGCTGGGTACTTTTGGTTTTATCGTGATACACAGTTACACCCTGACCTAGCTCTTTAATCATAAAAAAAATGGCGGATATATATATATATATATATATATATATATATATATATATATATATATATATATATATATATATATATATATATATGTGTGTGTGTGTGTGTGTGTGTGTGTGTGTGTGTGTGTGCGCGCTTGTGTGTGCGTGTGTGTGTGTGCGCGCGCGTTGAACGACTGATACAATCATAAATGATACAATATATTATATAAATTAAATAAAACTTCTGAATGAAAATCTTATTTTTGGAAGTTTAATGGTGTCCATAATTGGGTCATCATTTAACTCAAAAGTGCATCTACATATAATACCTTTCTTCGATAATTAATGTTCAGCAGTCATATATATATATATATTTATATATATATATATATATATATATATATATATATATATATATATATATATATATACTAAAAACATAAATAAATAGATAAAGATATATATATGTATATATATATGTATGTATATATATGTATGTATATATATATCTGTATGTATATATGTATGTATATACAGGGTGTTTCAAAAGTCTTGGGAACATAACGATTTTTAATAACTCAAAAACTATTAGGAGTTGAAAAATGAAATGTGTACCGTTGGAAAGGTTAAAGTGTCAAGTTTTGTGGGGAATCTTCAAAGTTGCTCAATATGAGCACCATTCGTCACACGGAAGACATCTAGTCGATAGTCCATTTCCTGCCAAACGCGTTCCAGCATCTTGACGTCAATGGTTCCCACAACTGCCGTTACTCGAGCCTTTAGTTCGTCAATATCTCTTGGAAGGGGCGGCACATAGACTTGTTGCTTGACAAAGCCCCAAAGGAAAAAGTCACACGGGGTAAGATCTGGAGACCTAGGAGGCCAGGGCATGAGAACGTCATCACCTCGCCCAGATCTCCCAATCCATCTACCAGGCAGCCTTGTGTTAAGAAACTGCCTTACTCTAAGACTCCAGTGTGGTGGTGCACCATCTTGTTGAAAAATGAAGTCATCAGATTCTGCTTGTTCCAACTGAGCCATTAACCAGTCTTCCAGCATGTTGAGATAGGATTCACCAGTGATAATTGCCTCTTCAAAGAAGAACGGTCCATAGACACCTTTCTTGGAAATTGCACAAAACACGTTCACTTTTGGTGAATCTCGCTCGTGCTCAAGAAGTTCATGAGGATTCTCAGTACCCCATATGCGAGTGTTATGCTTGTTAACTTTGCCATTCAGATGGAAGGTCGCCTCATCGCTAAAAACAAGCCGGTCATCAAAGCCGTTATCTTCCAACTTCTCTTGCATTGCAATGCAAAAGTCACGGCGAAGTGGCTTATCAGTGTCCTTCAACTTTTGGACCAACTTGAGCTTGTAAGGTACCATTTGCAGTCGTTTCCTTAAGACACGCCAGACAGTTGCTGGAGCAAGCTGAAGTTCCCTGCTGGCTCTTCTCACTGATTTACGGGGGCTCCGCTGAAAGGTTGTCCGAACTTGCTCAACTGCATCTTCTGAAGTTGAAGGGCGACCTGTTCGCTTACTTGGGCACAAACACCCATCTTTCACAAATTTAGCATGCCATCTGACAATGGATTTCCTTTCAGGGGCTTCTTTTTTAAATTTCCTGCGAAATGCACGCTGAACACATGTCCACGATTCAGTCTTTGCAAATTGGAGGACGCAAAATGCCTTGTCTTGTTTAGAGAACGCCATTACTGCACCTGGAAAGATAACACGAAAATCATTAGTATGACCAAAAACTTGATTAAGCAAGCTTTAAAATGGCACCAGTTTCATTTTTCTACCTGGAATAGTTCATGAGATATACGCATTTGTAATGTTCCCAAGACTTTTGAAACACCCTGTATATGTATGTATATATATGTATGTATATATATGTATATATATGTATGTATGTATATATACGTATGTATGTATATATATATGTATATATATATGTATATATATATGTATATATATGTATGTATGTATATATATATGTATGTATATATATATGTATATATATGCATATATATATATATATATATACATACATATATATAAATATATATATATACATATATATACATATATATATACATACATACGTATATATACATACATACATATATATACATATATATACATACATATATATACATACATATATATATTAGAAATCTAATATATGTATATATATATATATATATATATATATATATATATATATATGTATGTATATATGTATATATATGGGGATAAAATACACGATATAATAAAATGCCGTGAAGACAGGATGTATGAGAAAGACAAAAAGAAAAGCAAGTTAAACACAAGAAGAAATCATCAAAACGAGAGATTTACCGGTTTCGTTCGGATCAACGAACGTCTTTAGAAAATTTACT
The DNA here is from genome assembly GCA_963556195.1 of Sepiola atlantica. Lineage (NCBI taxonomy): Eukaryota > Metazoa > Mollusca > Cephalopoda > Sepiida > Sepiolidae > Sepiola > Sepiola atlantica. The sequence continues at coordinate 11,915,142 of OY744538.1, forward strand.
AAAGACCATCCCCATCTTCACCTACTCCTTAAAGACACTTCTTCCCTAGCCGGCATTTACATAAAAAAAAGTGCTGCATGCACGATCTTTTATATCGGCGAGACGAAATAAAAAAATGTTTAAATCCCGCATTCACGCATATAAACGGGGCCTGAAACACAACAATCCCACTAACGCACTAATCATACACAGGAACACTTTTACTCACAAATTTGACTTTACAAACTAAATTATCCTCAAGACTGAATCCTGCCTCTCACGCCGCAAGTGCATCGAAAGTAATCCTTCTCTCATCACCATCTAACATAAACCTTAGACTCAGATCTTATTCCTTAATCAAACATCTGGCAAAAATCGCACTGAAACAATGCAATATATCTCGCCACTGCATGACTCTGATCCCGGTTAAAATACTACTTCTTTTTTTTTACTGAATTTTATCCATGTTTCCATTTGTTTTCTTTATATTTTTTTTCTCGCCTATTTTTCCCAATTAACGTCTTTGCCGAACGTGCTGCATAATCTTTCAAATAGTTATGCAGCACGTGCCAAAAGCAATCCCGCTTTGCATCTTCGTTTTCCTATGTTTTGCCGCCGTTGTTCAATAAATTTCAAATCTTCACTTTTTCTGAAGACGTTCGTTGATCCGAACGAAACCGTAAAATATCTCGTTTTGATGATTTCTCTCCTGTGTTTTCCTTTTGTCTTTCTCATATATATATATATATATATATATATATATATATATATATATATATATATAGTGAATGCTTTTATTCAAACATGTACAAGGTCTGCTACACTGGCATGTCGATGTTATCGATCTACAGCTCTCAAGAGCTGAGGTCTCATCAGGCAGAAAATTGTTTTTTGATTCAAACTGGTTGCTGAATTCCAGGGAGAATGAAGTCAAGCAAAAAAGAAGAGGAGAAAGAAATGTAAAAATTTCATAAAAATATTTATTAATTAATTGTAAAAATTTCACAAGAATATTTATTAATTAATTGTTAAAATTTCATAAAAATATTTATTAATTAATTGTAAAAATTTCACAAGAATATTTAATAATTAATTGTTAAAATATCACAAAAATATTTATTAATTAATTGTTAAAATTTCATAAAAATATTAATTAATTAATTGTAAAAATTTCATAAAAATATTTATTAATTAATTGTAAAAATTTCACAAGAATATTTATTAATTAATTGTTAAAATTTCATAAAAATATTTACTAATTAATTGTTAAAATTTCACAAGAATATTTAATAATTAATTGTTAAAATATCACAAAAATATTTATTAATTAATTGTAAAAATTTCATAAAAATATTTATTAATTAATTGTAAAAATTTCATTAAAATATTTATTAATTAATTGTAAAAATTTCACAAGAATATTTAATAATTAATTGTTAAAATATCACAAAAATATTTATTAATTAATTGTAAAAATTTCATAAAAATATTTATTAATTAATTGTAAAAATTTCATAAAAATATTTATTAAATAATTGTAAAAATTTCACAAGAATATTTATTAATTAAATGTTAAAATTTCACAAAAATATTTATTAATTAATTGTTAAAATTTCATAAAAATATTTATTAATTAATTGTAAAAATTTCACAAGAATATTTATTAATTAATTGTTAAAATTTCACAAAAATATTTATTAATTAATTGTTAAAATTTCACAAAAGTATTTATTAATTAATTGTTAAAATATCATGAAAATATTTATTAATTAATTATTAAAATTTCACAAGAATATTTATTAATTAATTGTTAAAATTTTATAAAAATATTTATTAATTAATTGTTAAAATACTACAAAAATATTTATTAATTAATTGTTAGAATTTCATAAAAAACTATGTATTAATTAATTGTAAAAAACTCACAAAAATATTTATTAATTAATTGTTAAAATTTCACAAAAATATTTATTAATTAATTGTCAAAATTTCATAAAAATATTTATTAATTAATTGTTAAAATTTCATAAAAATATTTATTAATTAATTGTTAGAATTTCATAAAAAACTATGTATTAATTAATTGTAAAAAACTCACAAAAATATTTATTAATTAATTGTTAAAATTGCACAAAAATATTTATTAATTAATTGTTAAAATATCCTTTAAATATTTATTAATTAATTGTTAAAATTTTATAAAAATATTTATTAATTAATTGTTAAAATTTCACAAAAATATTTATTAATTAATTGTTAGAATTTCATAAAAAACTATGTATTAATTAATTGTAAAAAACTCACAAAAATATTTATTAATTAATTGTTAAAATTTCACAAAAATATTTATTAATTAATTGTCAAAATTTCATAAAAATATTTATTAATTAATTGTTAAAATTTCATAAAAATATTTATTAATTAATTGTTAAAATTCTATAAAAATATTTATTAATTAATTGTTAAAATTTCATAAAAATATTTATTTATTAATTGTAAAAATTTCATAAAAATATTTATTAATTAATTGTAAAAATTTCACAAGAATATTTATTAATTAATTGTTAAAATTTCATAAAAATATTTATTAATTAATTGTAAAAATTTCACAAGAATATTTAATAATTAATTGTTAAAATATCACAAAAATATTTATTAATTAATTGTTAAAATTTCATAAAAATATTTATTAATTAATTGTAAAAATTTCATAAAAATATTTATTAATTAATTGTAAAAATTTCACAAGAATATTTATTAATTAATTGTTAAAATTTCATAAAAATATTTACTAATTAATTGTTAAAATTTCACAAGAATATTTAATAATTAATTGTTAAAATATCACAAAAATATTTATTAATTAATTGTAAAAATTTCATAAAAATATTTATTAATTAATTGTAAAAATTTCATAAAAATATTTATTAATTAATTGTAAAAATTTCACAAGAATATTTAATAATTAATTGTTAAAATATCACAAAAATATTTATTAATTAATTGTAAAAATTTCATAAAAATATTTATTAATTAATTGTAAAAATTTATTAAAAATCTTTATTAAATAATTGTAAAAATTTCACAAGAATATTTATTAATTAAATGTTAAAATTTCACAAAAATATTTATTAATTAATTGTTAAAATTTCATAAAAATATTTATTAATTAATTGTTAAAATTTCATAAAAATATTTATTAATTAATTGTTAAAATTTCACAAAAATATTTATTAATTAATTGTTAAAATTTCACAAAAGTATTTATTAATTAATTGTTAAAATATCATGAAAATATTTATTAATTAATTATTAAAATTTCACAAGAATATTTATTAATTAATTGTTAAAATTTCATAAAAAATATTATTAATTAATTGTTAAAATTTCACAAAAATATTTATTTATTAATTGTTAAAATTTCATAAAAATATTTATTAATTAATTGTTAAAATTTCACAAAAATATTTATTAATTAATTGTTAAAATTTCATAAAAATATTTATTAATTAATTGTTAAAATTTCACAAAAATATTTATTAATTAATAAGGTTTATAAACAGCATTTACTCTAACCTTAACCTTAACCTGCTTCTTACTTGCAGCAAGGTTAAACATGATATTAGTTTAACGTGGGGAGAAATTAGGTCTCTCGAGGGGCATTCTGAAAAGGGTACAGAAATGGCTGAAAACGGACCCGTCAGGATTCCCGATAGGGGCACCTTGGACGAGTCGCAATAAAACACCACCACCTTCAAGGGAATGTGCACCTCCGAGGACCTAGCCGGGTCATACCTGTATTGAATTACACAATTCTTTTTGAATAACTTATATTTTATCAGTTTCCAAGCAGAAAATGATTATTAGTTCATGTGGATATTTTACTGTTAACTTCTTTTGCATTCATATTTGTCTCCTTTGCGTGTCTTTGAAGTGTCGTGTGGTCGTCATACAACAGTTTCACACTTTTTTACGCGGTCCTTTGCATTATCGTTGTACTCTGCAAGATCTTTCAAGCTGCATCTGTTGGGCAGTAGAGCGCAGAAAAGGTGACTCTCTTGTATAAGCAGTAACCGATCTGAGGGAGATAACTCTATTTTTCTTACCCGCCGCTATTCCGAATTCGCTTATACTTTGGCAAGGGAGATAACTTTGTTTATTAATAAAAAAAAACATGTTACGGTTTTGAAATGCGTTAAACCCCCTAACTCTAAACCTAAACCCTAGCCCTAACCCTAACCCGTTCAAAATAACTTTTAAGCACTTCTATTTACATGCCACAAATTGTATACACTTTATATAAACATAAAAAGAAAAGTTATTTTCTTTCATGCTGCGGTAAACAAAGTTATCTCCCTTGCCAAAGTATAAGCGAATTCGAAATAGCGGCGCGTAAGAAAAATAGAGTTATCTCCCTCAGATCGGTTACTGCTTATACAAGAGCGCCGACAACGCAGTGTGTTATTGTATCGTCCCCTTCTCCACATTCGCAGATGTTGGGTCAGTTTTGTAGCCCCATCTGGATCATAGCAACTTTTGATCGCCCATTTCCGTTCTCAGGCGGTTGAGTGTTTTCCACTGAACTCAGGGTGTTTTTGAACCAGGGAGAAGGGCCTCAAAATGGGGGTTCCCTCTGGTCTGATGTAATCTGATCTCTTTCAGCTGAGGAAGCTTCTTATTGAGTTCAGTCGTTGGGTTGTTAGTTCCCCTCATCACTGATAGCCTTTGTGATCTCTACTCGGCCGGCGACTTCCCGGCTTACCTGATTTCGTCAAATTATGAATGCATTTTCATAAAATACATAGTGTAATGTAATATCATAGGCTTATAAAAACAATCTAAGGGAGATAAATCACTCAGAGAAAGTTTTTTATTAATTACCTCCCTTTTAGTCTCTCGCGTTCTGAATTGCGGTTCTGATGTGTAGACCATGAGATCGATCGATAATTTTATATTTGTATCGTCTTTTTCATTTTTTTTTTTGTATATAATTTCCTCCACTAGTGAACAAAATATTTACTATTCTAAATTATCAGATATAATATTTCTTATGCGATTATTTTTCTTTTCAAATCTTTTGAAATGCCACTATATTTTAAACTAGTTGTACCAACCAAAACGCATATTTCAAACGAGTTGCCAGGAAATATTTTTATTTTCATTTTTATTTGCTTTTTTTATCTTTTTTTTTTTCTCCGATGCCTTTTTGTTTTTTGTGTTTTTTTACCAGATTATTATTTTTAATAGAATTTTTTAAAATTAAATTTAATTATTACGGTATCGTTTGGTCATTAAATTATTAATTGAACCAAATTGTTATAAAACTATAATTAATTATGTTTCTGCATTTTTTAGATAAGGATTGATAATTTGTAGAATTCGGATTATTCGGACTACTGTTCTCATCTTGAGTGTTATTCTCACAACGTTTCGACCGCTGTAACCTCCGGCCTTCTTCAGGTGTATCTTTTCGAACTCGAGAATATTTCTGTCGAACTCGGGAATCTCGACGCAAGGACCCGTGGCGCAGTTGATATAGTACTAAGTAAAATTCAGTTCAAAGTGATAGTCATCTGAAGGTTGAAGGTTCAATCCTCGGTGCAGGTGATACGAAGGCCGTCATGGGTGACATAACAAGTGCATGCTACCCCCGTGGATTAAATAAAGGTTTCTGTTCGAAATTCCGTCCAGATTCCCGAGTTCGAACAGATACACCTGAAGAAAGCCGGAGGTTAGAGCGGCCGAAACGTTGTGAGAATAACAGTCAAGATGAGAACAGTAGTTCGAATAATCCAAATTCTAGATGATTAATTTTGTTAGGAAAATATTGTTTTAATCTCTATTTATAAAATTATTGGATGTAAAAAACTTCCAAAACTTTAAATCTTTTAATTAAATGAGGATTTGCTAAGAATTGTCAAATTTCGAAGGGTCACGAAGTAATTCATTCTTTTTTTTTTTTTAACTATTAGCAAAATGTTAAAATGGCTGACTTTTTTTATGATAATATTCTAGTTGATTTAAATTATCTCATTTTAGTACTTTACGCTCTTACATTTTTTAATTCTAATTAATAATCCACAAATTGTAAATAAAATAATAATAATTTGTAAGTCACGTAGAGGCGAGAAACGTACACAGACCTGCTAAAGTTAGTCACGTAATCTTATTAATATAGAGATTTGTGAAAAGAGAATTTGTTACAAAAATATAGGCAATTTAAAGATTTTAACACTACCACTGTCCCTAAGTCTGGGTGGCAATACGAAAAACAACCCCCACCCCCACTCCACCCCAAAAAAAGCGGAAAAAATGCGTGCAATGTACCTGAGAGTCCATCATTCAAACTCCTCGGCCTAACCTTCATAGGTAACATGAATTGGAACAAATACATTAAAGACATTGCCAAGGCCGCCTCAAAGAAGGTTGGCTCCCTCTACCGTGCTAGCAAACTCCTCACACCTGACATTATCCTGTATCTCTACAAAGCCACCATCCGCCCATGCATGGAGTATTGTTGCCACATCTGGGCTGGTGCATCATCTATTAGTCTCTCCCTCCTTGACAAGGTCCAAAAAAGAATCGCCAACCTAATAGGTCGCTCACTATCAACCAAGCTCCAGTCCCTGTCCCATCGCCGCAATGTAGCATCCTTATGTTTGTTTTACAAATACTTCAATGGATTATGCTCCGATGAATTGGCTACTCTGGTGCCCCTCGAGGTAAATTCACTAGACCAACTCGACAATCAACTAAATCTCATTCATTCACTGTGGAGGTCCCCAGATGCCGGAGAGCCTTCTACTCAAATAGCTTCTTTCCTCGTGCTGCTGGCCTCTGGAACTCCCTCCCTTCCCCCTGTTTCCCCGACAGTACTGACATGCAGACATTTAAAACTAATGTGAACAAACATCTCGCTGCCCAGATCCCAATTTAGGCTGACCCCGCAACCTTCTCCCCTTTTCTTTTTTCTCAGTAGCCCCTTACGTCTACAGTGGCGGCCTGCCTTGTTTGAGGTGAACCATGTTAAAAAAAAAAAAATAAATAAATAAAAAGGACCCATTAAGTCAATTTATAGTCTACTACGGGACCGTTAAAACTCAACTTCACCGAATCAATACGTAATAGTTATCTATTTGGTTGAGCTAATTTGTATGTCAACTTGTTAAATTAAAAATATTTTCTCTTCATTGATAAAGATTGTAAGTACGAAAACGTATCACAAATAACATCACAAGTGGAAAAATTGCGACTTGCATTTATCCAATTAACAGTATTTTAGGAAACAATCTAAGGGGAGATAAATGTTAATAAACAATCTAAGGGGAGATAAATGTTAATAAACAATCTAAGGGGAGATAGATGTTAGCAAACAATCTAAGGGGAGCTATATGTTAATAAACAATCTAAGGGGAGCTATATGTTAATAAACAATCTAAGGGGAGATAAATGTTAATAAACAATCTAAGGGGAGATAAATGTTAATAAACAATCTAAGGGGAGATAGATGTTAGCAAACAATCTAAGGGGAGCTATATGTTAGTAAACAATCTAAGGGGAGCTATATGTTAATAAACAATCTAAGGGGAGATAAATGTTAATAAACAATCTAAGGGGAGATAAATGTTAATAAACAATCTAAGGGGAGATAGATGTTAGCAAACAATCTAAGGGGAGCTATATGTTAATAAACAATCTAAGGGGAGCTATATGTTAATAAACAATCTAAGGGGAGCTATATGTTAATAAACAATCTAAGGGGAGATAAATGTTAATAAACAATCTAAGGGGAGATAAATGTTAATAAACAATCTAAGGGGAGATAGATGTTAGCAAACAATCTAAGGGGAGATAGATGTTAGTAAACAATCTAAGGGGAGCTATATGTTAATAAACAATCTAAGGGGAGATAAATGTTAATAAACAATCTAAGGGGAGATAAATGTTAATAAACAATCTAAGGGGAGATAAATGTTAATAAACAATCTAAGGGGAGATAAATGTTAATAAACAATCTAAGGGGAGATAGATGTTAGCAAACAATCTAAGGGGAGCTATATGTTAATAAACAATCTAAGGGGAGCTATATGTTAATAAACAATCTAAGGGGAGCTATATGTTAATAAACAATCTAAGGGGAGATAAATGTTAATAAACAATCTAAGGGGAGATAAATGTTAATAAACAATCTAAGGGGAGATAGATGTTAGCAAACAATCTAAGGGGAGATAGATGTTAGTAAACAATCTAAGGGGAGCTATATGTTAATAAACAATCTAAGGGGAGATAAATGTTAATAAACAATCTAAGGGGAGATAAATGTTAATAAACAATCTAAGGGGAGATAGATGTTAGCAAACAATCTAAGGGGAGCTATATGTTAATAAACAATCTAAGGGGAGATAAATCATGCAGAGAAGTGTTGGCACTCCTGGATAAATCGTAACCGATCTGAGGGAGATAACTCTATTTTTCTTACACGACGCTATTCCGAATCCGCTGTAACTTTGGACAGGGAGATAACCCCTTTTTATCGCTGTATGAAAGAAGATGCGAATGTTTGTGCAAATGTCCGTTTTTATTTACATCTCACAAACTTTACAAACTTTATAACAATTAATAAATAAAAACGCTTAAAAGTTATCTTTAATGAGACTTTATAAAAGATTAGCGTCGCATTTTCTTTCTTTCTTTGAGCTAAATAGCGTAACATTTGTTATAAAGTTTATAAAGTTTGTGACATGTAAAGAAAAATAGACATGTACAAATACATTCCCATTTTCTTTCGTGCAGCAGTAAAAGAAAAAAAAGTTATCTCTCTTGCCAAAGTTACATGTAAGATTGCAATAGCATTTTCGTGTGTCTGTTACATGTAAGATTGAAATAGCATTTTCGTTTGTCTGTTACATGTACGATTGAAGTAGCATTTTCGTTTGTCTGTTACATGTAAAATTGAAATAACATTTTCGTTTGTCTGTTACATGTAAGATTGCAATAGCATTTTCGTTTGTCTGTTACATGTAAGATTGAAGTAGCATTTTCGTTTGTCTGTTACATGTAAGATTGAAATAGCATTTTCGTTTGTCTGTTACATGTAAGATTAAAATAGCATTTTCGTTTGTCTGTTACATGTAAGATTGAAATAGCATTTTCGTTGTCTGTTACATGTAATATTGAAATAGCATTTTCGTTTGTCTGTTACATGTAAGATTGAAATAGCATTTTCGTTTGTCTGTTACATGTAAGCTTGAAATAGCATTTTCGTTTGTCTGTTACATGTAAGATTGGAGTAGCATTTTCGTTTGTCTGTTACATGTAAGATTGAAATAGCATTTTCGTTTCTGTTACATGTAAGATTGAAGTAGCATTTTCGTTTGTCTGTTACATGTAAGATTGAAATAGCATTTTCGTTTGTCTGTTACATGTAAGATTGAAATAGCATTTTCGTTTGTCTGTTACATGTAAGATTGAAGTAGTATTTTCGTTTGTCTGTTACATGTAAGATTGAAATAGCATTTTCGTTTGTCTGTTACATGTAAGATTGAAGTAGCATTTTCGTTTGTCTGTTACATGTAAGATTGAAATAGCATTTTCGTTTGTCTGTTACATGTAAGATTGAAGTAGCATTTTCGTTTGTCTGTTACATGTAAGATTGAAGTAGCATTTTCGTTTGTCTTTTACATGTAAGATTGAAGTAGCATTTTCGTTTGTCTGTTACATGTAAGATTGAAATAGCATTTTCGTTTTTCTGTTACATGTAAGATTGAAATAGCATTTTCGTTTGTCTGTTACATGTAAGATTGAAATAGCATTTTCGTTTGTCTGTTACATGTAAGATTGAAATAGCATTTTCGTTTGTTTGTTACATTTAAGATTGAAATAGCATTTTCGTTTGTCTGTTACATGTAAGATTGAAATAGCATTTTCGTTTCGGTTACATGTAAGATTGAAGTAGCATTTTCGTTTGTCTGTTACATGTAAGATTGAAATAGCATTTTCGTTTGTCTTTTACATGTAAGATTGAAGTAGCATTTTCGTTTGTCTGTTACATGTAAGATTGAAATAGCATTTTCGTTTGTCTGTTACATTTAAGATTGAAATAGCATTTTCGTTTGTCTGTTACATGTAAGATTGAAATAGCATTTTCGTTGTATGTTACATGTAAGATTGAAGTAGCATTTTCGTTTGTCTGTTACATGTAAGATTGAAATAGCATTTTCGGTTGTTTGTTACATGTAAGATTGAAATAGCATTTTCGTTTGTCTGTTACATGTAAGATTCAAATAGCATTTTCGTTTAGGTTACATGTAAGATTGAAGTAGCATTTTCGTTTGTCTGTTACATGTAAGATTGAAATAGCATTTTCGTTTGTTTGTTACATTTAAGATTGAAATAGCATTTTCGTTTGTCTGTTACATGTAAGATTGAAGTAGCATTTTCGTTTGTCTGTTACATTTAAGATTGAAATAGCATTTTCGTTTGTCTGTTACGTGTAAGATTGAAGTAGCATTTTTGTTTGTCTGTTACATGTAAGATTGAAATAGCATTTTCGTTTGTCTGTTACATGTAAAATTTAAGTAGCATTTTCGTTTGTCTGTTACATGTAAGATTGAAATAGCATTTTCGTTTGTCTGTTACATGTAAGATTGAAGTAGCATTTTCGTTTGTCTGTTACATGTAAGATTGAAGTAGCATTTTCGTTTGTCTTTTACATGTAAGATTGAAGTAGCATTTTCGTTTGTCTGTTACATGTAAGATTGAAATAGCATTTTCGTTTTTCTGTTACATGTAAGATTGAAGTAGCATTTTCGTTTGTCTGTTACATGTAAGATTGAAATAGCATTTTCGTTTGTTTGTTACATTTAAGATTGAAATAGCATTTTCGTTTGTCTGTTACATGTAAGATTGAAATAGCATTTTCGTTTCGGTTACCTGTAAGATTAAAGTAGCTTTTTCGTTTGTCTGTTACATGTAAGATTGAAGTAGCATTTTCGTTTCGGTTACATGTACGATTGAAGTAGCATTTTCGTTTGTCTGTTACATGTAAGATTGAAATAGCATTTTCGTTTGTTTGTTACATGTAAGATTGAAATAGCATTTTCGTTGTATGTTACATGTAAGATTGAAATAGCATTTTCGTTTGTCTGTTACATTTAGGATTGAAATAGCATTTCCGTTTGCCTGTTACATGTAAGATTGAAATAGCATTTTCGTTGTATGTTACATGTAAGATTGAAGTAGCATTTTCGTATGTCTGTTACATGTAAGACTGAAATAGCATTTTCGTTTGTTTGTTACATGTAAGATTGAAATAGCATTTTCGTTTGTCTGTTACATGTAAGATTGAAATAGCATTTTCGTTTCGGTTACATGTAAGATTGAAGTAGCATTTTCGTTTGTCTGTTACGTGTAAGATTGAAGTAGCATTTTTGTTTGTCTGTTACATGTAAGATTGAAATAGCATTTTCGTTTGTCTGTTACATGTAAAATTTAAGTAGCATTTTCGTTTGTCTGTTACATGTAAGATTGAAATAGCATTTTCGTTTGTCTGTTACATGTAAGATTGAAGTAGCATTTTCGTTTGTCTGTTACATGTAAGATTGAAGTAGCATTTTCGTTTGTCTTTTACATGTAAGATTGAAGTAGCATTTTCGTTTGTCTGTTACATGTAAGATTGAAATAGCATTTTCGTTTTTCTGTTACATGTAAGATTGAAGTAGCATTTTCGTTTGTCTGTTACATGTAAGATTGAAATAGCATTTTCGTTTGTTTGTTACATTTAAGATTGAAATAGCATTTTCGTTTGTCTGTTACATGTAAGATTGAAATAGCATTTTCGTTTCGGTTACCTGTAAGATTAAAGTAGCTTTTTCGTTTGTCTGTTACATGTAAGATTGAAGTAGCATTTTCGTTTCGGTTACATGTACGATTGAAGTAGCATTTTCGTTTGTCTGTTACATGTAAGATTGAAATAGCATTTTCGTTTGTTTGTTACATGTAAGATTGAAATAGCATTTTCGTTGTATGTTACATGTAAGATTGAAATAGCATTTTCGTTTGTCTGTTACATTTAGGATTGAAATAGCATTTCCGTTTGCCTGTTACATGTAAGATTGAAATAGCATTTTCGTTGTATGTTACATGTAAGATTGAAGTAGCATTTTCGTATGTCTGTTACATGTAAGACTGAAATAGCATTTTCGTTTGTTTGTTACATGTAAGATTGAAATAGCATTTTCGTTTGTCTGTTACATGTAAGATTGAAATAGCATTTTCGGTTCGGTTACATGTAAGATTGAAGTAGCATTTTCGTTTGTCTGTTACATGTAAGATTGAAATAGCATTTTCGTTTGTTTGTTACATTTAAGATTGAAATAGCATTTTCGTTTGTCTGTTACATGTAAGATTGAAGTAGCATTTTCGTTTGTCTGTTACATTTAAGATTGAAATAGCAATTTCGTTTGTCTGTTACATGTAAGATTGAAGTAGCATTTTCGTTTGTCTGTTACATGTAAGATTGAAATAGCATTTTCGTTTGTCTGTTACATGTAAGATTGAAATAGCATTTTCGTTGTATGTTACATGTAAGATTGAAATAGCATTTTCGTTTCTGTTACATGTAAGATTGAAGTAGCATTTTCGTTTGTCTGTTACATGTAAGATTGAAGTAGCATTTTCGTTTGTTTGTTACATGTAAGATTGAAGTAGCATTTTCGTTTGTCTGTTACATGTAAGATTGAAATAGCATTTTCCTTGGTTTGTTACATTTAAGATTGAAATAGCATTTTCGTTTGTCCGTTACATGTAAGATTGAAGTAGCATTTTCGTTTGTCTGTTACATGTAAGATTGAAATAGCATTTTCCTTTGTTTGTTACATTTAAGATTGAAATAGCATTTTCGTTTGTCTGTTACATGTAAGATTGAAGTAGCATTTTCGTTTGTCTGTTACATGTAAGATTGAAGTAGCATTTTCGTTAGTCTGTTACATGTAAGATTGAAATAGCATTTTCATTTGTTTGTTACATTTAAGATTGAAATAGCATTTTCGTTTGTCTGTTACATGTAAGATTGAAATAGCATTTTCGTTTCGGTTACATGTAAGGTTGAAGTAGCATTTTCGTTAGTCTGTTACATGTAAGATTGCAATAGCATTTTCGTTTGTCTGTTACATGTAAGATTGAAGTAGCATTTTCGTTTGTCTGTTACATGTAAGATTGAAATAGCATTTTCGTTGGTCTGGTACATGTAAGATTGAAATAGCATTTTCGTTTGTCTGTTACATGTAAGATTGAAATAGCATTTTCGTTGTATGTTACATGTAAGATTGAAATAGCATTTTCGTTTGTCTGTTACATGTAAGATTGAAATAGCATTTTCGTTTGTCTGTTACATGTAAGATTGAAGTAGCATTTTCGTTTGTCTGTTACATGTAAGATTGAAATAGCATTTTCGTTTGTCTGTTACATGTAAGACTGAAGTAGCATTTTCGTTTGTCTGTTACATGTAAGATTGAAATAGCATTTTCGTTTGTCTGTTACATGTAAGATTGAAGTAGCATTTTCGTTTGTCTGTTACATGTAAGATTGAAATAGCATTTTCGTTTGTCTGTTACATGTAAGATTGAAGTAGCATTTTCGTTTGTCTGTTACATGTAAGATTGAAATAGCATTTTCGTTTGTCTGTTACATGTAAGATTGAAATAGCATTTTCGTTTGTCTGTTACATGTAAGATTGAAGTAGCATTTTCGTTTGTCTGTTACATGTAAGATTGAAATAGCATTTTCGTTGGTCTGGTACATGTAAGATTGAAATAGCATTTTCGTTTGTCTGTTACATGTAAGATTGAAATAGCATTTTCGTTGTATGTTACATGTAAGATTGAAGTAGCATTTTCGTTTGTCTGTTACATGTAAAGTTTGAAATAGCATTTTCGTTTGTTTGTTACATTTAAGATTGAAATAGCATTTTCGTTTGTCTGTTACATGTAAGATTGAAATAGCATTTTCGTTTCGGTTACATGTAAGATTGAAGTAGCATTTTCGTTTGTCTGTTACATGTAAGATTGAAGTAGCATTTTCGTTTCGGTTACATGTACGATTGAAGTAGCATTTTCGTTTGTCTGTTACATGTAAGATTGAAATAGCATTTTCGTTTGTTTGTTACATGTAAGATTGAAATAGCATTTTCGTTGTATGGTACATGTAAGATTGAAATAGCATTTTCGTTTGTCTGTTACATTTAGGATTGAAATAGCATTTCCGTTTGTCTGTTACATGTAAGATTGAAATAGCATTTTCGTTGTATGTTACATGTAAGACTGAAGTAGCATTTTCGTTTGTTTGTTACATGTAAGATTGAAATAGCATTTTCGTTTGTCTGTTACATGTAAGATTGAAATAGCATTTTCGTTTCGGTTACATGTAAGATTGAAGTAGCATTTTCGTTTGTCTGTTACATGTAAGATTGAAATAGCATTTTCGTTTGTTTGTTACATTTAAGATTGAAATAGCATTTTCGTTTGTCTGTTACATGTAACATTGAAGTAGCATTTTCGTTTGTCTGTTACATTTAAGATTGAAATAGCAATTTCGTTTGTCTGTTACATGTAAGATTGAAGTAGCATTTTCGTTTGTCTGTTACATGTAAGATTGAAATAGCATTTTCGTTTGTCTGTTACATGTAAGATTGAAATAGCATTTTCGTTGTATGTTACATGTAAGATTGAAATAGCATTTTCGTTTCTGTTACATGTAAGATTGAAGTAGCATTTTCGTTTGTCTGTTACATGTAAGATTGAAATAGCATTTTCGTTTGTTTGTTACATTTAAGATTGAAATAGCATTTTCGTTTGTCTGTTAGATGTAAGATTGAAGTAGCATTTTCGTTTGTCTGTTACATTTAAGATTGAAATAGCCTTTTCGTTTGCCTGTTACATGTAAGATTGAAGTAGCATTTTCGTTTGTCTGTTACATGTAAGATTGAAATAGCAGTTTAGTTTGTCTGTTACATGTAAGATTGAAATAGCATTTTCGTTGTATGTTACATGTAAGATTAGAATAGCATTTTCGTTTGTCTGTTACATGTAAGATTGAAATAGCATTTTCGTTTGTCTGTTACATGTAAGATTGAAATAGCATTTTCGTTTGTCTGTTACATGTAAGATTGAAAGAGCATTTTCGTTGTATGTTACATGTAAGATTGAAATAGCATTTTCGTTTCGGTTACATGTAAGTTTGAAGTAGCATTTTCGTTTGTCTGTTACATGTAAGATTGAAATAGCATTTTCGTTTGTCTGTTACATTTAAGATTGAAATAGCATTTTCGTTTGTCTGTTACATGTAAGATTGAAATAGCATTTTCGTTGTATGTTACATGTAAGATTGAAATAGCATTTTCGTTTGTCTGTTACATGTAAGATTGAAATAGAATTTTCGTTTGTTTGTTACATGTAAGATTGAAATAGCATTTTCGTTGTATGTTACATGTAAGATTGAAATAGCATTTTCGTTTGTCTGTTACATGTAAGATTGAAATAGCATTTTCGTTGTATGTTACATGTAAGATTGAAGTAGCAATTTCGTTTGTCTGTTACATGTAAGATTGAAATAGCATTTTCGTTTCGGTTACATGTAAGATTGAAGTAGCATTTTCGTTTGTCTGTTACATGTAAGATTGAAATAGCATTTTCGTTTGTATGTTACATGTAAGATTGAAGTAGCATTTTCATTTCTGTTACATGTAAGATTGAAATAGCATTTTCGTTTGTCTGTTACATGTAAGATTGAAGTAGCATTTTCGTTTGTCTGTTACATGTAAGATTGAAGTAGCATTTTCGTTTGTCTGTTACATGTAAGATTGAAGTAGCATTTTCGTTTGTCTGTTACATGTAAGATTGAAATAGCATTTTCGTTTGTATGTTACATGTAAGATTGAAGTAGCATTTTCATTTCTGTTACATGTAAGATTGAAGTAGCATTTTCGTTTGTCTGTTACATGTAAGATTGAAATAGCATTTTCGTTTGTCTGTTACATGTAAGATTGAAATAGCATTTTCGTTTGTCTGTTACATGTAAGATTGAAGTAGCATTTTCGTTTGTCTGTTACATGTAAGATTGAAGTAGCATTTTCGTTTGTCTGTTACATGTAAGATTGAAATAGCATTTTCGTTGTATGTTACATGTAAGATTAGAATAGCATTTTCGTTTGTCTGTTACATGTAAGATTGAAATAGCATTTTCGTTTGTCTGTTACATGTAAGATTGAAATAGCATTTTCGTTTGTCTGTTACATGTAAGATTGAAAGAGCATTTTCGTTGGATGTTACATGTAAGATTGAAATAGCATTTTCGTTTCGGTTACATGTAAGTTTGAAGTAGCATTTTCGTTTGTCTGTTACATGTAAGATTGAAATAGCATTTTCGTTTGTCTGTTACATTTAAGATTGAAATAGCATTTTCGTTTGTCTGTTACATGTAAGATTGAAATAGCATTTTCGTTGTATGTTACATGTAAGATTGAAATAGCATTTTCGTTTGTCTGTTACATGTAAGATTGAAATAGCATTTTCGTTTGTCTGTTACATGTAAGATTGAAATAGCATTTTCGTTTGTATGTTACATGTAAGATTGAAGTAGCATTTTCATTTCTGTTACATGTAAGATTGAAGTAGCATTTTCGTTTGTCTGTTACATGTAAGATTGAAATAGCATTTTCGTTTGTCTGTTACATGTAAGATTGAAATAGCATTTTCGTTTGTCTGTTACATGTAAGATTGAAGTAGCATTTTCGTTTGTCTGTTACATGTAAGATTGAAGTAGCATTTTCGTTTGTCTGTTACATGTAAGATTGAAATAGCATTTTCGTTGTATGTTACATGTAAGATTAGAATAGCATTTTCGTTTGTCTGTTACATGTAAGATTGAAATAGCATTTTCGTTTGTCTGTTACATGTAAGATTGAAATAGCATTTTCGTTTGTCTGTTACATGTAAGATTGAAAGAGCATTTTCGTTGGATGTTACATGTAAGATTGAAATAGCATTTTCGTTTCGGTTACATGTAAGTTTGAAGTAGCATTTTCGTTTGTCTGTTACATGTAAGATTGAAATAGCATTTTCGTTTGTCTGTTACATTTAAGATTGAAATAGCATTTTCGTTTGTCTGTTACATGTAAGATTGAAATAGCATTTTCGTTGTATGTTACATGTAAGATTGAAATAGCATTTTCGTTTGTCTGTTACATGTAAGATTGAAATAGCATTTTCGTTTGTTTGTTACATGTAAGATTGAAATAGCATTTTCGTTGTATGTTACATGTAAGATTGAAATAGCATTTTCGTTTGTCTGTTACATGTAAGATTGAAATAGCATTTTCGTTGTATGTTACATGTAAGATTGAAGTAGCATTTTCGTTTGTCTGTTACATGTAAGATTGAAATAGCATTTTCGTTTGTTTGTTACATGTAAGATTGAAATAGCATTTTCGTTTGTCTGTTACATGTAAGATTGAAATAGCATTTTCGTTTGTCTGTTACATGTAAGATTGAAATAGCATTTTCGTTTGTCTGTTACATGTAAGATTGAAGTAGCATTTTCGTTTGTATGTTACATGTAAGATTGAAGTAGCATTTTCGTTTCTGTTACATGTAAGATTGAAGTAGCATTTTCGTTTGTCTGTTACATGTAAGATTGAAGTAGCATTTTCGTTTGTCTGTTACATGTAAGATTGAAGTAGCATTTTCGTTTCTGTTACATGTAAGATTGAAGTAGCATTTTCGTTTGTCTGTTACATGTAAGATTTAAGTAGCATTTTCGTTTGTTTGTTACATGTAAGATTGAAGTAGCATTTTCGTTTGTATGTTACATGTAAGATGGAAGTAGCATTTTCGTTTCTGTTACATGTAAGATTGAAGTAGCATTTTCGTTTGTCTGTTACATGTAAGATTGAAGTAGCATTTTCGTTTGTCTGTTACATGTAAGATTGAAATAGCATTTTCGTTTGTATGTTACATGTAAGATTGAAGTAGCATTTTCATTTCTGTTACATGTAAGATTGAAGTAGCATTTTCGTTTGTCTGTTACATGTAAGATTGAAATAGCATTTTCGTTTGTCTGTTACATGTAAGATTGAAATAGCATTTTCGTTTGTCTGTTACATGTAAGATTGAAGTAGCATTTTCGTTTGTCTGTTACATGTAAGATTGAAGTAGCATTTTCGTTTGTCTGTTACATGTAAGATTGAAACAGCATTTTCGTTTGTCCGTTACATGTAAGATTGAAATAGCATTTTCGTTTGTCTGTTACATGTAAAACTGAAACAGCATAATAAAATCACTACAAAGAAACTGAAATTCGGGGAATATTTATTAATTGAAATCTAATACTTATTGTGCAAATTTCACAAAAAAGTATGTGAATTTTCACAAAGTGCTTCTAGCCCTTTTTAGCCGCTTTGCATATAACTAAATAAAACTAAATATAGCCCACATTTAGACCCCTTACGCTTAGCAACTGTATTCTCAAAACCATAATCATCGGTTAATTAGTTTAGGTGTGAATCATGTACATAAAAGTATATAAGCATATAACGATACTCAACTTTATAAAGACACGGATATAATTAAAATAGTATTTTTCTTCGTCTGTCACGCTTAAGTTTGAAACAATATTTCCGGTAGTCTGTTACGTGTAAGAATGAAATAGCATTTCCGTGTGTCTGTTACACGTAAAATTGGAATTTCATTTTTGCTCCTCTGTTACGCTTAAGTTGTAAATAATATTTCCTGTAGTTTGTTATGTGTTAAATTGAAATAGCATTTCCGGTTGTCTGTTACACGTAAGATAATAATAGCATTTTTGTTCGTCTGTTACGCTTAAGTTTGAAATAACATTCTCGGTTATTACGTGTTAGATTGAAATAGCATTTTCGCTTGTCTGATACGCTTAAGTTATAAATAGTATTTCCATTGGTCCGTTACACGTAAGATGGAAATAGCATTTCCGTTTGTCTGTCACGTTTAAGTTCGAAATAACTTTATTTCCGTCCGTCTGTTACGTGTAAGATTGAAATAGCATCATAGTTGCTGTCACGCTTTCGTCCAAAATGGTGGACTAAAATAAGTCAGACAAAACTAACTGTTCGACTCATTTTAGTGCACCATTTTGTTCGTTTCAAAAGATGGGAGATTCTATCTGGATAGAGTGAGTGAAGCATGTCTTTTTTGTTTTTTACCAAATAAAGCTCTGTTTTTTAAACGTTGATTTTCAAGCCAAACATAACCCGACCGGTGACTTCGGCTCCATCTATTCCGCTTTTCATATTTTAAAGACACAATATGGCCTTTATTGAATGTATTAACCGTTTGGTTTGGAGGGATTTCTTTTTTTTTTTTTCCTTTTTATTTTTTTTTTTTTGAATAGATAAATAAAGATGTTGCTGGCAAATCAAATAAACTTTTCACTTTTATCTCCTTCCAAAACGACATACAAATGTTCCATTCAGCAATTACAGACCCACCCAACCCAATTCGATAAGAGGGGACGGATGGGATATTTTTGAACATTCGTATTTTTAGAAAGGTACGAGATAAGAAAAATAACGACTGTCTCGAGTGCCGCCATTTTTTTTTTTAATGTGTCTTATTTTTAGTTTTTAGTTTTAGTTTTTAGTTTTTATATTCTGTTTTGCTTGAGACGCAAAGCACCCACCCACCCTGCCTTTAGAATTAACGGTTTTTAGTTTCACCCTCCTAATCGCCCCCCCCCTCCCAAAAAAAACACATATACACGCTTTTACGGAAACGTTTTTACCAACAGATTCAAAATTTAAGACAGTTATATAAAAGTACTTTTGAACCCCCCTCTAGAAAGTCATCAAAACATCAATTTCGCCATGCTTACACGAACCCTTTTCATCTTCGCTTCTCTTTTCTTCCTTTTTTTCTCTTTCCTTTCTGTCCCCTATC
>OY744538.1:11940084-11955084 GCA_963556195.1 Sepiola atlantica
AAAATCAGATAATTGAACTAAATAAGATATTTGAACAAAATAAGATAATTGAACATAATAAGATACTTAAACAAAATCAGATACTTGAACAAAATTAGACAGTTGAACAAAATCAGATATTTGAACAAAATCAGATACTTGAACAAAATCAGATAATTGAACTAAATAAGATATTTGAACAAAATAAGATAATTGAACAAAATCAGATACTTGAACAAAATCAGATACTTGAACAAAATCAGATAATTGAACAAAATCAGATACTTGAACAAAATCAGATACTTGAACAAAATCAGATAATTGAACAAAATCAGATATTTGAACAAAATCAGATACTTGAACAAAATCAGGTATTTGAACAAAATCAGATATTTGAACAAAATCAGATATTTGAACAAAATCAGATACTTGAACAAAATCAGATAATTGAACAAAATCAAGTATTTGAACAAAATGAGATACTTGAACAAAATCAGATATTTGAACAAAATCAGATATTTGAACAAAATCAGATATTTGAACAAAATCAGACAGTTGAACAAAATCAGATATTTGAACAAAATCAGATACTTGAACAAAATCAGATATTTGAACAAAATCAGATATTTGAACAAAATCAGATATTTGAACAAAATCAGATACTTGAACAAAATCAGATATTTGAACAAAATCAGATACTTGAACAAAATCAGATATTCGAACAAAATCAGACAGTTGAACAAAATCAGATACTTGAACAAAATCAGATACTTGAACAAAATCAGACAGTTGAACAAAATCCAAGTTATCATATGAACATCCTCTGTCCTCAAAGTGAGTTACTAGATGAAAACCAAAGGATGGGCAGTGTTCATATAACTTTGATTTTATTCACGTATACTCTGAACTTATCTCTATAAACACGTGTAAGATTTCTTTTGCTCTGAAATTGACATTAAATCACAGTATGTTATAACTTTAATCTGTAATTTAATATATATATATATATATATATATATATATATATATATATATATATATATATTCCATCTTTAAATCTCCTTTCACAGGACATTTACCAACTGGACAGACCCATATTGCTTCTTTTTTTTACACGCACACTCTCACTCTCCATTACTTAATATTTTTTCAAATTTTGAATTTTGGCTTTTCCACTGCCAACTTATCCATCGAAGAATTAGTATTAAATTGAGAATAAAAAGCCCTTTTTCAATGCAAGACATTTTTTTTTTCTTTTTTTTTTTGACATGTATCTTATCAATTTCGGAGATAAACTCATCATCAGAGATATTTCTCTTTTTTTTTTATAAAGATAAACAAATTTTTTTTTTTTAGTTTTGTTTATCGGTAAAAAAAAATAAATAAATATGTCTCGCATTGAAAAAGGGCTGTTTATTCTCAATTTAATACTAATTCTTCGATGCTTATATAAAAAAAAATGTTGAACTTCCATTTCCTAAAATACCAGTATGCTGCCCGATGCGTTTCCGTTCAACCAAAGAGCCGCTAAGTTACACCAGACGCGGACAATACGTCAAATAACAAGCCATGACGTTTTACCGATAAACAAAACTAAAACAAAAAAGTTTGTTTATCTTTATAAAAAAAAAGAGAAATATCTCTGAAGATGGAGTTTATCTCCGAAATTGATAAGATACATATAAAAAAAAAAAAAGAAATAAATATGTCTTGCATTGAAAAAGGGCTTTTTATTCTCAATTTATATATATATATACATATATATATATATATATATATATATATATATATATATATATATATATATATATATATATATATATATATATATATATATATATATATTAAAGCAAGGAATATAGACGTTTGTGACATTTTTTAGGGTGGGGGGTGGAATGAAATTGAAAGTGTAAAAACGAGAGGGGAAAAAACTACATGAATATACTAAGCAACAGTTTATTTACATGCGTTCCCTTACAAGAAACCATCGATATTTGTGCTGATGTACTAAATCGTGGTTCTCAGCCTGTCCCACTATCTCGGAGTATGTCTTCGTAGAACTGATGCGGTTTGCTACCATGTCTGTCGAATTCAGTTTTGATAATGTCATGTATCAGCAAATCGACCGCAGTGCCTAGCGTGGCCACTACGACAAAACCCCTGAATGGCAGTCACCAATAAGATGGGCGGAAATCAGAGAGAAGTTCCCCCTCCAGGAGTTATAAAAAAAAAACCCTGATGGTGGTGGTGGCATCTTGGAAGTCGCATGTGGATGCTAGAGTTTTTAGCCTGGCATTGAATGAATCCAAGTTTTAATCTGGATTTTGCATCGCGCGTCGAAATTTGAAAATTTCGTTTTTTTTTTTGTTTTTTTTTTTGTCGCTTTCCTTTTTTTGTCCGTATCGATGTTTAAGGTGATAAAAAGGTTTTCCAATTTATCTACCCACTTTTGCCAGCGAATGCCACTTGTACTTTTGACCGGGGTGGACGCTGAAAATGGGGAAATACGGGCAAGTTGTTAGCCATGTCTTTTTTTTTTGGTTAGATCAAATCTCTTGTGTAAATAAAGATGAGACTAGGACAAAATTCGAACTTTCCTTCAGAAAGAGGGACCACCTGTCGAAGACGTCGTCTTAACCACTTGACTAACAAGCCCAAGGATGAATTTATCTGTTCCTAACATGAGACTATGATGATCATTATTATCATAATGCTGATGATCATCATCATATCCTTAAAGAATCAAGGTGGTATGGGGCATATGTTCTCGCCAAACAAACACAGATACATACATACAATGTGACATATCTTATAGACAAAGTTAGAGAAGTAACAACGATGCGTTCAGTAAAAAATTTAGATGAAAACTATGATTTTTTATGGAAATCGCTCCAGACAAGGCATGAAGCCACTTGATGTAAGGAGTTAACAAGAACGAAATATGATTATCGCAAAGACAGGAGATGCCTATTGACCTTAATCTTGAAAAGGTCAAGGTTATAGGTAGGAGGAAAACAGTCAGCAAGAAGAGAGTTCCACAAGCCTGCAGTTCTTAGAAAGAAGCACTAGAATAGGAAGCTGTATCACAATGAAGTATCAAAACAGTGAATTGATGAAGACCACTAGACCAACGAGTCAAACGAGCTGGAACAAAAGAAGCGGGAAATAGATCACACAATTTTGAAAAACACATGCCATGATAGTATTTATAGAAAAGACTGAGACTAGCAACATCACGTCCGTGAGAGAGAGGGTGCAGAGAAGAAGAAGAAAGAATGTGGCCACTCAAATTACAGATACGTTTCTGCACCTTATCAAGAACCCTCAAATGGGACAGAGATTCACCAGTCCAAATATAACAACGATACTCCATAGATGGTCTGATAGTTTTAATAAGGAATATATTAAATTAAGCCGATACTTAGTAATTAATGCGACAAAGCGGATTGTTAGCGTCTGTCTATCGGAATTGTTTTACAAAAATGCTCTCAATAAAAAAAAAAAGTTATTTAAAGTCTCCAAGGTTAATACAATATTTTATTTTAATCACGTAATTGTTTTTTATTTTATTTTTCATTTCATTTGGCGAAATAAGTTTATTTCTTCATAATTACGATTTTTTTAATAAAAGATAAAAAGATGAAAAGATGAAAACGCTGATGCAGAATCGAAGTCTCATCTCACTTGTATTTTTGGTATAAAATATTTTGTAAAATAGTTTTTGTATTTTATAAAACATTTTATAAAATATTTTATAAAATATTTTATAAAATATTTCATAAAATATTTTATTATTTTTGTTTGTATTTTATAAAATATTTTTTATATAAAATACTTTATAAAATATTTTATAAAATGCAAATAAATATATATAAAATATTTTATAAAATACAAAAAAATATGAAATATTTTATAAAATATTTTATAAAATATTTTATAAAATATTTCATAAAATATTTTATTAATTTTTTTGTATTTTATAAAATATTTTTTATATAAAATATTTTATAAAATGCAAAAAAATATATAAAATATTTTATAAAATACAAAAAAAATATAAAATATTTTATAAAATATTTTATAAAATATTTCATAAAATATTTTATAAATTTTTTTTGTATTTTATAAAATAATTTTTATATAAAATATTTTAAAAGCCAATGTGTTCAAATACATCAACGTGCTCTTTTATTCGTTATGATTTTGCACTGTTTTTATGTTTAAATATCTAATTACGCAATTAAATCCAACAGAATGCATTTCGGTTTCTTCGTAAACGAGTCAGCCATTTTAATTTTGTTGTTGTTAACAGTCGAAATGGGGAATTAATTACTTCGTGACATTTCGAAACTTGAAAGCAATTTGGAAGCATTCTAACTGTCGAATAGAAAGTCATTTAAACTGTGTAAAAAAATTCTTAGCAAACCTCGTGTATCAAAAGATTGAATGTTTGGGAAGCTTTTTTTAATTTTATAAATAAAGATTAAAACAACCTTGATAACGAAAGTAGTTTTAGTTTTTATAACAATTTGGTTAAATTAATAATTTAGTGATCAAACGATACGTAATAATTTGTAACTGTAACTTCCAAAATCCTATTTAAAAGAAGAAAAAAAAGTAAAAAGACTCCCGGGCAACTCCGGCTAGTTTTATATAAATGCACTTAATTCCGTCAAGAGACGGAACATGACTTGACGTTTTCCTTCCCTTTAAAATATTTTCTTTTCCTAAATGAACTTTTCTAACGCATTTCCTCATTTAAAAATTCAAACATTTGAACATTTAACGAGTTTTCAGTCCACACTTTCTATCCATGTACATAAACAGTTTTTGTACATACGCACACATGCTGATGTGGACAGGCTAAGGGAGGGGGGGGGTATGTTGACATAGATAAATAGACTGATATAGACAGAAGCATGCAGACATACAAACATACAAATGAGGACATGCTAAGATAGATAGATAGATAGATAGATAGATAGATAGATAGATAGATAGATAGATAGATAGATAGATATGAATAGAGGGAAGTAGATAGATATGAATAGAGGGAGATAGATAGATAGATAGATAGATAGATAGATAGATAGATAGATAGATAGATAGATAGATAGATAGATAGATAGATAGATAGATATGAATAGAGGGAAGTAGATAGATATGAATAGAGATAGATAGATAGATAGATAGATAGATAGATAGATAGATAGATAGATAGATAGATAGATAGATAGATAGATAGATAGATAGATAGGAATATATTGAGAAGGATAGATAGATAGATAGATAGATAGATAGATAGATAGATAGATAGATAGATAGATAGATAGGAATATATTGAGAAGGATAGATAGATAGATAGATAGATAGATAGATAGATAGATAGATAGATAGATAGATAGATAGATAGATAGATAGATAGATAGGAATATATTGATAAGGATAGATAGATAGATAGATAGATAGATAGATAGATAGATAGATAGATAGATAGATAGATAGATAGATAGATAGAAAGTTTGGGATAGATAGATTTGAATGGAATAAGATAGATTTGAATGGAATAAGATAGATTTGAATGGAATAAGATAGATTGATAGATTGACTGATTGATGCATACATACGTATATGAACAGATATTGACTTACGTAAGTGCGTGTGCGTGCCCTCTGTCATCACCTCCTCACCCACCCACCCCGTATGTACTAGATGCACTGGCTTTTTAAGTGTCACATGATAATAAAACCGATAACATTTTGATCTCTCTTAGTGCCCAGCTTCCTCACATGGCCCGACACGACCTAACCCCCATCCTCCCCCCCTCCCCGCCCCCGGAGCACCATCCCTGCACATGTAAGGCTGTCTTCTCTACCCCCACACCTCGACCCCTCATCATCATCGTCGCCATCTTTCAATCTGATCTTGACTCAATCCGTTTCTCCTCTTAACGCTCAACAGTTGTCTCCATTATTTTACCGCCATGTTTGTTCTCAATCTCAACGGTCAATATATTCGCCGCAGGTTATTATTATTATTTTTTTTTCACATTGCCTCATATTCTAGATGATTGGCGCGGACGAGTGATAGCATTGCCGGTGTCAGACCTTTGTATATGATCGGTCGAAGGTTTCGCAATACACATTATTTATTTATTTATTTATTTATTCATTTATTTATTTATTTATTTATGGAAATCGCTCCAGACAAGGCATGAAGTCACTTTATGTAAGGAGCTAAATATTAAAAAAAAAAAAATTTTTAATACTCTTTCAAGGTTAAAAACTAGCCAACGATAAGTGTTAAATGAATAAATTCCGACTCAGAAAGCAGCAATTATTCCCCCTTTGTCAGAAACATCGCTCGTGAAATGTGAGGACTAAAGGACAAAATAAGGGAAGTGAGTTACGAGGCTGCTGAAAGTAAAACCAAGTTAGTCACTTTCTACTCTCATTATACACATTCGGACGGGCATAAGGTCAATAATAATACTTATCCTGTTATTTAATATAAGTTTAATATTATATCATTAAATGAAATATTTAAATCTAATATATAAAGTTATCGTGTCGGATTTTTAAAGACAGACCCAAATAAAAATATATCTGACGCATCGATATTTGATCATGACTAGCCAATTGGTCTTCAACTTCCTTCTACAATGTTCTCTGCAAAAAAAAATGTATTTCCCTTAAGTGTTTCTGAACAAATATTCCGGCTAGATAACTTGTTACAATGGAGATGAATTTAAATAATAACCTGAAAAGTTGATCATCATTATTTTTTTTCTTTCTAAGAATAACTCGAATAATGTAAGAGAGATAACTCTTAACTTTTAACTTGAATGCTAAAAAGGGAGTTAACTCCCCAATAGCATAACCTTTTCCTCATCTCTATATTAGTACAATTATGTGACCACTTCGTGTGGTTCTGTGTATGTGTGTGTTTCTCGCCTATACGTGACTTACACGTCATAATTTTGTTTTCAAATTTAGTATTAATCTAATATTTATTTAAATAAACAAAAAGTAAAGAATAAAAACTTTGATTGTTTCTGTGTATAGCTTTTAAAGTGTGCAAATAATTTTTTTTTAACTAATATTACATTACACAACCCTCTTGGCCTCTTGGCCTTTTGGCCAAGATCAAAGTGTGGTATCTGTTCCGATGGATACTGCACTTCATAGATCGGTATTGTTTTGGCCTTCGGGGCTTGATTTCTGCCGGTCTATGGGTCTGATCTGTCCTGTGCAGTTCTAGGAGGTCCACCCTCCCAGGCTTTACCTCCCCTCTTTGGGGAGGAGTAACTTACTGCCTGATGCGCCCCTACCGGGGAATGCCGACGGGGTTGCCCAGGCAATTTTTAATGGCCAGAGTGCTCACCTTCTCGGGCGCTGGCTTTTCAAATCCCACTTTCCGACCTTGTGTCACATATTCCTATTGTGGGTAGGGGTTAAATAACGCCTTTTGGCTAAGATCAAAGTGTAGTATCTGTTCCGATGGATACTGCACCCCATACTTGTATTGTCTTATCCTTCGGGGCTTGATTTACGCCGGTCTATGGGTCTGTCCTGTGCAGTTCTGTGAGGTCCACCCTCCCAGGCTTTGCCTCCCTTCTTTGGGGAGGAGTAAGTTTATTGCTTACTGCCTGAGGCGCCCCTACCGGGGGGATGCTAACAGGGCTGCCCAGGCAATCTTTAACCCCCACTTTCTCGACCCGACCTTGGGTCACATCTTACTTGTGGGAGTAAGATAAAAACTGGCCTTGTGCCTAACTCCTGGAGAGGAGTAAATCAATACTCAACCCTGAGAAACGCCGGGCAGATACAGCTAATTTAGAATATGTCTAACACATATTTATAGGTGGTGGTGGTGGTGGTGGTGGTGGTGGTGATAATCCATAACGTTAAAGGAGGTCGTTGTAGTATGGTGTTCGCTAGAGTCCACAACATTCACGATTACCGCGTAAAATAACGTTCGTAAACTGGTCATCAAAATAGCTAAAAGGATCTTTGCATTAAAAAAAAAACGCAAAAAAGATGTCAACTAAATATTTGTGAATAAGTATTAGTACTTTATTGCAATACTTTCATTCAAAAATTAATATTTTAAATAAACATCGAAGTTTATAATGGTTGTCGATTTACAGCTGACATCGCTGTGTATTGAGTTTTTACAAATACATATCATCAAGGTTTTACGTGTTTAGCTGTTTAATTGAAAGAAGGAAACATTGAGTACATTTTAAATAGAAGGTGATTATTGGTGCTGTTACAGATGACGCGCCTGATTTCCGTGACTTCGCGTCGGCCATGTCGCGGAAGTGCCCGAGAGTTGCCGAGACGAAAACGCCTAGCGTTAATGGAAAACTTGCAGGCAATAATATAAGACGAATAAATTCAAAGAACAAGTACATAGATAAAAAGATTTAAAAACGAACAAACTGTAGTTGGGGGTGGGGGTCAAATGAAGCATTATAATTTTTTGTACTTAATGGCGTTTTATTGGGGGGGGGGGAAGTTCTCTCTGTAGAAGAAATAAACATTGAATAAACATTTATTTTATTTTGCAACTGGTCGCTTTTTTTATGTTTATGGCAGCGATTCAGCCCAACAGTTTCTTTCCCAGCAAAAACAGTCAACAGTTTAGCAGAGAAGCATATTATGGGATGTTTAGTAATTGCTCAGGGTGCGGCTATTCTTATGAGTCTTTATTTCTGTGAATCGCTTATTCACCGGCATCACTTAATTAATATTATTATAAGCCCCTTTAATAAGATTAAAGTTGAACCCTGTTCGGGGGAAGTTCAAAATAGACTGACACGTAGCTATAAGGCATATTCCGACAACGTTCGTAGAATCTCTAGTCAGTCTTTCTTGATATGCCGCCCTTCGCATGAATAGAACTTAAATTCCCTTCTTGAATGTGGTAATGTTTCGTGGCCTAATGGTTACAGCGCTTGCGATCGTCCGAGATTATCATCCCTGCACTGATGAGAGCGAAAGCTTGAAACGCTAGCGTATGTAGGTAAAAATAATTTAGTATTATTTATTTAAAATTAATATTATATATATATATATATATATATATATATATATATATATATATATATATATATATATATATATATATTGGTTTCTGGAGTTTAACTTTGAAACCTCTCAATTTATTTCTCGTGCCTTCTAACGGCCTACCTACAAACCACTTTCTCCGCTGGACTTTTTGACACCGGATTTTTTTACAATCGGACACTTGCTTGCATTCGGGCCACTTTTTGCCTTGTTTTTTCCCCCACAATCTTAGTTTTACTTTTTCAGATTTTAAATCTTGGCTTTTCGCCAACTTATCTATCCCAGCAATTTCCTCTGATGATAAGATTTTGATCTTTGAAAAGCCTGGCTTAAGGAAAAAATTAATTTAATAAATTGCTTTTTTTGCGGAATATACCTTGCATTGAGCAGCTGAATTGAAAAAAGATCTGCCTCTGTCGCTTTTCTAATTCCTTTTCATCCTTCTACCTATATATATATATATATATATATATATATATATATATATGCAAAGTGAAATAAAACTGTTCGTATTAATAATTCAAATTCTCTTTGTTTTTGTTTGTCTTTTTTTTACTAATGAGTCACCACTTATATTAAGGTTAAACGCAACTCGAGGATAAGGGTTAATGAGATGGATAAATTGTCAGTTAAACGATGAAGAATATTATAAGAGGATTGCTGATTACTTCAGAGGTTTCTTACAAGTCTTTGTTGACATTGGATTTGAAGACGACCATATTGAGGATGGACAGACCGAGGACTGGAATCTTGGAGGGGGGGGGCTTATTGCCACTTAAATTTTAGCAAAGGCCAACGGTCGCTGTTGGCGATAAATCAATGGTAAACGGCTGTTGCGATAACGCAAAATGATTTGCAACTGTTATTGAAAGAGGCAAAGAGTTCTGAAAATCTCGGAAGACTTGTTGTCACTTTGACTCCAGGAAACTCCACTTGTTATTGCCGGTGAAAAATCGCTGATAATGACTTGTGTGAGAACCTAATGTGAACAAATAACAATAATAATAATAATAATAATAATAAGTAGTAGTAGTAGTAGTAGTAGTAGTAGTAGTAGTAGTAGTAGTAGTAGTAGTATCATGAGGAGGGAGAGGAGTATCATTCTGAACTCTTATGACACACTCGGCCTCCGAAGGATTATTCATGCCAAATTTGATGCAATTCTGACCAATAGTTTAAGAGCCTATATGCACTTATTGTGTTTTAGTACTAGCAATAGAAATAAAAGCAGTAGTAGTATTAACATGTTACCCTCTTCCCAGGAAGGTGACTGTGATGAAGTGGATGCCAACGTTGACTTACGACGCGGGCGTGCCAAATTCGAATCACGTCGGTTCCATTGCACTACTTTCACTTGAAATATAACCCGGTCTACATATTGTGACTTGTGGTCAGAATCTACCTTTTTGGGTGAAACAAAGGTTATCATTGGCCGACCGATCGTAGGAGAGCAGAAAATGCGACACGATTTGTGATTGGTTAGTGAATCACAAAACTCGTCTCAAGTGAAAATTCTCAATAAAAGAACTGACGATTGGAGAGATCACTAGATGACAGTCGGTCAGTCCGATAAACAGCAGACCGAAAGCGGGAATAACAAGTCGAAGAATTATTTTCCAAAGTCAACGATCTCTTAGGAACAAAAGCACAAGTAAATTCCAATAACAAAGATTTGGCATCAGTCAAATTCCTAAATTTGTATTTCCTCCCAGACAAGAGCAACATAACTTTTCGTTTTTATTATTGTTACGCACCTGCGTTCCAATAAATATTTTGTATTGGTCATGGCGAGTTTTTCTTGTGTTGGGGTTGTCGACAGAACCGACCACTTATCCTAGTTCCTGACTAAATTGCGCCAACACTTAAAGTTCAGCGGATCTTTTAAACAGAGCAAGGTTGACAGTTGGAATGCATGCGATCCTTGCACATAGGACCATGCACCCTTTAATTTAGTTTTATAGAAATTCATACTTATTATCGGCATAAAAGAAAACAGTGTGTGAAATATTACTTGGCAGTAAAATACTTGTAAAGTTAGGTTTTAATATATTCCATGAAAAATGCCAGTATACTGAAATCATATGCCCTTAATAGAATTAAGATGAAAATTCATATACACTAAATGTACAAAAGCAAGGAAATTCCTAAATTTTTACACTTTTATTGTCATTAAGGGTATGACTACATATCAACCAAACCATTTCATTATCACATCACTATAGTATAAATCTCTATGCATGAGTGGATGAAGTGTGTGAGGTGCGCTGAAGAAAAATTCCTACCAGTAAAATACATAGCCCTGTTGTGCTCGCATACCCTTAATGACAATAAAAGTGTAAACATTTGGGAATTTCCTTGCTTTTGTACATTTAGTGTATATGAATTTTCATCTTAACCCTATTAAGGGCATATGATTTCAGTATACTGGCATTTATCATGGAATGTCACTACTTTTGTAAAGGCTATGCCTCAATACAATGGTCATTTTAAAGGTTTTTTGGAATCTTCTGGAAAACTAAGGTATATGGTAAACTGAAATTAAAATGCCATCAACTAGACCCTAGAACCTCTATCTCTGTCAAAAATCAGCTGAATCCATCAAATAGTTGATGAGATACAGGGTGGCACATATGTAAGTACGTACGTACACACGGATAAAATGATTTCATGATTGAACTTTCTGGATCTCTGGGTTGCCTTGACTGATGAAATTCTACACACTTATAGAACCTATCAAATAAAAATGTTGTGCAAAGTTTTAACTAATTTGGTTTATTGGTTTTTGAGTTATGATTGATCAAAGAAACGATATTTCCAACATGGGCCGTTTTTTTAGTCTATTAAGGGATAGAGCGCTCTCGCGCCTCCCTTGATTTAATTTGACAGATGCAAGTGGGTTATTAAGTATGATTGACGTAGTATGGCCTTTGGTGTTAGTTGTGGCCCCATATGAGAAGTAGATAACTGATCGGTTAATTTGACCATGAGAACGAAAGATAGTTGATTAGACTTTAGTAAAGAAGCCTGTCATTCAAGATCCTGATGGAGGGGGACATTTAGACTCCCATGTGGGGATAATCCAGTTGTCAATGGATTGGGGTCCGATAAACTAGCTGCTCTAGTGCCTCCTCGACGCAAATACACTAGACCAACCCGACAATCAGCTAAATCCCATCCATTCACTGTGGCGGTACCCAGATGCCGGAGAGCCTTCTACTCCAATAGCTTCCTTCCTCATGCTGCCGACCTCTGGAACTCCCTTCCTGCTCCCTGTTTCCCCGACTGTACCGACATGCAGAGGTTTAAAACCGATGTAAACAGACATGTCGCTGCACAGCTCCCAACTTAGGATGACCCCCAAAACCCGCACCCTAATTCTCAGTAGCCCCTTACGTCTACAATGGCGGCCTGCCTTGTTTGGGTTGAAATATCTTCTTTTTTTTAAAAAAAAAAACAACTCTTAGATAAGAAATGTCGCAGTTGTTTAGATAGATAAAACATTATCGCCCCACTTCGTGTACGTACCATCCCACCCGACAGACAGCAGCTCGTACCCTGGCCCACAATAAAGAGAGGTCGACAATAACTTAAGCGGTATATAACGTATAGGCCTTTTACACTATCGTATATTTTTGTTCGTCACATAAAGAGACAGAATTATGTGTAACGAAACATACACTATTTACTTCGCTTTTTCTTTTTTTTTTTTCAAATCAATATTATAAATACGTTGGATTGAACAGTTTCAGCCCTTACATAAAATAAACAGGGACGAAGATCCTTAAGATGCGTCCATTCGATTTGCGCGTTTAACGACTAAAATGCTATTTCAAACTGAAGCGTGAAGGAACAATGGACGGGGTATCTTAAAGGGATGATGCGTAGAGGCATCTAAAAATGTTATTTTTTTAATTTAATGGCTACAGACAAAAAATCAAAAATCTTCTTCAAATAAACGTAACAGTTCAAACGTGACAGACTAAATATAAATGCTATTTCAAGTTTAAATATGACAGACTAAATATAAATGCTATTTTAAATTTAAGCGTGACAGATTAAACTACCTACCTACCAAACGGAGAAAACCCGTCATTAGACGTGAAAACGCTAAATAAGTTTATTTGCTCTTTTATGTTGGGGAGGCCATTTCCCCCCCCCCCCTCTCTCTCTCTCTCTCTCTCTCTCTCTCTCTCTATTTATCTCTCTCTCTATCTCTATCTCCCTTTATTTCTCTCTTTTTCACCCCCTCTCTCGTCCTCTCTCTCCCTTTTTCTCTCTTTCTTTTCTCTCTCTTTTCTCTCTTTCTTACTCTTTTTCTCTCTTCCTACCCTTTCTCTATCGTCCTCTCTCTCCCTTTCTCTCTCTTTCTCTTCTCTCTCTTTCTCCTAATCTTTCTCTCTTCCTACCCCTCTCTCTCTTTCTCTTTCTCACCCCCTCTCCCTCTCTCTCTTTCTCACCCCCTCTCTATCGTCCTCTCTCTCCCTTTTTCTCTCCCTCTCTCTCTCTCTCCCTCTCTCTCTCCCTCTCTCTCATATATATTTTTCATACAATAATCTAACGATAACCGACGTATCAACGTGACTATAGTTATCTATATTTTCTTTTGTAGACCAAGTATTTCAATGTAGACCGCCTAGTGGATATTGATTTACTCCTCTCCAGGAGTTAGGCACAAGGCCAGTTTTATCTTACTCCCACAAGTAAGATATGACCCAAGGTCGGGTCGGGAAAGTGGGGTTTAAAAATTGCCTGGGCAGTCCCGTCGGCATTACCCGGTAGGGGCGCCTCAGGCAGTAAGCAATAAACTTACTCCTTCCCAAAGAAGGGAGGCCAAGCCTGGGAGGGTGGACCTCCTAGAACTGCACAGGACAGACCCATAGACCGGCGTAAATCAAGCCCCGAAGGCCAAGACAATACCAGTCTATGGGGTGCAGTATCCATAGGAACAGATACTACACTTTGATCTTAGCCAAAAGTATTTCTGAAAGTTAATGAAGGCCGGAGAACATATTGATCAAAAGATGAAGATAAAATATAGGATGATGATGAAAGTTTGAAGACTGCTAAATATTTAATGAAATTTGTTTTCCTCTTTATTAAACTATGAATAATCCTAATTTGTAGAATTATAATTACAGACAGCAATTATCAACGAGTATTGCGTCATCCGTTGAAACAATCCCAAATATCAGTGACCGGATGTTCTCATTAGTTCGTGTCATTTCGTTGACAATTTCCCGGCATTTAATGAGTTTTAACTATTCACGCTGTCTGCCTTATAAATGTTGAAAATAAATTATTTAAAAAAAAGAACGGCTATTCTTCAGATGTGTCCATTCAATCCGAGGGTTTAGCGACGAAAATGCTATTTCAAACTTATGTGTCACAGACAAACGAAAATGCTATGTCAAACTTAAGCGTAACAGACAAACGAGAATGCTATTTCAAACTGAAGCGTAACAGACAAACAAAAATGCTATTTCAAACTTAAGTGTCATAGACAAACGAGAATGCTATTTCAAACCGAAGCGTAACAGACAAACGCATGATAAACTAGATAAATTACTATTTTAAACTTAGATGTCACAGACAAAAAAAAATAAATGCTATTTCAAACTTAGATCTGACAGACAAACGCATGATAAACTAGATGAATTGCTATTTCAAACTTAAGCGTGACAAACAGGAAATAATATTTCAAACTTAAGTGTGACAGACAAAAATAAATACTATTTCAAACTTAAGTGTGACAGACAAAAATAAATACTATTTCAAACTTAAGTGTGACAGACAAAAATAAATACTATTTCAAACTTAAGTGTGACAGACAAAAAATAAATGCTATTTCAAACTTAAGTGTCACAAACAAAAAAATAAATACTATTTCAAACTTTAAAAAAATAAATACTATTTCAAACTTAAATGTTATAGACAAAAAATAAGTACTGTT
>OY744538.1:11960084-11982584 GCA_963556195.1 Sepiola atlantica
AGCTATGTGGTGTTACTTGAGGTAACATCACTTGGAGTAGATGCCCCATTTCTCGTATGAGCAAATGTATCGCCATGTCGAGGAGATCTTTTATTTGAGCTTAGAATACTTGGTCAGGGTTTACTAGTAGAGTGAACTATCCTCATCCCAGGTTGTTCTGACAAACCATTGTACAGAGAGACAGAAGACACTCGAGGATGGTGTCTAGTAGGTAATTCAAACTTTTCTCTCTTTTTGTTTTTTTTTACTTCAGTCTCCTAAATGTGTGTGGGTGGGTGATCGGGTGTGTGTGTGTGTGTGTGTGTGTGTGTGTGTGTGTGTGTGTGTGTGTGTGTGTGTGTGTGTGTGTGTGTGTGTGTGTGTGACTTAAAATATATGTAAAATAAAGAACTAAAAACTAAAAATCAGATTTCTTCTTCTTGTGCCATTCCTAAGCGAACTTTATTTTACCAACAATGGCACCGAAATGATCAAAGCCAAACGGTTGCCTGCTAAAACAATGGTTATTTGTCATCGGAATTACTCGAGAGATTTATAAAAAACCTCGAACTTAGATTTTTTTCAAACAATAACAAAACGAAAAAATAGTTTCATGAATTAAATCGTTTAAGCTGTTAATTAACAACATAGAATTGTTTATTTACTCAAAGCGAAAAATGATTTAAAAAACGAATTGAAAAATGTTCTGGCAGCAGAAAGGAAAGCAGCCGAAAACTTCGGGGTGGGATACTATTTGATTCCTTACAATTCTTGGGTGGGGTACTAGTTTATTCCTTACAATTCCTGGGTGGGGTACTAGTTTATTCCTTACAATTCTTGGGTGGGGTACTAGTTTATTCCTTACAATTCTTGGGTAGGGTACTAGTTTATACCTTACAATTCTTGGTTGGGGTACTATTTGATTCTTTACAATTCTTGGGTAGGTACTAGTTTATACCTTACAATTCTTTGGTGGGGTACTACTTGATTCCTTATAAATCTTTGGTTGGGGTACTAGTTAATTTCTTACAATTCTTGGGTGGGGTACTATTTGATTCTTTACAATTCTTGGGTAGGTACTAGTTTATACCTTACAATTCTTGGGTGGGGTACTAGTTTATACCTTACAATTCTTGGGTGGGGTACTAGTTTATACCTTACAATTCTTGGGTGGGGTACTACTTGATTCCTTATAAATCTTTGGTTGGGGTACTAGTTGAGTCTTTACAATTCTTGGGCGGGGTACTAGTACTAGTTTTTTTACAATTCTTGGGCGGGGTACTAGTACTAGTTTTTTTACAATTCTTGGGTGAGGTAATAGTTTATTCCTTACAATTTTTAGATGGGGTACTAGTTGATTCCTTTAGAATTTTGGATGTGGTACTAGTTGATGCCTTAAACATAGTAGAAAAAATGACATGCGAACTATTTTTTTCACAACAAAAACTAGTGAAATAATGGAAGATTTTTTACACTAGTAATTCTTGGTTTTATTTAGTTTGTCAGTTTTACCGCATATCAACCCGTTTTTTAGTCATTTAATATCAATGCAATACCAATCATCAATGATTAATTTAACACAAATCACCATTTTGCCAATAGTTTTGGGGAAATTATGGATGTATTATAGGTATGTTCAATAAACAACGAAAAAAGCGGACAATTGTCACTTGTTTATAAAACTTTAATTAAAACGTATAAAATATCGTTCGCAATGACCTCTTAACGATAAGCCATTCTGACTTCCTTAAATAAAGTTTGGTGGAACAAAAACGTAAACAAAACACATATCAGCAGCAGCAGCAGTCGGTCGCAAAACAAAGGAAAATCTCCACAAAAAACAAACGAAACTGAGACGTAAGGGTCTACTGTGAATTAGGGGTCAGATTTATGGAGACATGCTAAGTGGGGAGTTGAGCAGCAAGATGTTTGCTCAAGTTACATTGAAATGTCTTCATGATGGTACAGTCATGGAAATAGGGAGCAGGAAGAGAATTCCAAAGGCTAGCAGTTCGAGGGCAGAAGCTATAAGAGTAGAAAGCCTTCTGGTATCTAGGGACCGTTACAGTGTAGGGGTGGGATTTTGTTGATTGTCGGATTGGTCGGCGGTATTTACGTCGAGGTGGCACCAGTGCAGCAAGTTCATCGGAGCACATTCCATTGAAATACTTGTAAAACAAGCACAGGAATGCAACATTGCGGTGATGGGACAGGGGCTGGAGCTTGGTAGACAGTATGAGACCTATTAGATTATAGGCTCTTTTTGGGGGACTCGGTCTAAGTGGTGGATGCATCAGCCCAGGCGTGACGACAATACTCCATGCATGGACGAATGGTGGCTTTGTAGCGATATAGGATACTGGCAAGTGTAAGAAGTTTTCTAGTCCGGTAAAGGGAGCCCACCTTCTTTGCAGCCGCCTTGGCAACATCTTCTACATATGTGTTCAAATTCATGTTACCTGTGAATGTTAGGCCGAGGGGTCTGAACATTGAACTCTCTTGAACTTCATTAAAAAAAAACAGAAGACATTTGTATAAACAGACAACATCGGAACAAAACTTCTTTTGTATTGAGATTTGTAAGAAACTGAAAAAATCGTTTGTAGCAAAATAATTTTCCATAATTCGGACGACACTCTTGTCAGACATCAGAACAACATTAACAAAATTACTAAAAACGCTCTCTCGACTGCATCGATCTTTTTCTCGTCTGCTCACGTCAACTTCGTTTTTTTCCCGTCTGCCTCCCTGTTGTCATATCTTGTCTCTTAAAAAGGGTCGGTGTCCACACCTGCAAATCACCAAATACCTACAAAAACCCACAACTCTGAGCATGCGCTTCCCCCCACTTGCAAATGTCCGCTTAACAAGCAAGACATCACAGTAAATGTTTATCTCTATTGTTACAATTAATAGTGTTGCAAGATGGTGATATTTCTCTTGGATGACTTTTTCTACTGGTTAGGACGTCCTTCTTTTATCAGAGTGAAATTCTTCATTCTGTGTTCGAATCTTCACCTTTATTGAAAAAAACACAGAAGACATTTGTATAAAAACATAGAATTCATTAGATTAGCAGATTTACCATTTATGGGTGTTAAATAGTACGACGACTGTTCTTCTAATTTGGGGTTTTGTGAATCTTCTACGTATTTGTTCCAATTCACATTACCTGTGAATGTTAGGCTAAGGTGTTTGAATGTTTCACTCTAAGGTAGAGTGCTATTAACCATGGCAATCGATGGTTGAAAAGGTTTCTTTTAATTGTTCATTGTTTGAATCTGAATAAATATGATTTTGCTATGAAAATGTTGCTTTTGTTTTCAATTCTCGAATGACATTTTTGAGGAATGTGACAATTTTCTTTCGTCACTTTTGACGGAATGGCTACTCTTTAACTAAGATCAAAGTGTAGTATCTGTTCCGATGGATACTGCACCCCATAGACTGGTATTGTCTTGGCCTTCGGGGCTTGATTTACGCCGGTCTATGGGTCTGTCCTGTGCAGTTCTAGGAGGTCCACCCTCCCAGGCTTTGCCTCCCCTCTTTGGAGGGGAGTAAGTTTATTGCTTACTGCCTGAGGCGCCCCTTCCGGGGAATGCCGACGGGGCTGCCCAGGCAATTTTTAAACCCCACTTACCCGACCCGACCTTGGGTTACATCTTACTTGTGGGAGTAAGATAAAAACTGGCCTTGTGCCTAACTCCTGGAGAGGAGTAAATCAATATTCTATTTTATTTATTAGCTTAAAAATTAAAAATTATCGAAATTACAAAAATAAGTATACCATGGTTAGATGGGGTCCAGGGTTGGGAGCAGACGTACGCAGGAGCTATTATTCCTTACCGAACAACGCCGGGTAGGTCTTCTAGCACCATGTGATAACGAATAAAGTCTTTTGCCTTTTTTTTTCTTTCGGGGGGAACGCTATAAAATAAATATTGAATTCGAGATTAAACCTAAATAAGTACATGCGTAGCAGTCATAGACATTAACGTTTGTTTTCTCTCGCGGAGAGCAGCCCCTGTGAGGTGGTTGGGTCACACGATAACCAATCAGTCTCCAACTATTGAAGGACTACTTCCAAAACCCTTTGAGAGTTACATAGCAGTCACAGAGAGCTTCCCGGCACCTACGAAGAAATACGTTCCCTTTTCCTGCCTCTGTCTACTCGATAGCCGAGTGAAGCTATCTTCACTTGAAGATATACCGTTCTAAGAAAATAATTTTGGCAGCCGAACGTTTTTTAATTCATTACTTCCTTCACCGTGACACTGTTTTAACTTTCGGCAACCTATACCCAACGGTGTACGTCATTCAAATAAATATATTATTTGTTATTTATAGAAGAGTTTTGTTTTCTTTTCATTTGACGATACTTTTATTACGCAATATATTATAGGGGTGGGTCTTACAGTTTGTGGTAGTAACCATTAGAGGAAGTCTTAAAACAGTCAAATGTGTTTTTCAATCAAATTAGCAAATATATGCTCCCTCCGGTTGCATAGTTTTGCTAGGCCCGGAGGATATAATGATTGTATAATTGTGAAAGAACTTCATAAAATACGTAGTCAAAGCAAAATAAATCGATTTGTGCTATTAAAATAATTTCCAACACCATTAATAATGTTTACCCATTCATTTATTTGTTTTATTATCGTTTATGTTTGAATTCATGTTTTGAAACATGACGTAAATCATAAATCTATGGCGTCACGCCAAAGCTATAATTATTTTGTTATGGTAATGTTTTAAGCTCTATTTATAAGGAAGTCTAAATAGATGAGTTGGTAGAAACATCAGACTAAAGATCTCAAGGTTACGGTTTCGATTTCCGGTCATGGCATCCGCTTTATTTGTTGGGAATCAGGCAGATATGTAGGATGGAAGTGGCAAACTCTCATTCTAACATTTAATAACAACTTTATTGGGTCGTCTTCGTTTGTACGTGAACAAAGCGGAAAGAGGTTAATATGTCCATAAGTATGGACGAAGACAGAAGTAAAGGAAGTCCATTACTATAATTCCCCATGAGTATTGATTTACTCCTCTCCAGGAGTTAGGCACAAGACCAGTTTTTATCTTACTCCCACAAGTAAGATGTGACCCAAGGTCGGGTCAGGAAAGTGGGGTTTGAAAAGCCAGCGCCCGAGAAAGTGAGCACTCTGGCCATTAAAAATTGCCTGGGCAGCCCCGTCGGCATTCCCCGGTAGGGGCGCCTCAGG
The DNA here is from genome assembly GCA_963556195.1 of Sepiola atlantica. Lineage (NCBI taxonomy): Eukaryota > Metazoa > Mollusca > Cephalopoda > Sepiida > Sepiolidae > Sepiola > Sepiola atlantica. Next base: position 11,965,289 of record OY744538.1, read on the forward strand.
CAGTAAGCAATAAACTTACTCCTCCCCAAAAAGGGGAGGCGAAACCTGGGAGGGTGGACCTCCTAGCACTGCACAGGACCGACCCATAGACCGGCGTAAATCAAGCCCCGAAGGCCAAGACAATACCAGTTTATGGAGTGTAGTATCCATCGGAACAGATACTACACTTTGATCTTGGCCAAAAGGCCAATAATTCCCCATGAGTAGGGAAGAGAGAATAGTTCATAATATGGAATGTTTGTATACCGGCTACATTGTCAGGACGCGTCCATGGGTGTATATAAGTATGTGTGTCTGTACACCGGTGTGAAAGACAGTTCACGTGTAAGCAGTTTGTGTGTGTGTGTGTGTTATATTAAGTCTACGTGTATGAGGCAGTAGCCTTTTGGATCCTTGTCTTCTTGTCGAAGTTGAACGCAGGGCCAAAGGCCCGGGAAGATGTCTGTTGCGTCCCCATGGAGGAGTGACGTGTGTTTGGCTGTGCCAAAGAAGGAAAGCGAAAGGAAAGGCGTCTCGTGCCGAAGAAGAAAAAGAGAGAGTGAGCAGATGGCGCTCAAGTGTTTATATAGTTATGCTAGCTATCCGATATTCGCCTAAGAGAAGGCCACTGATTGGTCAAGCCAAGGAGGAAGTAGATTGCTTGAACCAATCAGAGGACAGCTAAGAAGTCATTGATATTTAAACAATATGGCGGCTGTGCTACAGATACTCTATCTGTCCTAACCTTTCTGTGGACATGATAGAATCTGATAGTGCCTATATCCTCTCCAGGCTACATACAGCACCCCGTGTTCCCAAATGGGCACCCATTTAGTACTGGCCAGGCTCAACGTTGTTTATTATCAATATTCTCTATTTCTAAAAGTAGTTGAGATCTCTGATATTTCGAAATGAGATAAATTCCGCAATGTATTTATTACGTTTTAAAAAATCCACAATGTATTTATTACGTTAAAAAATTGTATTGTGTTTATTACGTTAAACAAAATTCCGCAATGTATGTATTACGTTAAAAAAAATCCACAATATATTTATTACGTTAAAAAAAATTCCCCAATGTATGTATTACGTTAAAAAAAATCCACAATGTATTTATTACGTTAAAAAAATTGTAATGTATTTATTACGTTAAAAAAAATTCCGCAATGTATTTATTACGTTAAAAAAATGTAATGTATTTATTACGTTAAAAAAATTCCGCAATGTATTTATTATGTTAAAAAAGATTCTGCAATGTATTTATTACGTTAAAAAAATTCTGCAATGTATTTATTACGTTAAAAAAATTCTGCAATGTATTTATTACGTTAAAAAAATTCTGCAATGTATTTATTACGTTAAAAAAAATTCTGCAATGTATTTATTACGTTAAAAAAAATTCTGCAATGTATTTATTACGTTAAAAAAAATTCTGCAATGTATTTATTACGTTAAAAAAAATTCTGCAATTTATTTATTACGTTAAAAAAAATCTGCAATTTATTTATTACGTTAAAAAAAAATCTGCAATGTATTTATTACGTTAAAAAATTGCAATGTATTTATTACGTTAAAAAAAATTCTGCAATTTATTTATTACGTTAAAAAAATTCTGCAATTTATTTATTACGTTAAAAAAATATGCAATGTATTTATTACGTTAAAAAATTGCAATGTATTTATTACGTTAAAAAAAATTCTGCAATTTATTTATTACGTTAAAAAAATTCTGCAATTTATTTATTACGTTAAAAAAATATGCAATGTATTTATTACGTTAAAAAAAATTGCAATGTATTTATTACGTTAAAAAGTTGTGACAGACGGACAAAATGTAAAAAGATGACACGAACAAAACAGATACGTCCAACTATTATAACGCAAACCCAAAGTAAAGTACAAACACAGACTAACGTTTATTTTTGTTTGTTTTTCTCCCCTGCAAACAGCAACCTGTTCAGCGTCAACTAAGTTTCGACTAACACAACATCTGTAAATAATCGCCATTGCTTCACTGCAAAACGGCTATTAATAAAAAGTCAACCAGAATTCTTTCATTTCTTTTTTCTTATTTTTTTAATTTTTTTTTTATATTTTGTTGGCGGGATATATGACGAGCCGTTAGGACGTCCTTCCCGCGCCTCGTCAGTTTTACGCGACATTTATGAAATGCGTCCTCGCATCTTCGTCAGGGAGTTTGTCCGTCGGTCAACCGGTAATTAGGTCTGTCACGTTTTAATAGACGCATCTAAAATCAGATGCGTCCAAGTGGATCTGTCCGTTTGAGATGGCACTTTGTTGGTGTGTCACGCTTATAGCATTTTCGTTGGTCTGTCATGAAATAATATTTTCGTCGGTCTGTCACGTTTGAGTTTGTAAATAGCATTGCCGTTTGGGCTTCTGTCACGTTTAGGTTTCAAATAGCATTTTCGTTGATAAACGCGCAGTTTGAATGCACGTATCTTATGAGTATTCGTTTTTGTTTAGTTATGCGTGGGATATATGAACCTCTCTCTCTCTCTATCTCTCTCTCTCTCTATCTATCTCTCTCTATCTCTCTCTCTATCTCTCTCTCTCTATCTATCTCTCTCTCTATCTATCTCTATCTCTCGCTATCTCTCTCTATCTATCTCTCTATCTCTCTCTCTATCTATCTCTCTCTCTATCTATCTATCTCTCTTTCTCTATCTCTTTCTCTCTCTCTCTCTCTCTCTCTCTTTCTCTCTCTCTCTCTATCTATCTATCTATGTCTCTCTCACACGTCCTTATCACCCCATCGCATCCCGCTGTCCACATCAGTTCCCTCAGAGAAGCGAAGTTAGTGACACGGTTTTCACGGTCACGTTCCTAGGTAAGGATGGGGGTAGAGGTAACGGCCAGCAGCAACGAATGAACGAAAATATGGAACAGGGGGAAAAAAAACGCATGAACTTGACATCCTAACGCCAAAATGTGGCGATGATAGCAACAGACGGTATTAATTGGGGCGGGAAAAACGAGGAATGATGACTAACGGTCGTTTCAGCTAAAAGACGGTCAGCCATTGGCTGATTCTGACACCCATGAAACTTTTAAAGAGGTGGAGCAACAGAATTCTTTTTTCTACGGATGCGCAGAAGAGAAGAAATGCACTATTTTTTTTTATTATATGCTGGAGAATTATTGGTCTAATAGATATGATCTCAGACTATGGAACTGACTATAATATCGTTAAATTACGTACTCATAGCATTAAGCAACCTATGTGTAATATACAGTATGAAGATTTATTTAGTATACAATAAACGATACTCACATACATACGGGGCTGCCCAGGCAATTTTTAATGGCCAGAGTGCTCACTTTCTCGGGCGCTGGCTTTTCAAACCCCACTTTCCTGACCCGACCTTGGGTCACATCTTACTTGTGGGAGTAAGATAAAAACTGGCCTTGTGCCTAACTCCTGGAGAGGAGTAAATCAATACTCATGGAGAATTATAGTAATGGACTTCCTTTACTTCTGTCTTCGTCCATACTTATGGACATATTAACCTCTTTCCGTTTTGTTCACGTACCAACGAAGACGAACCAATAAAGTTGTCACAATTAATAGTGTTGCAAGATGGTGATATTTCTCTTGGATGACTCTTCTTCTACTGGTCAAGACGATTTCTTTCTTTTATCAGAGTGAAATTCTTCATTCTGTGTCCGAATCTTCACCTTTATTGAAAAAAACACAGAAGACATTTGTATAAAAACATAGAATTCATTAGATTAGCAGATTTACCATTTATGGGTGTTAAATAGTACGACGACTGTTCTTCTAATTTGGGGGTTTGTGAATCTTCTACGTATTTGTTTCAATTCACATTACCTGTGAATGTTAGGCCTAGGGGTTTGAATATTGTACTCTAAGGTAGAGTGCTATTAACCATGGAAATCGATGGTTGAAAAGGTTTCTTTTAATTGTTCATTGTTTGAATGTGAATAAATATTATTTTGCTATGAAAATGTTGCTTTTGTTTTCAATTCTCGAATGACATATTTGAGGAATGTGACAATTTTCTTTCGTCACTTTTGACGGAATGGCTACTCTTTGGCTAAGATCAAAGTGTAGTATCTGTTCCGATGGATACTGCACCCCCATAGACTGGTATTGTCTTGGCCTTCGGTGCTTGATTTACGCCGGTCTATGGGTCTGTCCTGTGCAGTTCTAGGAGGTCCACCCTCCCAGGCTTTGCCTCCCCTCTTTGGGGAGGAGTAAGTTTATTGCTTACTGCCTGAGGCGCCCCTACCGGGGAATGCCGACAGGGCTGCCCAGGCAATTTTTAATGGCCAGAGTGCTCACTTTCTCGGGCGCTGGCTTTTCAAATCCCACTTTCCCGACCCGACCTTGGGTCACATCTTACTTGTTGGAGTAAGATAAAAACTGGCCTTGTGCCTAACCTCCTGGAGAGGAGGTAAATAAACATACATAACTATTTATAGTTATCTATAGACTTAACTTAAGAGAGCTTCACCACTTGTTTGAAAACAAAATTCCACCACTTATCACGATGTGAGGCCAGTCTTTAAGCTGTCAGGTGTGGCATGACAGTCTCAACCATTATCTGGTCAGCCCATCTCTTTGGTGGTCTTCCTCTTCATCTTTCTTGAATTAAATATTCTTAATATGATTTCTTTACATAGCTGGGGTCTGGTAGCCGGGAAACATGTCCAAACCACGTTAACCTTTTTTTTCTTCTCGAATAACGTTGTTGATGGATCTGTTAATATTAAGCCTCTTTCTGGTACCTGCATTTCTTCGTATATCTTGCAAACATACTCCAAGGATATTTCTTAAACATTTCATTTTAAAGACGTATAGCTTCCTCTCATGCTCTGCCAGTATATTTCTATGTTCACTTGCATGTACAGCAACAGGAACTAGAAATGCATTGTAAAGTCTAAACTTCAGAGGCGTTCACATGTTCTTCCTATTCCATTCTTTTAGACGTCCGAATGCAGAAGTTGCTATTTCCATTTTTCTGCTAATGCCAGATGAGGATCATGGAACCACTGAGCGAAGACACACAAAATCTATAGACTAAAAAGCCATTGCTCAAAAGAGGTTGATTTGCCATAAAACAGACGAACCAAACGTCTGATTAGGAAGATATGTGTGTCTGTCTCTGCGTCTGCATGTTAGCAGAAATCTATCATTTGATCTTTACTGTTCCTGGTTTTTCATAAACGACCTCCTGATGACATTGAGTTTGAGATGGGTATATTTGCTGACGACACCACGCTCTACTCTCGTCATGTGAGCAAAACGGACGCGCACATATCTGAGACAATGGCTGAATCCTTAGAAAATGACCTCCGGTGTTTAGTGGATTAGGGTCATAAATGGATGGTAAATTTTAATGCCGCAAAGACAAAGCTCCTTTCCTTCAATAACTACAAGAAACCTTTTCAACCAACGATTGCCATGGCAAATAAAACCCTACCCGAGAGTCCAACATTCAAAATCCTCAGCCTAACATTCACAGGTAACATGAATTAGAACAAATACATTGAAGACATTGCCAAGGTTGTTGCAAGGAAAGTGGGTTCCCTCTACCATGCTAAAAAACTTCGCACACCTGACATTATCCTATATATCTACCAAACCACCATCCACCCATGCATGGAGTATTGTTGCCACATCTGGGCTGGTGCACCAACCACTAGTCTCTCCCTCTTAGACCTAAAAAAGAGTCGCCAACTTAATAGGTCCCTCACTATCCACCAAGCTTCAGCCCCTTGTTGCATCGTTGTGCTTGTTTCGCCAACTTAATGCTTCCTTCACTATCAATCAAGCTCCAGACCCTGTCCCATCGCTGCAATGTTGCATCGTTGTGCTTGTTTTACAAGTACTTAAACGGATTGTGTACCGATGAACTTGCTGTCCTAGTGCCCCCTCGACGTAAATGTACTAGACGAACCCGACAATCAGCTAAAGGTCCCCAGATGCCATGGAGTTTTCTACTCCAATATATATATATATATATATATATATATATATATATATATATATATATATATATATATATAGAGAGAGAGAGAGAGAGAGAGAGAGAGAGAGAGAGAGAGAGAGAGATCCATGTATAGTAAAAATCCACAGGGTAGAAATCCAAAGGGAATCAAACCGGGCTTATAAAAGAGTGCTCAATAAATATATAGAGCTGTATTGTGAATGCTTTTATTCGAACATGTAGAAGGTCTGCTACACTGGCATGTCGATGTTATCGATCTACAGCTATCTACAGCTATCAAGAAACTTCTTCCTGGACTTCACCGACCGGGTCGGATCACAAAAAAACCTTCTGCCTGATGAGACCTCAGCTCTTGATAGATGTAGATCGATAACATCGACATGCCAGCGTGGAGACCTTCTACATGTTCGAATAAAAGCATTCCCTATATATATATCACTCTCTATCCCCTCTATTTTACTCTACCTCCTTCTATCTCTATCCCTCTTTCTCCTTCTCCCCCCCCCTCTCTCTCTCTCTCTCTTTCTCTCTCTCTCTCTTCCTTTTTCTGGCAACTGGAAAAAAACTTGCTCTAAATGTCGATTCCGCACCCCTGACCATTTGTGTTCTTGTTGACCTCAAAGGAATGAATATTACAAAAACTGTGTCCATATTCTGTCCGAGGCAATGCTGTAAAGGAATATATTAGCTTTATGGGTGTGCCTAGTGTAATTTCGGACTTTTATGGTGACGCACACAGACAACTGCCCTTCACATAATAGATGGCGAATATTCACATGCTAAACGATACGCGTTTAGAGATATAAACAAGTATATGCTTAGCTAACATTTATGTAATTACGTTAGAAAAGGATATTGTGAAGCCGACGTTTGGATATACAAAAAAAAGGAAAACGGCTGAAGGCCACCATTAACTCGAAACCTCTATTACGTGCATGATAAAAAAAGAGAGGGAAAATCCTTTTCGTCTGGTGTCAAATTTTTTAAGAGGCATCGAGTTTCATCCTAAATACATGCCCACTCCACCATAAATTATGTTTGTGTAAAATACTTTCAATGCTGCCACACCCATTTCGTTGAAGCACCTCCACATCGCTAACATGCATCCACATCTCACACCTAGGATTTTACGACGACACTGCATATATATATATATATATATATATATATATATATATATATATGCTGCTGGCCTCTGGAACTCCCTCCCTGCCCCCTGTTTCCCCGACAGTACTGACATGCAGAAATTTAAAACTAATGTAAACAGACACCTCGCTGCTAAGATCCCAATTTAAGCTGAACCACCAATCCTTCCCCCCCTTTTCCTTTTTTCTCAGTAGCCCCTTACGTTTACAGTGGCGTCCTGCCTTGTTTGGGGTGAACCATGTAAAAAAAAAAAAAAAAAAAAAAAAAAAAAATATAGAATTACCGGTTGGCCACCAGAAATTAGCTTGGAATTTAGGAGGAATTTAACTTTGTAAATACCAAGTCGGCGAGTATTCACAGCCAGCGGCGAAGAGTGATCAACAACAACAACAACAAATCGTGTTGGATCTCGCAATGAAGCTAGTGGCACTGCTTGTTATTAAATTCACTCAGAGTGCCCAACCTTAGTAAATAGGGGCTATACAATAATATCTATAAATAAATATTCATTATTTATTACCTACAGACATCGATGTTTCATGCTTACGCAATCTTCAGTGCAGGAAGCTAGTTCCCGACGATTGACGGGCGCGAACTCCAACTACAAATCGCCACTGAGAGGAGAGTTACCGGTTGACCACCAGAAATCAGCTCAGAATTTAGGAGGAATTTAACTTTGTAAATACCAAGTAAAATATACGTAATAGGAAAAATAAATAAAAAGATTAATATCATATTGACATTGACACTAATAAAATTAAAGACGAACAATAGATTTGAAACAAATTAACAAAATAGTAATTTCAAACTGTCGTGAGTGGTCAATGAGGATGAAAAAACTGATGAGGGAGAGCGCAGACCAGACGCCCACTGAAAGGGTGCGGGGTGTACTGGCACCTTGGAGAGACTTATTGGCACTCAAATTCCAGAGAAGACTAACGGTCGTTGCTAGTGGGATGTCAATGGTAAACGGCTTTTACGATAACGCGAAATTATTTGTAATGGTTATCGAAAGAAGTGGATGAGGTGAAAAGTGCTTGAAATCTGGGGAGACTTGTTGTCACTCGGACTCCAGGGAAGACCACGTTATTGCCAGTGAGCAATCACTGATGATGACTTGTGTTAAAATTATTAGTGAGGAAATAATTATAACAGTAACACTAAGCCGAAGAGCAATAATAATAAAAAGAAGAAGTGTTTAAGGCGGAAATTAAGGGGGAAAAAAACACGCATGAAATACCAACAAGCCGCGCGTGCGTGGTCCCCCTCTGTATGTGACTCGATGTTGCGAGCGTAAAATGCAATAAATTTGGGCAATTATGGGCATTTTTGACCCCCCCCCCTTTGACCCCCTGGAGGCGCGAACCAGAATTTTATGAGGTCAAGGATGCTCATTTTATATCCAGAACAATTGCCTGTACATTTTGGCCAAGTTTCAGAAAAATTAAATGGATGGATCAAACGTTATGGGGCAAAAAATGTCATTTTTTGCCATTTTGGGGCCTTTTGACCCCCTGGGGGCTAACCAGATTTTTTTTTTAAATCGGAGAATGTCACCTTCTAACCTGACCAAAGTTACAACTTCATGCAAAATTTCAGAGAAATTCAATGGATGGTTGCGGAGAAAAATCCGATGGACGGACGGACGGACATGTCTCAAAACATAAGTCCCTCGATTTTATAAATCGGGGGACCAATAATCACGGAATAAGAAGATGATGGTTAATTTGCGGATATTTTTGGCCGACGTTAGGGCAGCGCCGGTGCGCGGCTTCGGCAGCACCGCTACTCCGTATATATTTATGTGTTCAGAATGTTAGCATTCCAATGAAAACAAAGTAACAACTCGAAGACAATACAGAATTCAAAAAGACATTTAATATTTGTGAACCCGACTGGGTTTTCACTATGAAATTTTGTCCATTGAGAATGATTATGATTATCTGTAAATGATGTGTGTGTAGGTAGAGTGGAGAAGTCTTGGATACTGAATTGTGCGTTTATGTGTGAGCGCATATGGAGGCAAAGTGTCTATTTAGAATGTGTATCAGAAAGTCTGTAAATTGAGTTCACGAGAATGTGTTCAACAAAATATGAGTAGAAGTATATGTGCGTATGCGTGTGTGTAAGTAGAGTAAAGTCTTACGTCCCAAGATATTGTGCTTGTGTGTGAGCGCACACGTGCTGTCTTTATAGCAGCCAGCAGACCGAGCAGACTGTGGCTTGTGTGTCGTCAGTCGAGGCCGGAAGAAAAAGACTGAATTTTGCCTATGTCGCTCTTTTTATAGTTACAATAGTAACGCCACCTGTCTTTACCTAAGGGCAGACAACTCGTGTCTGAAACCGACCCCTAGTGTGAGTCTATGTAAATGTGTTTAAAAAAGGAGAGTAATTCTACAAATTAGATAGATGTTTTTTGTGTTTTATCTTGTTTCAAAATAGGAATTAACATAAAGAAATGAACCATAAAGTATCTTAAATATTATACTAAACTATAAATGTCAGCACCGTACGGTATTACCGTAATAGACGCAAGGTGTCAGGGTATGGTAATATTTTTTATTGTCACCGCTTACGTAAAGAATAGGAAAAATAAGAATTAGTGTTTGAGTGGACGAATAATATAAAAACACATATTATGAAGTAAATAATCACAGACTAAGAAAAAGATTTTTAATTAAGTATAACAAGCCGCGCGTGCGTGGTCCCCCTCTGTATGTGACTCGATGTGGCGAGTGTAAAATGCAATAAATTTGGGCAATTTGGGGCATTTTTGGCCCCCTTTTGACCCCCTGGGGACACGAACCAGAATTTTTCTGAGGTCAAATATTCTCATTTTATATCCAGAACAATTGCCTCTACATTTTGGCCAAGTTTCAGAAAAATTGAATGGATGGATCAAACGTTATGGGAGAAAAGGGTCATTTTTTGCCATTTTGGGGGCTTTTGACCCCCTGGGGGCGCGAACTAGATTTTTTCCAATGTCAGCGGTACTTATTTTCTATTAGGAACAATTGGCTCCACATTTTGGCCAAGTTTCAGAGAAATTGAATGGATGGATGAAAAGTTATGGGGCAAAACATGTCATTTTTTGCCATTTCGGGGCTTTTTGACCCCCTGGGGGGGGGCTAACCAGATTTTTTTTTTAAATCGGAGAATGTCACTTTCTAAGCTGACCAAAGTTCATGGAAAATTTCAGAGAAATTCAATGGATGGTTGCGGAGAAAAATCCGGACGGACGGACGGACGGACATGCCTCAAAACATAAGTCCCCCGATTTTATAAATCGGGTGACCAATAAGAATGTTGTGTGTGTGTTTTTAAGTTTACAAATACGACTGAATATAATGAAACACAACAGCTTACCTTGTTATCGTAACTGAAACATGGTGACAGAATATGAACATTTTGTTTGACACCGCTTACGGATAGCGTGTGAAGCTACATGTTGCTGTGAAATGTGAAAGTTTACAAGGATTTCATAAATATGTGTGTTCCAATACTCGTTCCTTCGGGGGACCCGGTAGCATCAAACAAAACACAACGATAGAGACAAGGGCGTGCTCGAGAAACTCTGTTTCTTTATTCTTCACCACCAGCTAGTGTAAGTTGGGTAAGCACATATATATATATAATTAAATATTTCTTTGTTAGCAAAAGTCCTTTGGCATTATTGTTCTTTCCCTTGTCTTGCGAAGAAACCTCTTTTTTACCTTGACGGCGGTTGATTTTCGAATCTACCCAACGCAGGTTATTTTCACGAAAACCAGGCAGAGTGATTAACCTTGCAACCTAGAGGGAAACACGACAATACGTTTTGTAGCAGTCTGCTCCCGAAATCCAGAGAAGGATTGTGATCCCCACGCCAGTTGTTTACAGCAGTTCAGCCGTGGTGGGGGTACCTCTCTTCGGGGCTGACTCACGACAAGTTTTTCTCTATATCCTCCCAACTCGATCTCTGCTACGCAACCACTCCTTCTTCCTTCGTTTAAAACCGCCGTTTTAATTTCTGACTTTGCACTCCGGGTGCCTTCTTCTTTTGGCCTCGTGCACTTGACTCTTTTGAAGGTTACCGAGTCGTTTTTTTTTACGACGTAATACTCCGAAATGAACTCGTCGACCTCACACACATCGGCTCGTTCAAAAGTCACCGATTCATTTCCGTTGTTCTTTTATGCCTAATTGACAATCTATCTAGTCTTCGGCTTTTCTTCATTATTGCGGGGTCATGCCCTTAGCCTCCCCGTGACGTCTTATGCGTTATTACTCAACATGTCTGCATCATTATTTTATATTTGCATCTCTATTTCTATGGTAATCAAAGATATTATATTATTTAATTATTATCAACTAATAATAACTGCAAAAATGTATCAGCATTAGTATTTACTATAAGTAGCTGAATTTGCTGCTGAGGACGAAGAAGGCGGCTATTTTAATTAAATCTGTTGCTGATAGCAAAGATGGCAGAAACCCAAAGAGTATTAATAGTCGGATAAAGTATTTTACGAAAGGAATCGAATCGAATAACATTTTATTATTCTGAAGAACAGGGTGGCACAAGGCACACAAGAAAGTGGCTATTCAGAAAGAAATATTGATATTGTAGAGTAGGACGGAGGCTATCGATGACAAACTTCGATAAATAGACTGGTTTTATATTATATATTAGATAAGATAAGATAGAGTATAACACATACACACACACACACACATACATATATATATATATATATATATATATATATATATATATATATATATATATATATATATATATATATATAACGTAAGGTATGTATATATGTGTTCATATTTTGTACGTACAGGATTCACTCCTAAACCAATTACCCGATTATTATGAATTTTGGAAGACAACTGCTAGGCGTAATGGATCCAAATGTGGGCTATATTAAGTGTAATTTAGTTTTATGCAAAAGGGGTTAAAAGTGGAGGCGAAAAAACTTCGTGAAATATCAGATACTTCTGATTTTTGTGAAATTTTAACAATAGCTATTAGACATCAATTAATTAGTATTTCCCAAATTTCAGTTTCTTTGGAGTATTTAAACAGAGGTTTTTTTTGGGGGGGGCATAATATGAGCTCAACCTCCCATTTAAAAATTCAAAACTATTTCAGATTTGCATTAAATCTTGTCCATAGTCATTAGACACCAATTAAGCAAGCTTCCCTGAATTTCAATAACTTCTTAAGACTACGTAATCTTAAGCCTTAGATTTAAACATTTTCTAGATCTAAAGATCATCTCATGGATTTTGATCAAAATTAGAATTAAGATTCTAGACACGAAGTTAAGTATCAATATATCTTCCGTGGACCGCAAATAAAAATAGAAAGTCCACGGAAGTATTTTAAAAAGGCCCTAATTCCCCAACTTACATCCTAATAAGCTCTTTTTTTTTATCTACGGTTGAACTGAACATCATTCTGTTGGATTTATTACATTTTGAACATTTCTAACGCAGTCTCCACGAAATCTCTTTTTCCATCTTTAAATCTTTCGTCACCGGACACTTTGTTAACGGACATTCACCAATTGGACAGACTCTATATTTTGATAACCTTTTTATATACACAGTCTTACTTCCCGTTGCTTTATATTGTTTCTTAAATTTTTTTCAAATTTTGAATTTTGGCTTTTCCACTGCCAACTTATCCATCTATGTAATTCCTCTGCTGATAAGATTTTAATCTTTGAAAAGCCTGGCTTGAGGAAAGAATAATACACATGTTTTTTATCGAGTACACCTTGCATTGAACAATCGAAGATGAAATAGATTTGTCATTCGCACATCTTTATTTCTCTTCCTTCATTTATCTTTATAATTGCTCTATTTCGTATATTGAGCTTGAATCATTTCACTATAGGTTCAATTCTCTAAAAGTATACTTTTAGTCTCATATTTTATATATATATATATATATATATATATATATATATATATATATATATATATATATATATATATATATATATATATATAGGGTTAATACAACAAAAGATATAAGAGGCAACTAATATCTTTAATTAGTGAACATCCGGATAAAAATAAAGCTCAATATACTGGATAGAGCATTAATAGCAATAGATAAAGTGAAAGAATAAAATGAGGTGTGAATCAAATTTTATTACAGTTCAATGTTCAGGCAAAGTACTTTTTTTCGTTTTTTTTTTTTCGTTTTTGGACCACCATTAAACCACTTGGATTATTTTTTAATCAACCTCTTTGATATCTTTCCTGGAGCTATTTTAAACTTTTTAACTTGGATGAACTGTATAGGTTTACAAAAAAGTATGTTTTGGGCCGATATATGTGATGTATTATATACCTTTATGTATTTTTATATATATTTTTTTTAGATATTTTCAAAGTTTAAGTTTTATTACCTGCAATAATGTCATTGCGGTAATGGTTCTCCGAGGAGAAGATTTTCTTTGAAAACTCATGAGTTAAGGACTTTAAAATACTTTGCCTGAACATTGAACTGTATTAAAATTTGATTCGCACCTTATTTTATTCTTTCACTTTATATATATATATATATATATATATATATATATATATATATATATATATATATATATATATATATATATATAAGTAAGACATATGAAATTGGAATATTTATGGACATCATACGATAGCAATCACAATCAATCTTGGCCAGAAGTGCCAGTCCATAAGTTATGTTGTCGGAGAGGAAGAGGAAAGAATAATATATATATATATATATATATATATATATATATATATATAACTGTAAAAAATAAATTGACTTACATGAGTGATTTTCCACTGGAAGACTTGAGACTATAAGTTTTTTTTTTAAGTTTTTTATTTTTTTTATTTTTTTTTTTATATAGTTTTAATGGTTGAGAAACTTCCGAGACTATATATATATATATATATATATATATATATATATATATATATATATATATATATATATATATATATATATATATATATAAGTAAGACATATGAAATTGGAATATTTATGGACATCATACGATAGCAATCACAATCAATCTTGGCCAGAAGTGCCAGTCCATAAGTTATGTTGTCGGAGGGGGAAGAGGAAAGAATATGAACAGAATGTATAATACGAGGTGGCGTCGGCAAGCCACCACGGGTAGAGAAAAAAAGTGCAAATAGATATATTTGAATTAGCGAATGTATGTTTAATCTCCTCATAAATCATATGTATGGTAGAGAAAGGGGGGGTGGAATAGGGGGCGTTTATCTGCCAGAAGGGTCCGCTCGTTGGGTCCGGACTAATGTCCCCTATCTGTTATCTATGTGCTAGCAAAGCATCTGGTGACCTTCAAATGATTTCTATTCAATATTTATTTTAAAAACAGTGATAATCTGCTTATCTCAATCTATGGTAGATTCTGACTGGTGGTGGAGTCGAGAAATAGTTTCCGGTTATTTTAGGAAGGATTCTCTTTTCGTTTTCTTTGAATTTTGTCTTAAATTAATGTTAGATCTTTAGTAAAAGTTCTGTCTGGTTTATCTGATGTTTGTTATGTCGCGTTGTGCTTTTATAATTGAGTATCAAGCTAGCACGTTAGATTCCATGAATGTCAGCATCTTTATTTTTACAGACTGTACTTAGTGAGTTTGTTCAGTGAACATGTATTCCATTTAAGCGTTATGTTTAAATTTTGTCTGTAAGCTTCTCTATATATATTTAAAAAAATATTTAACTCAAGCCGAAGTAGAACAAATTAAAGGAGAGAGTCGTTCAGGTGTATAGATTTGTAGATATACTGGAATATGAAAAGCAGATATAAGCGATACAAAAGTTTTATATAGATTCAAATATACAAAATCCACATTTAATTTTGGAAGGACGTAGGAAAATGTTCTGTGATGAAATATTTGTGATGATAAAAGTTAGTTGTTAAAGATTTGAGTTCAGTAAATGTTATATGCGGGTACAGCTGTCTATAGCAGGATGTAAGTGTACCTGTCTACGTGTGACTAGTCATAGTAGCATGTAAGTGAGAAAAGGCTTAGTAGTGTTTCAACATATGTAGGATCAAAAGAGAAGAGGAAAAATATTTAAGTATTCGTTGAAAAGATGCGCCCGAGTTGGGGAGAAGAGGAGGTGACATTTGGTGACTGCGCCGAGCGAGGTGTTTGAAGTAAGGCGCCGTGAATGCAAGGAGAATACTCTGACCTCGGCAATCTTACTGGTATACTTTGGAGGTTCTTGTTGCTTTTTATAATCTTTGCGAAATCGCGGGAGCTCGGCGGAATATACTTTGTATTTAAGCTGAGACAATTTTCATTTGGTTAAAAATGAACGTCTTTTTGTATTTATTGATTTTACCGGAAATGTTGCGTATGTTGCGTTGAGCCACCCTGCGTACGGACCATTTTAAAACACGTTTTATTTGGATGTCGTAGGATGAATATCACTACAGATCTCAAATGAAAAAACGCCTGCTTTGAGGATACGAATTATTTACTACTACGACTACTGTTACTGTTTATGCAAATTATCTATGTTATTATTGGGCACCTTTGAAGTGATTCTGACAAAAGACCGATTAAGTTGTTGCTTGCCGAAGTTGGTAAAATGCTGACATAAAGCGTAGAGAAGAAGACACAGAAGACAGAGATAAAAGATGTGTATTAAATAATACAGGAAATGTGTGTTGCAAAACTAATTTTATTCTTGCAGTTTGATGAGAAATCGAACTATAGATAAAAGAGTCTCTTTAATGTTGGAAATCGACGATTCCCTAAATTAGTCGGATTCAAGTCAGTCGGATTCAAAATAAAGATACGGTTATTTACTTGTTGGCTGGACTGCAATCACAATCAAAAACAGGAAGAAAAGCACTTTTTTGTATTCAGCCCGCCAAAATTAAGTATCTGTTCTTTGTCAAGGAAAATTATCTTGACCAATCAGATACGACTGCTTCGGAATACAAGAGAGGTAACTCATTGTCCTAATAGACAAAGAGAGATAATTATTTCAGAAAAAAAGGGGAGGTAAATCTTATTTAAATACTTGGAGCAAGAGTACAATAAGGACCCCAGTTCATTAACACAACACACGGAACATATTCCGGAAGTCACCGGCGTCTTCCGGTTCGTCTTCCGGTTGACCTCGCAATACACTTTTTCTTAAAATACACAACACGAAAGATATAGAATGTTCTGCGTTTAAAATTTGTTTGTTTTTTTAGTAAATAAAAGTAAAACAAAAAAACGATAAATTGTTTTGTTTATTGCAAAACGAAAGATTACTAGTCAGCCGATTTTTAAAAAAGTGTATATATTTCGTTTATTTTATTTACAAGTTGTTTTGTAAATAGCGACCACGTGTATTGCGAGGTCAACCGGAAGACGCCGGTGACTTCCGGAATATGTTCCTCGTGTTGTCTTAATTAACTGGGGTCCTTATTGTACTCTTGATCCAAATACTTTTTCGTTGTATTTTCTCTCAGTTTTTTTTGTTTTTTTTGCTAACGAACTACTCCGCAACAAGATTAAAAGGTTTGGCAACCCCTTGCTTCAGAGATAAACTTTTTTGTGTGTGTTTTCTCTACACAATAAAAGTTGTCGCCAGGAAATGTATATCGTTTACAAAACTTGAAAATGTTAATTATACAATAATTCTATTCCATGTTTTCAATTTTTCCTTCGAAATAAAATATTATTTTAAGTAACATTGCTTGATGTTTGTCCGAAGAAAACTATGTCATTCGTGCGTTGGTGTCATAATTGAATCATTTATTGTGAGGGCGGGGAATCCGAATTACAGGCTGCGGATGGAATCAGCAATTGCCTAATTGTTATCTTCCTGATTAACTTCGCCGTCTGCAAAATGTGCTGAAAGAAGGCTTTATTACGAAAGTATTTCCGGTGTGTATTTTCGTTGGGGCTCTCATCAAATAAAGATCCATTCACTATAAAGAAGGGCGCACGGCCACAGCAATCAAGTAGTTTGCCATATGGCTTACGCGCACTTACGAAATTGCAAACTATATATATATATATATATATATATATATATATTATATATATATATATATATATATATATATATATATATATATATACAGGGTGGCGCAAAAGTCACGCATTAGTTTGAATCAGTAACAACTGATTCAAACTAATGCGTGACTTTTGCG
>OY744538.1:11987584-11992584 GCA_963556195.1 Sepiola atlantica
ACTCTCCTAAGATGAAAACAATTAATTTGCCGGAGATGTTAACGTGCGCAAGTGCCGTAGTGTTGTACTTACTACATAATATTATTGCGAGTTTTCCAACCGTAATAATAAAGTTGCAACGAACATAGTTGGAAAGTCGCAATGTTATCATGTATTAAGTACAATTAATAAAATTATGGTTTCAGGAATTTGGAAGCATTTAAACTGTCTAATAAAAAATGATTTCTGGCTTTAAAAATCTTAGCAAATGTATTAAAAGATTGAAAGTTTTGGAAGCATTTTACATCCAATAATTTTATAAATGTTGTTTTGACATTAACTTAACAAAATCAGTTATAGTTTTATAACAATTTGGTTCGTAATAATTAAATGAAACTTTTCGAATTCCAATTTTTAAAATAATAATAATAATAATAATTTGTTAAAAAAAAAAAAGCGAAACAAAAGACAGAACCAGGAGAGAAGTTGTCTTTCTTCGTTGGTGCCTGGAATCTCTCTGTGGACTGCTGTGTGAATCCCAAAAGGTCAAAGTTGGACACAAGATCAGTTTTGTGAGAGTAAAAACCGTTTTCCCAAAAGGAGGCTCTAGATTAGAACCAAAAATTGCTTCAGTCAAGTCGGATTTCTTCTCAGGACAGAAAAGGGCAGAGAATAAATAATTTACTTTCAGTGAATATAAAGTCTTTTTGTTAACATTTATTCGGATTTATTTCCGATTGTACTTAAATTTTAACTTCAAAAGTTGAATTTGTTTTGGGTAATTCTAAGTTTATTACGTTTTTTGTTTGTTTAACCTACCACAAGATAATTCTGAAATTGTATTGAAATTATATTAAGTAGATTAATTACTAGAAAAATAGTATAATCTGAAAAATTGGGGACTAGTAATAATCGGAAGAGTATAATTTTTAAAATATGTTTAGCGAGTGGCACTGTCGCTCTGCTATTTAATGTCCGATTCTGCTAATGTATCTTCCTAAAGTAAATGTTTGTCTTGGATTCATGCTGTACCATTAAGAGAAGGGGCCGCCTAAATCCAATAATCTACTTAATGTAATTTTATTTATATTTAAAATATAACTAGAACCTGCAGGTCTAGGCAGTTCGTCTAGGGCGTGTGTGTGTGTGTGTGTGTGTGTATATATATATATATATATATATATATATATATATATATATATATATATATATTGATTTTATGTTCATGTTATTAATATATTTGAACTTAATTAATTAATGTATATATATATATATATATAAAATAAACATAGTTGGATTATCCGACAATTGTTTCAGAGCAAAGAAGCTCTTCCTCAGGGAAATTAATTGTGAATTTTAATTCACAATTAATTTCCCTGAGGAAGAGCTTCTTTGCTCTGAAACAATTGTCGGATAATCCAACTATGTTTATTTTAATATAAAAGCTCTAATATATATTGAGCACTTTTGAAAAATATTGTTTTTGTTCATTTAATTAATATTTGAACTTAATTAATTTATATATATATATATATATATATATATATATATATATATATATATATATATATGGTACGTAAGCCTTTTTTCTTTTCTTTTTCAATGCAACTTTTATTGCTATATGAGTGTATTGCTAGCTACATCGCAGAATGATTCTTGGGTGTAATGTTTGGATAGTATTATTATTGTTATAAGTTAAGGCCCCCTGTTTTTGTTTCACTGTTAGATACTTGAATCCCTTTTTTTATTTATGAATTTTCCAACGAATGCTAAGTCTGCGATATCTTGGATTTAGTTAGTTTCTCTGGGAATTTAAACTGCATTTTCCTTTTCTTTTTTTTTTCTTTTTTTTTTTCTTTTTTTTTAGAAAAATTATTCAAAGCTTCTTTAGACTATATATATATATATATATATATATATATATATATATATATAACATTAATACTAATTTAAAGATAAGTGATGTATCCTTAAATAATAATCTATCGTGATAATATAAAGCTCAATATATTGAATAGAGCAATACATTCAGAAGATGAAAGATGAGAATAAAACAAATGTATAAATACAATATTTATTTAGACATCAGAAGTTCAAAAGCAAAGAGTTTCATTATCCTTAACCCATGGATTTTCAAAGACAAACTCTTTTCATCAGAGGATAAAACTCGGTAATGAAACTGTAAACATTTAAACTGGTAACATTTAACTTCGAAAATTAATACACATATATATACAAAATCTTTTGGTTGAGAGGAACGTAAAGTTTGGACACTCACCGTCAAACAAAAATGCTGTTCAAGTAAAGAAATTTTGAAAAAGAATACTCGAGAATTTTTTATTCTCATCTTTCATCGTCTGAAGTATATATTTTATTTACCTCCTCTACAGGAGGTTAGACACAAGGTCAGTGTGGGTTTTGATGAAAGTGTTTCTGTGGAATGAATTGAATTCGAACCCGGCACACCCAGGTCCTCAGTCCGCACACACACACACACACACACACACACACATATATATATACACACATATATAACAAAATATCAAGGTCTAATTTATGATATGAAAAGAAACTGCAACCTCAAAGAGATCTCCATCATTCCAGTTATCATAGGAGCCACTAGACTCATGAAGAGAACTTGAAAAAGTATTTGGCAAGTATACCTGGTGAACCAAGTGCAAGAGAAATTCAAACAACTGCACACAAGGGAACAGCCAGAATCCTAAAAAGAGCTCTCGGTTGGAGTCTGTAAATAGCGGGTGATCGTATGGCATTTCAAAGAATGCCCCGTCCCCAGCAAATAAATGAAAAGAAAATTTTTTTTAAAAAGATACATATATATATATATATATATATATATATATATATATATATATATATACACACACATGTGTGTGTGCAGTCACTGTCCCCATAGTTTACCTGTGACTCTTTGGGTCACGTGTCGTCTATGTCCTTTGTTTTAATGGATGACGTCATCTTTTTGTTACTTCATCAGTTACGACATCATAAACGATCTTACCGATATCTTCCACCTGTATTAGATGATGGGGTGTTCCCCTTTGAGACGTCTTCCAGTGTGCACGGTAACATACAAACATACAGAGTGTTACTAGTATATCGAATTCAGCG
The DNA here is from genome assembly GCA_963556195.1 of Sepiola atlantica. NCBI lineage: Eukaryota > Metazoa > Mollusca > Cephalopoda > Sepiida > Sepiolidae > Sepiola > Sepiola atlantica. Next base: position 11,990,696 of record OY744538.1, read on the forward strand.
GAGGAAATTACAATTTTCAAGAGCACCTGCATAAATCTGTCGCCTGAGGTGCCCTCCTCTGTAAGGGAATGGTTATTTTTCAACCAGAGTGCCCCCCTTTCGAGAGGGGGGGGGGGTGTGCTGTATTCTTACTTTAAACTAACCCTGTCTCCAACTATTCCGCCGTAGGAGGCAGGTCAACAAAAACCTGCAATATAGTTTTGTCGGCATGGTACAATGGTTACCGGCACACACTGTGGGCTCTGTGCGCCAGGTTCGAGTTTGCTCAGGGGTACTGCATTACTTTCACGAATACTCTTGGGGAAAGGTATGAATATATATATATATCCTCCCTTCTGCCATGGGTTAAATAGTAGGACAAACTAGACTCTCAAGCCTTGGTTGTGCAGCTAGTCAAGGAGAAGGAAAACTTAGAAATAATACCAGTCTTTCTCTGCTTAGCCCGGCATTGTTTCCAGTCATCCTAAACTCTTAAATGTAGAGATCCCCAGATGCCAGAAAGTTTTCTACACTAATAGCTTCTTTCCTCGAACTGCTTTTCGTTGTAATTCCCTGCCTGCTCCCTGTTTCCCGGACTGTACCAAAAAGGCAAAAATTTAAATGTAATGTGAACAAACATCTCGCTGCACAACTCCCCACTTAGGATGCCCCGATAAATCTACCCCCTAATTCACAATAGCCCTTTACGTCTCCGTGCCAATGGGCCTTGTGTTTGGTGAATATTAGTAAAAACAAAATAAATAAAATAAACAAATAAAACAATGCCGGTTCAGAAGAAGTGATGTTGTAGATTGTGCAACCCTTGCTTCATTATAGAATCTCCACTCAGGCGCCCTCACAGAGCTGTTTGTCTGTTCTCTTCTTACAAATCTAGTGATTGGCTGTATTATTAAAAGGGGGCTGCGATCATTAGGGATATTTGTCGAACAAACATAATACCATGATTGGAATTATTTGGAACAGTTTTTACTTCTTGATATGCTTTTTCCGTAGGATTGGTCGTTGAAATGGTTATTTTGTGGCTCGTCAGAGAAATACTGTGTCTCTTGGTTTAGAAGTACAAGTGAATCATTATGCTAAACTAGCCAGATTTCACACGCCTACAGTAACCCTAATCCTAACCCTAACCTTAAAAACATCATGTCAGATCTTGCTTGTTTTCATTTTCTCTGTATTAATAAAACTATCAGACAAGAGTAGAATAGAATAAACACCCAACCCTTATATATATATATATATATATATTATCACTACATTTATTCCATAGTTTCCATTTCTTTTCCTTCTTCTCACCCATTCCCATTTTAACGTCACTCTGCACGTGTTTTATTATTTCTTCTCTTTTTAAATAAGTAAACATGTGCTAATAACGTCTCGTTGTGCGTTCTTCTATTTCCTATGTTCTTTTTTTACCGTTATCGAATAAATTTAAAATCTGCACTTTTTCTGAAGACGTTCGTTGATCCGAACGAAACCGGTGAAAATCTTTCGTTTCTTGATGATTTTTTTCCTGCATTTAAATTTGTTTGTTTTTTCGTCTGTCTTTTTCACACATCTTGTCTTTCACAACATTTTATTTTATGATACATCGTGCATTTTATCTTCATATGATATATATATATATATAATGGCACCACTTTATAAGTAACTTATCCATCTATGTAATTCCTCTGATAAGATTTCAATCTTTGAAAAGCCTTGGCTTAAGGAAAGAATAATAAATGTTTTTACCGAGTACACCTTGCATTGAACAATCGAAGTTGAAATAGATTTGTCATTCGTACATGTTTATCCCTCTTCTTTCATTTATCTATCTATATATATATATATATATATATATATATATATATATATATTATATAGGTCAGTGGGATAGAACCCTAGCAGAG
>OY744538.1:11995084-12032584 GCA_963556195.1 Sepiola atlantica
AATAAATTTTCTAAAAGAAACAACAAAAAAAAAACAAGCAAAACATAGCGAAGTTACTGTTATCAAATAAATATTTTTTGTTATTTTGATACGTTGCTGCGTCCTATACTTTTTAGTTATAGTTGCAAGAAATTTTTTAAACCACAAAATAAATAAAACAAGCAAAACAGAGCGAAATTACTGTTATCAAATAAATATTTTTAACCCTAAACCCTAACCCTAACCCTAACAACAAAAAAAACAAAACAAGCAAAACATTATTATCATAGGACGCAGCACCCTATCAAAATTGTCGTCTGGTACAAATTGGCTTGTCAACTCTCGGGCGTTTGTGTAGGACAGCCGAACGCTTCCGAGTCGAACCTCACGAAAACTGGTTCAGGATCGATATCAGCACCGACTTATCAAACTGTGCATGGGTCACATTGACAGAGCTGATCTGTTTGGGTGAAGAAACTGACCACATTTCACAGAAACAGGTCTGGATAAAAAGAGAGAAAAGAGGAAGTGGACTCTGAGTCATACCTTTAAAAAAGGCATGGCTCAGAGTCCACTTCCTCTTTTCTCTTTTTTGTCCAGACCAGTTTCTGTGACATGTGGTCAGTCTCATGCCTTTTATATAGGTGACCATGTGCTAAATCAAACATTGGTTGACCGCCCATTGTCACATGATCTGGAACTCCATGCATTAAAAAAAACGACCCCAACAGTACCAATAAGTCTAGATAAGTTTTCAAATTGAGGAAATGCATTAAAATTAAAGTTTAATATAAAATAATGTAAAATTTTACATATCGAAACAGGAAAATATCGAATATGAATAAAATTGAAACAAGAAGAGAATCAAAAATGTAATTGAGAAATGTGAATTGGAGTAAATTTAAATTTGATAATTCTATTTTCTCAAATGTGTCAGTCAAATAAAATGATTGATTGAATGATTAGAAATGTTATTTCAAAGGAAGCAAATGTTATTGTAAGACTGTAATAACAGCTCCGATAGAAGACTGTACTCAATCCTGGGCACCAGTAGCTAACACAGTTGTGGAGTCGGACGGTATAAGGTTTGACTACGACTCCAACTCCTAGGATTCCAAAAATTTCGACTTCTAGAATTCCAATATATCCGACTCTGACTCCTTATTTTAAAGTCTTCCCATATTAAGACTGTCTGTTGATTCTTCAGAGATTAAAAAAATCCGATTCCAACCCCTAGCAATCTTACAAGTCCGACTCCGAATCCTCCGACTCCGAATCCTCCGACTCCACAATCCTGGTAGCTAGACACGGAAATTTGGATATAATATTAAAATTAGGTCGTCGTCGTCATCATTTGTTTAAACAAATAAAATATCTTAATCATAATAAAATAACTTGGAATCCTTAGGTTTAACTACTTTACTAGAAAAGAATGACGAGGAAGGAGATAATAGAGACCTTCAAAATAATTAATGACATTCTCAAATAGAGACACTAGTCTGCATTTTAAAAAAAAATGTTTTATAAAAATCGCCAAAAACGAAGCGACCTATTGCGCAGCTTCGTTGACTGTTTTTTTTTTTTCACCGACATTATATATTGCTTCCGAATTTTGAATGTGATATCTTATCTATAATAAAGACCAATGTGTATTGATTTGTGTATAAATAAATATAAATCCGTCCCGTCACACAAAAGTCAGCGAGTAAAAGATTGCCGAAACGAAACCATGTCAAGCGTTTAGGGGAAGGGAGAAAGCAATTATAAACCAAACAACCATCCCCCACCGTCTTAAAGACTGCGAAAAAAATTCTTCACTCTATTTCCATAATGAGACGTTTTCTTTTTTTCTTTCTTTCTATACCGATGTATACGTTTTTTTTCTTTCTAAAACTTTCCAGTATGAGATGTTTTCTTTTCTTATTTCCTTTTTTTAACTTCACCGATTGAGACTTTATTTTATAGGAATATTAGTGCGAACATTGGCGAAGCATAATATATTTTCAGTCATTTTTGACAGAGGGCACACACTCGTATTATATAAATGGTAAGTTCTGTATAAGTAATTATTTTACTTACTTCAGAGTTCAAGGTTTGGGATTTTACTGTTTTTTGGGTAATTTTATTTTACTTTTTTCTTTTCATTTTTGATGCGTCATTTTACATCAACAAGAACATACCCCACCCTTCAATAAAAAAAAACATGAAAACTATTTAAAAAATTGCTATTGCTTCATCCTCAGAATATTTAACTACCCTCTCCACTACACCCATCCTACGAACTTTTTATGGTTGCCTTTTTTTTTCTTTTTTTTTTTTTACAACGGCTATGGTGTGTAAGGAATGGCGATTTGAATGAAAAATCACATTTCTGCCGTCTTTAAAAAAAAAAATGAAGACTTGTACATTTATTATCTTTCTATCTATATACTGCTAACACTAGATCGGTATTGTCTGGGCCTTCCTCACCCTTTGAGAGGGGGTTAGTTTATTGCTACTCGCCTGAGGCGCCCCTACCGGGGAATGCCGACGGGGCTGCCCAGGCAATTTTTAAATGGCCAGAGTGCTCAAATTCTCGAGCGCTGTTTTTCTCCCCACTTTCCTGACCTTGTGTCACATCTTACCTTGTGGGAGGAAGATAAATAGAAACACTCTGTGGATCTTGTTTGTGGTTGGTACCCCCCCCCCCTCCTTCACACTATGGGAAGATGTGACAAAAAGTTCGGAAGATGGGGATTAAAATGCCAGCACACGAAAGGAAGTGCATTCTGGCCCACAAAAAAAATGCCAATGAGCAGTCTCGTCGGCATTCCCCGGTAGGGCGCCTCGAGCGACTAGCAATAAACTAACCTCTTCTCAAAGCGCAAGAAGGTAAAGCCTGGCAGGATGGAAATCCTAGACTAACACAGAACCATACCTCAGCTCTCAGGCTGAGTGTCGAGGACATATCAAAGATGGCATGTTATCTCGTTTTTTTATGCTTTGTCTCCATGCCCCCTTCCATTAAAACAGATAACATAGACGACCCGTGACTCGAAAGGTACTGTGTTGTTTGTAGACAGTGTATTGATTAATTAAAATACAATTTATTTATCTACCTCCCACAAGGTAAGATGTGACACAAGGTCGGGAAAGTGGGATTAGATAAGCCAGTACTCGAGAGGTGAGCAATCTGGCCATTTAAAAATTGCCTGGGTAGCCCCGTCGGCATATATATACCAATTATTTCCAGTATATATATATATATATATATATATATATATATATATATATGAGAGAGAGAGAGAGAGAGAGAGAGAGAGAGATTATTTTATTTACACAGACATGCACAAAATCTGCGACACTGGCATGTCTATGTTATCGATAATCACCTATCATAACTGAGATCTCATCAGGCAGAGTTAGAATTTGATCTTAACCTTAGATCATATTTGGAAATATTCTTTCCAAATATGATCCAAGGTTAATATCAGATTCTAACTCTGCCTGATGAGATCTCAGTTATAATAGCTGTTGATCGATAACATCGACATGCCAGTGTCACAGATTTTGTGCATGTCTGTGTAAATAAAATAATATATATATATATATATATATATATATTGAAAATAATTGGTTTACTCATAATGAGAGAATAGGGAATAACTATAAAATTAATAGGTCAATTGCTAAATGGGTGTTTAATGTAACTATTGTTATTGTCTGATGGGGGTAGTAATTGTTTAGTTCTTTTAAAGTACGTCTGCCTGTAATTCTCTTTGCTTGGGATTATATCGATTGCAAAATCCTTTTGGGTTATGTAAAGCCACTCAATCCAGGTTCTTAGCAAGATCCGTTTTGAATCCGAAAAATCTACAGATGCCAAATTCCTTGAATGTCTTTGATAAAAGAAAGAAAAGCAAGGAAAAATATTTAATCTATATATAAAAGTAAATGTTTGTTTGTTTATGTGTTATAAAAATCGATACGTTAACAGTTAGAAGATTCAAATAAGTTTCACTAAGGGTTACATTTTTCACAGAGTCTAAAGACACCATTGAGATTTTCCTTCGATTCCATCTCGGGTCACTAGGGACAATTATCGGTCAGGTCTATAAAATAACGGAAATATACTAGAACGTAAAGAAATATCTTTTTTTTTAAATAGATTTTCTTTGTTTCATAAAACAAAAATAAAAGAACACAGAATAGCTCAGTGAAGAATATATATATATATATATATATATATATATATATATATATATGTTTACATTTAAATAATTTTTATTGGTATTTTTAAGATTTAAAATAATTAAATAAAAACGAATTTGTTCAAGAAGGGCATCACGTTAGTTTGTTTTTTTAAGAAAATACCACCATGCTAACAGTTTTTTTTATTACTTGACCTCATATTGCAAATGTTATTTTAAACTATTTTTTCAAGGCTAAAATTGTAAACATGACTATATTTGGAATTATTTCTGCAAATGCGAGTGAATACCGCTAGTAATTCATAAATATAAAATTTTGCCGCTAATTTTTTTTAGATTTCTACTAGCCTCTCTATGGGAAGCTTCATCCGTCGCTCGGTCTGTTATCGTCCCATTTGAAACAGCATTTTTTATTTATTTTTTTTTTCTCATGGAAATCACTCCAGACAAGGCGTGAAGCCACTTGAAGTAAGGAGCTAAAAAGAATACTACTTCAACGTCAAAAACTAGCCAACGATAAGTGTTAGATTCCGACCTAGAAAACAGCAATTCTTCCCCCTTTGTCAGAAACATCGCTCATGAAATGTGAGAACTAAAGGACAAAATAAGGGAAGCGACCGTTACGAGGCTACCGAAAGTAAACCCACCAGTCACTTTCCACTCTCCATAGTAACCATTTTCATAGTTAAATGGGCGGCATGGCCGCATCCTATTTTTTATATGTCCAAGAATCTCTACTCGTATATTGGTCTGTCAGAGAATTGTCCTTAGTCTGTCACAGTTAAGTTTAAAATAGAATTATTATAACTAAATGTGCCGACTATTATCCAGTAGGAAATTATTTTTTTATCATTTCATAATGTTTTATTTATGCCCTGTAAGCAGACAATAAGAATACAAACTTGAGAAACGGATAATTCATCCGTATTACAAATGAAATAACTTTTTTTTTCACAGAGTCTAAAGACACCATTCAGATTTTCCTTCGATTCAATCGAGAGTCACTAGGGACAATTATCGGTCAGGTCCATAAAATAACGGAAATATATTAGAACGTAAATAAACGATATCTGTTTTTAAAAAAATAGATTTTCTTCGTTTCATAAAACAAAAATAAAAGAACACAGAATAGCTCAGTGAAGAATATATATAAATATATATATATATATATATATATATATATATATATATATATATATATATATATATATATATATTATAAATGTTTACATTTAACTAATTTTTATTGATATTTTTAAGATTTAAAATAATTAAATAAAAACGAATTTGTTCAAGAAAGGCATCATTAACAAGCAAGTTTGTTTTTTTAAGAAAATACCATCACGTTAACAGTTTTTTTTATTACTTTACCTCATATTGCAAATGTTATTTTAAACTATTCTTTTAAGGCACAAAATTGTAAACATGACTATATTTGAAATTATTTTCGCAACTGTGAATGAATACCGCTACTCGTAAGGCTAAGATCAAAGTGTAATATCTGTTCCGATGGATACTGCACTCCATAGACTCGTATTGTCTTGGCTTTCGGGGCTTGATTTACGCCGGTCTATGGGTCTGTCCTGTGCAGTTCTAGGAGGTCCACCCTCCCAGGCTTCGCCTCCCCTCTTTGGGGAGGAGTAAGTTTATTGCTTACTGCCTGAGGCGCCCCTATCGGGGAATGCCGACGGGGCTGCTCAGGCAATTTTTTAAACCCCACTTTCCCGACCCAACCTTGGGTCACATCTTACTTGTGGGAGTAAGATAAAAACTGGCCTTGTGCCTAACTCCTGGAGAGGAGTAAATCAATACTCGTAAGCATACGAAATGCAGTGGAATTACAGGTAAGTTGAGAGATGATAACCAGTTTGTGTGCAAGAAGTGGAAGACAATGGAGACGGATGAGAACTCTGATGTGGAGAAAGTATATTTGGATAGCGAGGTTATTGAGGTTGTTCAGAAGTTTCGTTACCTTGGTGATAGCATTGGAGCACAGGGTGGAGCAGGTACTAGTGTGATTGAAAGAATTAAGTATATTTGGATAGCTATTGAGGGCGTCTAGAAATCTTGTTTTCTTAGTGATACAATTACATCATTATATACGGCATAATTACATTGACACACCGATTCCCATAAGATCACCGAAGTTAAGCGACGTCGAACCTGGTCAATACTAAAGTGGGTGACCATTTGGGAATACATACAGGCGCTGTATGTGGACACCTAGCTATGGGCGAATAGCGTCGCCAATCCGCAGTACCTTTTTTTATTGTTTGTTTTTCTGAATTCAGTTCAGGGAAGACACCGCATTCGCCATGGTATTAATTGTCTAATACAATCACTTGACACCGCATTCGCCATGGTATTAATTGTCTAATACAATCACTTGACACACAGATTCTGTTAGATCACTGTAGTTAAGCGACGTTGAGCCTGGTCAGTAGTAAAATGGGTGACCATTTGGGAATGCCAGATGCTGTATGTGCTCTTTGCTTATCTCAGCATTGTTTCCAGTCGTCCTGGATTTCTCCTTGCCACTGGATTCAAGCAGTGCCGATTCAGGTGAGGTATAGGAAACTTTGCTACGTATTTTTAGCCTTAAACACGAATATATATTGTAGATAAAAGAACAAAAACTAAACAACCCTAACCCTAACCCATGCACCTGTCTTCATCTTATCTCCTATTTTTTTTTAAAATATACAAAAAAAATTGCTTTTATCTGTTGCATCCAGATTCTTGTCTACATGATGAACTTTTCATCCCTCTCCCCACACCCATTCCAACCATTCCCCTCTACGCTCAAAAACATCCCTTCCCTACACCCTTCGAGGAAAATGTTTCATATTTTATAGTTCTACTAGCAAGAATACCCGGTGTTTCCCCGGGTATTTTTTTTGTGGGGAGGCAAGTAAATAGGAACAGTTGTCATTGCTTTATGTAAAACAACATACTATTCTGGGAATTACGTATTTCTTTCAATTTCAATTTTTTTTCTCCTTCGTGAAATAGCTTTTTCTATTTGCTTCATCAGCACAAATGAACCATAATAATAGACTTTAGCCTTGAAACTTTCATTTTACCGGAGAGTTTAAACGCTTCAAAAACACTTTGGATTTTTCTTGTATAATTACCGTGACAAACCATTTTTTTTTTTTGTCTGACTTCATGTGTACATGTAAATATTTAAATTAAGTTTTAATTTAAAATAATTTCATGCAATTACTTTAATGGCAAAAAGTTTTAATTTGAAATCATTTCATGCAATTACTTTAATGGCAAAAAGTTTTAATTTGAAATCATTTCATGCAATTACTTTAATGGCAAAATGTTTTAATTGGAAATCATTTCATGCAATTACTTTAATGGCAAAAAGTTTTAATTTGAAATCATTTCATGCAATTACTTTAATGGCAAAAAGTTTTAATTTGAAATCATTTCATGCAATTACTTTAATGGCAAAAAGTTTTAATTTGAAATCATTTCATGCAATTACTTTAATGGCAAAAAGTTTTAATTTGAAATCATTTCATGCAATTACTTTAATGGCAAAAAGTTTTAATTTGAAATCATTTCATGCAATTACTTTAATGGCAGAAAGTTTTAATTTGAAATCATTTCATGCAATTACTTTAATGGCAAAAAGTTTTAATTGGAAATCATTTCATGCAATTACTTTAATGGCAAAAAGTTTTAATTTGAAATCATTTCATGCAATTACTTTAATGGCAAAAAGTTTTAATTTGAAATCATTTCATGCAATTACTTTAATGGCAGAAAGTTTTAATTTGAAATCATTTCATGCAATTACTTTAATGGCAAAAAGTTTTAATTTGAAATCATTTCATGCAATTACTTTAATGGCAAAATGTTTTAATTGGAAATCATTTCATGCAATTACTTTAATGGCAAAATGTTTTAATTGGAAATCATTTCATGCAATTACTTTAATGGCAAAATGTTTTAATTGGAAATCATTTCATGCAATTACTTTAATGGCAAAAAGTTTTAATTTGAAATCATTTCATGCAATTACTTTAATGGCAAAATGTTTTAATTGGAAATCATTTCATGCAATTACTTTAATGGCAAAATGTTTTAATTGGAAATCATTTCATGCAATTACTTTAATGGCAAAAAGTTTTAATTTGAAATCATTTCATGCAATTACTTTAATGGCAAAATGTTTTAATTGGAAATCATTTCATGCAATTACTTTAATGGCAAAAAGTTTTAATTTGAAATCATTTCATGCAATTACTTTAATGGCAAAATGTTTTAATTGGAAATCATTTCATGCAATTACTTTAATGGCAAAATGTTTTAATTGGAAATCATTTCATGCAATTACTTTAATGGCAAAAAGTTTTAATTTGAAATCATTTCATGCAATTACTTTAATGGCAAAATGTTTTAATTGGAAATCATTTCATGCAATTACTTTAATGGCAAAAAGTTTTAATTGGAAATCATTTCATGCAATTACTTTAATGGCAAAAAGTTTTAATTTGAAATCATTTCATGCAATTACTTTAATGGCAAAATGTTTTAATTGGAAATCATTTCATGCAATTACTTTAATGGCAAAATGTTTTAATTGGAAATCATTTCATGCAATTACTTTAATGGCAAAATGTTTTAATTGGAAATCATTTCATGCAATTACTTTAATGGCAAAATGTTTTAATTGGAAATCATTTCATGCAATTACTTTAATGGCAAAAAGTTTTAATTTGAAATCATTTCATGCAATTACTTTAATGGCAAAATGTTTTAATTGGAAATCATTTCATGCAATTACTTTAATGGCAAAATGTTTTAATTGGAAATCATTTCATGCAATTACTTTAATGGCAAAATGTTTTAATTGGAAATCATTTCATGCAATTACTTTAATGGCAAAATGTTTTAATTGGAAATCATTTCATGCAATTACTTTAATGGCAAAATGTTTTAATTGGAAATCATTTCATGCAATTACTTTAATGGCAAAATGTTTTAATTGGAAATCATTTCATGCAATTACTTTAATGGCAAAAAGATACCTTAATAAAATGGTTAATGATGAGTTCGAAGGTGTAAACAGCTTCTTAGAAAATTCGAAAAAAAAATTAGTGTATAGGCGATAATATATATATATATATATATATATATATATATATATTAAATTATTTAAGATTATGACATTAAGAACGCCTTGGAATTAAAATCAAATTAGTATCACATAGTATTAGGGGGAAAAAGACGTTATAATACGTTTTTCATCTTGAGCGATACAAAAAACATGGCGCCATGAGCTAAATGCATTACTTCCGGTTTCTTTTTGTTAAAATCTCGATTATTCTAGCATATTTACACATTTCAAACGTGGTTTTCTTCGGATTACATGCGTAATACTAACTAGATTTTAACTCGAAATGGTTCCTCATTTAATAAAAAAAAACATTTTAAACATAAAACCATTTTTATCGCATGTAAATAATTTCTATCGCATTCTGTTTATGCCTTCGAACTTATCCAATAAAATTACTTCAAACTCCATAAAAATTAATTTGGTACAAAAAAAAGATTCCAAAGTTGTCATCATTTTAAGTGAAACAATATACTTTTCCGGGAATTACAGTTATTTCAATTTTGTTTCTCTTTCATGTAAAAAAAATGAAAGTAAAATCTCCCAGGCAATGCCGGGTAGACACAGCTAGTCATATATATAATTAATTCAATAAATGCTAAAAATGTAATTAAAATTGATTAATTCTCTGATTGTTGATAAAAATTAACATGATAGTAATCGATTGAAGGGGGGGGGGGGTATGTATCACTATTTTCTTTTTTTTTTTGAGGGAAGGGGTTCATACCTCCATGCTTGACGTGTTAGTTTGGATACATTTTCAAGCCACAATCGGATCAATTCAAAGTAGCCATCAAAGAAAGAAGAAAATTGCAAGTATTTAGAAATGAGTTCAGGAAAGTTTTTGTTAGTTTCATCGGGCGGGAAAAATGAATGAATTCAATCAAAATCCTGTGGGCGTTGTTTTTCCTTCAACTTTTTTGGAGAGAAAAGATACATTTTATAGGCATACGTACAGAAATTAGTATATATATATATACAGGGTGGGCAAAAATAAGGGTCCTATTTTTAAAAATTCATAACTTTTTTATTTATTGATTTTTTTTTTTTTTTTTTTAGAATAAGTAAAGGACCCCTTCCGAAGCAAGCATGAGCCGTATTAGCCCTAAGGAACGTACCCTCATTTAGAAAACATTATTTTTGCTTAAAAAACTCAAAACAGTGTAAAAAACAATACTTTAGTTTTTGTAAGTTTTAAGAAGTGTTTTTCGGCTAAAATTTGTTTTGTTTATTTCAAAAAATCTCGGAAGGGTCAGTCTACACACACATAAAGTTTGGTGAGTTTAACTTTTATTTTGTGGAAGTTATTCAAATTCAAGTTATTCAAATTTAAAGATAGGACCCTTATTTTGGCCCACCCTATATATATATTATATATATATATATATATATATATATATATATATATTATATATTACTTGCAGAGTTACCCGGTGTTGCCCAGGTTTGAGTGTGGGATAGCATCATATGCAACATCATGGTAGGGAGAGTTTACTTTAACAGCAACTTTGATGCTGTCGGCTAGATATCTTACTCACCGAGCTATTCAGATATATGTTAATACTCTTAAACTAACGCTAATAAATAGATTAATTTCATTGTGTAACATGTTTGAAAATTGTCATTAGCTTCATTAAGGGGCAGCCAGAGACGCAAAAATACTTCCATTATGTTCACATGCAATTTTTGCATGTGAATACAATTATATTAAAAGTACACTTCCTAGTATGTCTTCGTTTTTAGGGATAGACATGCACAGACAGAGAGGTGTTCTCCTTGATATATATATATATATATATATATATATATATATATATATATATTTCACTTGGAGTGGTTGTGCCCCCCGGGAACCATCTTAATATTATCAAAATTTGCTGAAATTTTTAGAATAGACTTCATTTTTGGTCATTAACTTAAGGTTTAAATTTCATTTGAATCAAAGGGAAAACAGTTTTCAGCATATATGGATAAAGATATGGATAAAATGATCCGACGTAATGAAAAATGAAAGCCAAAAACTATATTATTTATGTCTTCATCAACGTTTCGTCTTTATTGTAAGACTTCCTCAGGACGAAGAAAAAATCACACAAGCATCAATTTGATTTGCCTGAAAGCGGCAAGCTTCGACTGGTTTGTGATTGAAAGAAAAATAAAAAAAATAATGAGAAGGCAGAACAAAACTGTGCGTCATATATATATATATATATATATATATATATATATATATATATATATATATATATATTAGTACTTCATGTATCCACATAAAATATTATAAGGAGATATAATTTTTTATGTATCAGTTTTCAGTATTTACTTCAACAGTGCTCGATACATAAGTAGAGCTAGGTAGTCTGACGATTCCCCCCGGGGATGAAACACGGGAGCCTCTGTGTAGCTTGATTGCCATATATATTTTCACTGCTTATATATATATATATATATAAGTACTGTGTGGTAGGGCAGAAAAAAACCAGCAGAGTGCTCGATTAATAAAGAAATCCGAGATTTTAGGCGTGACCGAATAAGTTCCACCATTTCTAAAAATGTTTATCAGCTGACGATAATCGGGATTAACCTCCTGCTTTGAAACCAACGGTACTGATGTTACACTGAATTTCTGTATTTTATACATAAATATATATATATATATATATATATATATATATATATATATATATATTAGGTCAGATACTCTACTTGAGAAATTGGCCATCCCAAAACTTGATGTCTAATAAGGACAAACCGTCTTCGTTGGTTCAGGCATGTTGGAAAAAAGTAAGGGGTATATCAGCACTTGCAGAGACTTAAGACTGGACAGCAAACGGAAAGCCGGGCGCCTTAAGAAGACATGGAAAAAAAATCAGGCAAAACCGTAAACAGTGACAAATGGACACAGCCGATCCCCATAATCGTGATCACTGAAGACTTGGCATAAGGACAACCAGACAGCGGCGAACCTCTGTCGAAGAAAGCATGGACGATAAACCTGGATAGTGAATGAGTGAGTGTGAGTGATATGAACCTACGTAAATCATTGTGATGTAACTACACATGGACTGTTAATGGCGACTGGGCAGTGGGCGGGCTACTAAAATGACAATGCTATTAACAAGAGGAAGCGAGAAAGTAAATAGCAAGTCAGACAACCACCCCAGACTTACCGCGTGACCTGAAATGAATTCGGAAAGAGATCCTCCACTCTATAATAAAAAGTCAACAGCGTTTTTTTTTCTTTAGGTCATCAGAAATGATAATAATAATAATAATAATAATTTATATATTAAAAATAAATTACTTTATCATTTTATATGAACATTTTAGCAATATATCTAGATAAATAGTGGAGAGTAGAAAATTGACTTTGGGTTTACTTTTGGCAGCCTCGTAACTCTAGCTTCCCTTATTTTGTCCTTTAGTCCTCACATTCTATGAGCGATGGTTCTGACAAAGGGTGGAGAATTGCTGTTTTCTGAGTCGTAATCTATCCATCTAACATTTCGTTTTTGACCTTGAACTAGTATTTCTTTTTTAGCAGTTCTCTTACATCAAGTGGCTTCATGCCTTGTCTGGGGGCGATTTCCTTAAGGAAAAAAATACCGAGAGCGAACATTGGCGAAGCATAATTTTTTTTTTTTTTTTACCTCATTTTTTTATGTAGTGTATACACTAGTAAAGAATAATCGACTAGTGGGTGTTTATGTATCATAAATTTATTTTTTATTTGGGGTGGGGGTAGGGGTTCATACCTCCATACTTCACGTGTTTGGATACATTTTTAAGCCACAATTGGAGCAAATTAAAGTTGCCATCAAAGAAACGATTAAAAAGAAAGAAAGGAAAAAAAGAAAATTGTAACCATTGAGAAATTAATTCAAGAAAGTTTTTTTTTTTTACGAGCTTAAAAACAAGAAATCAAATAAATGAAAATCCTTTGGGCATTGTTTTTTTTTTTTCTTCATCTTTTTGTGGAAAAGGATACATTTTATAGACATGGGTACAGAAATAAAATA
This sequence comes from Sepiola atlantica, assembly GCA_963556195.1. NCBI lineage: Eukaryota > Metazoa > Mollusca > Cephalopoda > Sepiida > Sepiolidae > Sepiola > Sepiola atlantica. The sequence goes on from OY744538.1 coordinate 12,008,404, forward strand.
TATATATATACATATATATATATATATATATATATATATGTATATGTAAAAAAAACAAAAAACTTACCTTAATCACTGTGATGTGCCTACACATGGGCTGTTAATGGAGGCTGGGCAAAGCTACGATAGTAACAATCCTATCAACAAGGTAAGGTGTCAAATCCCAGTTTACGATCGAAATGTGGCGAAAGGTATGAATCCCGACATTGTCCCCTTCCTCATCCGTTAATTGTCTCTATTTCATTATAAATAGTTTGAAAAACTGCGACTTAGAAATATGCTAGAAATGTGTGTGTGGGGGGGGGGTATATATGAAGAAGAAATAACAATGAAAGTAAAAGAAAAATCCCCCCTCCCATTGTGTAACGCATCCCCATACAACAGTTCCACTGATAAAAGACAACAAAAAAATGGTAAAAACCAACCAAATTCCTTACCTGGGATCGCACATGTGTGCATGTTTTTTTCCGGCTGTGAGACAACAGGATTTAAAATATGTTCAAATGTTTTTTCAATTTGGGGCCAGGTAGAAACACCTGGAAGAAAAAAGGGATATCAAAACGTTGAAAACCCAGCAAAATCTTAACGGAAGCCACGTGGAATCAAAGAGTTCTATGCATACCTATATTCCTTTGTACTCTATTTTTGGTTGGGGAGGGGGGGGGGCGAACCATCATTTATCATTTTCTGAAGACACCATTGGAAGCCGACGGTTTTTGCCATCAATGATATTTTCACTTCTGCTTGGGAGGAGGTGTAGATGCGTTCTCAATTGGTCTGTCACGCTTCGGTTTGAAACAGCGTTTATGAGTCTGTTGTGCTACAGTTTGAAATAGAATTTTCGTTAGTCTATCACATTTACACTTGAAATAGCATTTTCGTCATCAGTCTGTCACGTTTCAGTTCAAAATAGTAATTTCGTCGGTCGAAAATCGTAATTTCGTCGGTTAAAATGTCAGAAATAGCATGTTTGTCATCAGTCTGTCATGCTTCAGTTTAAAATAACATTTTCGTCGGTCTGTCACACTTACGTTTGAAGTAGCATTTTTTTGTCTGTCACGATTCAGTTTGCAATAACATTTTTGTTGTTGGTCTGTCACACTTAAATTTGAAATATCATTTTTAGATGTGTCCACATTTCCCTGGAAGAAGATCTTTCCGTCCGTCAGTCTGTCACACTTAAGTTTAAGATAGCATTTTCAACACCAAATGCACAGGTTGAATGGGCACATCTGAAAAATATTCATTCTTTTTTTTTTTTTCTTGTTTTTTTTTTAAATTTTATTTTTTGTTTCTTACAAAACCTAAGCACTTTTTTCTCTCCATTAACTCCAAGCCCCTTTTGATGTGATAAGCTGGTTTCGCAAGCCATCGACAATGAGTCTCATCCCAACAAGTGCTCGTAACTTGTGCCCACTAGAAAAGTTAGTCTTGCTTAAGGGATACCTTAAAGCTGTGTGTAGATGTCAGTAGCGTCCCCACATGTGGAGGAACGCCGAGGGAACCGTAGTCGATGATTTTGGCACCTCCCTCAGGCATAACATAGCAATATAAACTTTTTTTTTTACATACTAATGAGTCACCACTTATCAAGGCCAAAAGCCACTCGAGGACAACGGTTAACGAGATTGTCAGTGGGATGACAAAAAAAATACTATTTCATTCATTGGTCTCCCCGATATCTTTCTAGTTAGAATTCTTTCTAGAAAGACATCGGGCACTTACAGGAGGGACCACGTGAAGGTTGCCACCATCCTAAGTGAAAGTGTTTCTGTGGAACGAACTGGATTCGAACTTGGCACACCTAGGTTGTCAGTCCGTGTTGTTAACCACTTAGCCACCGTCACATCCCAAAAATACTATGAGAGGATTGGAAACGATGGGTAGAATGGACAGAATTTGATTACTTGATTGAGGACGGCTCAACAAATATTTGTTGACATTGGACTTGAAGACGACCATCGTGTAGTCATCAGGGAAGTAGTTTCCTGGTATGGTGTTCCACAGGAAGTTCTTCGGCATCTGGGGACCTCCACAGTGAATGGATGAGATTTGGCAGATTGTCGGGTTGGTCTAGTGAATTTACGTCGTGGGGGTACCAGGTTATGATAAAATAAAATACTGTTAATATTCATTCGTGTGGGGTCACCAGGGTCCAAATGAGGGTGTAAAATAAAATGACTTTTTCAAATTCTTACTGGTAATTGTTTCAAAAGCAGTATTGAAATTTGGTCAAACAGTAGTCAGTCAGCTTTCTTTTTCTTTTTTCTTTTCTTTCTATTCTAGTTGCCAGAGATAGAGAGAGGGAGAGAGGGGGGCAGCCGGAGGAAAAGGTAGAGAGAGAAATAGAGGCAGTGGGAGGGGTAGGTGTAGAAAGGTTTTAAAAGAAAAATGTTACAAGCTTTTCTTCTTCTTTTTTTTTAACTCTTCTATTTTGTTAGCCATGCCTCCGGGCAACGCCTGCTAACCCTGCTAGCTGTAATAGAAATCTAACCTGAAAAGTTTTTTTAGAAAATAAATAAATAAATAAATAAAAATTAATTTTAAAAAAAAGAATAAAAAAAAAAGTTATGGTATAAACATTAACTATAAATGTTTGTATGATAGTGTTGGAACAAAAATCAAGCCGAGCTCAGAGACCTGACCTGACCTGGCCTGGCCTGACCTAAGCAACTTGAAATAAACATACGAAACTGATTCTAAATCAGTTAGAAAACCTTTGACCTTTGGGAAAAAAAAAAAGGTTTTGAAATTGAGGCCGGTGTTAGCAATGCTATTTTTTCTTCTTTACAATTACACCGCCATGAAAAAAATGTTTTATTATTTCTGTTACACCGGCCGTTCTTACACAGGAGAAACTGCACCGGTTGTCACTATAAATAGTGCGAGTCACCAGAGACACAAAAAAGACAAAGCACAGTCTTGTAACTGTCTAGCCAAGTGCTAGTCACTTTCTTACTTTGTTAATACACTTGTTAAACCAACCCTCGACTTGACTTCCTTTATTTACTGTTGGACAACTTCACCTCAATTTCATATATATATATATATATATATATATATATATATATATATATAATGAGAAAGGAAGGATGAGAGTAATCCGACGTAATGGGAAATGAAAAAGGAAAAAACCAAGAGATATTTTTTTATATATTCATCAACGTTTCGTCTTTATTATAAGACTTCCTCAGAATGATAATTTGAATAAAAATGTCATGTAAACCCAAAATTTCGATATACTTGCATGACATTTTTCTTCAAATTATCATCCTGAGGAAGTCTTACAATAAAGACGAAACGTTGATGAATATATAAAAAAATGTTTTTTTCCTTTTTCATTTCCCATATATATATATATATATATATATATATATATATATATATATATTTAGGCAAACATTATTAAATAACACGGAGTGTTTTTGCTTGATGAGGCTTTTTGTTTTTTTTTCCAATTTTCCGAATGGTCCATTTAGTGTTTCGGTCAAATTGCTGTATGTAAGTTCCATGTGTTTCTTGTTCCATTTTCTTTCCTTTTTTGCGACTACTTTCGATTTGATTCGTCTAATCATCTTTAGGCGGTGTTAATTTTTTTTTTTTTTTAAATATGTCTTTACTGTTATATATATATATATATAAATATATATATATATGTATACATGTGTTTGTGTATTTTTTAATTTACACTTAGAATTTTATATATATATATATATTCAAATATAAATTTTATAACACAAAGTAATTATAATAGCTCAATAGTGTAAGGCCAGAGCTATGTTATATTTAATATCTTTTTTATTTAGTTTCATACCATATCAATGTTATGAATGACAGATTCACGCCATTTCATAAAACTTGTTTTTTATTCAGCATACAATTGTTTCGGCTGACACCAATCTAAAATAAGTCAAAATCAAGACAGAAGACCGTGCACACACAAAGGGTTCGATAATCTTTCAGATAAAGTTTTATAACAATAATAAATAGCAATTTACATTTTTTTTTAAGTAAATATGAATATTTTAGATTTTAAATTAACAAATCAAATAGAATAAGTGACATATTGATGATTTTTTAAATTTTACAGCTGTGAAAGAATATTGCCATACACGCAAAAAAAACATGACGTAGCATTTTTTGCAAGAAGGGGAGGGGGGCGTGATGCTGTGCTGTGACGTCATAGACATTTGAATAAAATACGTTAGAACCAATTTCCCTGGTCAGTTTGAATTTGTGTTCAGATGTGTAAAGTAAAAAAAAATGCACTTCTGATCCAGCAAATTGTTAAAATAAGCCACATTTATTTATTCTGACTCAGTTAACCGCACCCAACAATAAATGGAGGAGATGAATTCATCTTGAAAACATTACAAAAGATGGGATACATTTGAATATATAAGACTACACTGTCCGGGCCTACACAGTTTGTCTAGTGTGTGTGTGTAATATATATATACAGGGTGGGCAAAAATAAGGGTCCTATTTTTAAAAATTCATAACTTTTTTATTTATTGATTTTTATTTTTTATTTTTTTTTTTTAGAATAAGTAAAGGACCCCTTCCGAAGCAAGCATGAGCCGTATTAGCCCTAAGAAACGCACCCTCATTTAGAAAACATTATTTTTGCTTAAAAAACTCAAAACAGTGTAAAAAACAATACTTTAGTTTTTGTAAGTTTTAAGAAGTGTTTTTCGGCTAAAATTTGTTTTGTTTATTTCAAAAAATCTCGGAAGGGTCAGTCTACACACACATAAAGTTTGGTGAGTTTAACTTTTATTTTGTGGAAGTTATTCAAATTCAAGTTATTCAAATTTAAAGATAGGACCCTTATTTTGGCCCACCCTGTATATATATATATATATATATATATATATATATATATATAATTTAGGCAAACATTATTAAATAACACGGAGTGGTTTTGTTTAATGCGGCTTTTTTTTATTTTTTCAATTTTCCGTATTGTCCATCTAATGTTTCGGTCAAATTGATGTAAATATGATCCATGGGTTTCTTGTTCCATTCTTTTTTCTTTTTTGCAAGTACTTTCGATTTGAATCGTAAAATCATCTTCAAGCGGTATTAGTTTAAGTGTCTTTACAAATTACTAAAACTAATACCGCCTGAAGATGATTTGACGATTCAAATCGAAAGTACTTGCAAAAAAGAAAAAAGAATGGAACAAGAAACCCATGGATCATATTTACATCAATTTGACCGAAACATTAGATGGACAATACGGAAAATTGAAAAAATAAAAAAAAGTCACATCAAACAAAACCACTCCGTGTTATTTAATAATGTTTGCCTAAATGAAAATATGTTGCCTAAATACACACAATATATATATATATATATATATATGAATGAAAGAAAGAAGGAGAAGCTAAATTATCAGAAAAGTCATCAACGTTTCGTCTTCATCAAGAAAAGACTTCATCAGTATGGTTTAAGAGCAATAAAAAAAGTTATAAACACAAGTATATTGCTTAGAAATAGTCTGTATGTATAGAATGTAAAAAATATTTATACTCATCTTCTGGTCGAAACATTTTTATTTTAGTCGACCATGTTTCGCCCAGAAGATGAACATAACTATTTCTTACATTCTATACATACAGACTATTTCCAAGTAATGTACTTGTGTTTATAACTTTTTTATTCTCTTAAACCATCCTGAGGAAGTCTTTTCTTGATGAAGACGAAACGTTGATCACTTTACTGATAATTTAGTTTCTCCTTCTTTCATTCACATTATGTTTTGAATACTATTTCCATTTTTATTATATATATATATATATATTCTAGGCCCCACCTATTGAGTTCTCTTGACGGCCTGCTGATATGGCCGCTGACTTTACCATTTAGACGTTAATTTATTCTCCCATTTCTATGGCAATGTGTGGTGGGCACATCGGTACGTGCTCCGACTACTGAGTCAAATATGACTTTCGTATTAGGGTTCGAATCGTGTGACTGGCAGGGATTGTTTCCTCCCATACTGATGATTGCAGGTTTGGCATGAAACACATATGTATATGGGTTGATTTGAAAATATTATTTATAAATAATTATATATATATATATATATATATATATATATATATATGGGCCCATATTCTAGTATCTATTATATATTAAATAGTTTTTAATGCCAATACGTAGTTAAAGCAAAACAAATTGTTTTGGATTATTAAAAGAATTTCCAACGCTATTGATAATGTTTAACCATTCATTTATTTATTTATTTTTATTATTGCTTATGTTTGAATTCATGTTTTGAAACATGACGTAAATCATAAATCTATGACATCATGTCAAAGCTATTATTATTTTTTTTATGCTAATGATTTAAAATTTATTTATAAGAAAATCTAAATAGCTCAGTTCGTAGAACATCAGACTGAAGATCTCAAGGTTTCGGTTTCGATTTCCGGTCATGGCATCCGATTGTTTTGTTGGGAATTTATTATTTAGTATGAATGCAATATTTTCCATTTCTAAAAGAAGTTAAGATATTCGTTTAAAGAAAATTGTGACTGACGGACAGACAGACACGCACACTCACAGAAAGTGCTCCTTATATTATGAGTGGACGAGTTCAAATCACGACCTCGGCGGCAAAATTATTTATTGTTTATTTAGTTGTTCAGATGTGCCCTAATGTATTTTTTATTTTTCTGACTTGGAAATTAATTACATAGTAATTAGGTTATTTAATTTAATTTCATTTATTCAGTGTGGCTAAATATAACAAGATTCGAACCTGTGCTCGACCTACTAAGCTACCGAAACCGCTACTAGTACTAGAAGTGGGAGAAATTATATCGTATTTAAATGAAATAATTCATTTGTTTACATTCTTTTTAATAATGATAATAATAATAATAAATATAGAAGTGTATAAATTATTTAAATAATTTATTTAAATAAATTATTTAAATAATTTATTTAAATGAATTATTTAAATGAATTATTTAAATGAATTATTTAAATGAATTATTTAAATGAATTATTTAAATTAATTATTTAAATGAATTATTTAAATGAATTATTTAAATAAATTATTTAAATAAATTATTTAAATGAATTATTTAAATGAATTATTTAAATGAATTATTTAAATGAATTATTTAAATAAATTATTTAAATAAATTATTTAAATAAATTATTTAAATAAATTATTTAAATAAATTATTTAAATAAAGTATTTAAAGCTCACTTAGAAAATTCCCACGTGGAGCTATCTGAACGAATATTTTTCAACTTACAGAGAAAATGGAAAGCTCAATATTTCTTTATACGATAAAATAGAGCTTATCATATATGTGTGCATATGGATTTAAGATAGCATTTGAATCAAGTTTCAGTGGCCATTTTGGATGCAAAAGTATGTTCGCTCTGCTCTTTATTCATTTTAATTTTGAACTGTCCTCCGTAGAAAAGCAGGCAAGACGACGACACCCTAAACCTAACCCTAACCCTAACCCATCTTAAATCTTTCTGTTATCAATTACTACATCCATTCTTCACATTTTTTTCCATGTTTTCTTCACAATTGTCTTCAATAGAAGTGTAAAACAGATAGATCTTCTATGTACATTTAGGGCTGCATGTACCCTGACAAGCCTTAGGTGAGTATTAGTTAGGTTTGGATTCTAAATAATACACCCTAACTCTAACCCTAACACCCCCTTCCAAATACAGGACACTTGAGTGGTTAGAAATTAATGATTGACATGAAATAGGCTCCCCTGTTGGCCAGAAAAAGTAATGTCCTCTTGAGTTAATCTCCCCACGGGGAGACACATTTTTATGCCAGAAATACAATCTGGTGCTGAGCTTACACCATTTCTTTCTTTTCTTTTTTTGTGGGCCAGAATTTCAAGAAGTGCTTGAGATTTGGGTTTGGTTGTTTTGTTTTACGGCATATCAACCCTTTTCGGGTTATTAAATGCCGAATGCAGTCATTTTGGTGAAAGTTTTTATGCTTCAAGTTGTTTATATCTTCAAGTATTTATTCATGGTGTTTAGTTTGGTTGTTTTGTTTTACGGCACATCAACCCTTTTCAGGTTATTTAATGCCGAATGCAGTCATTTTGGTGAAAGTTTTTATGCTTCAAGTTGTTTATATCTTCAAATATTTATTCATGGTGTTTAGTTTGGTTGTTTTGTTTTACGGCACATCAACCCTTTTCAGGTTATTTAATGCCGAATGCAGTCATTTTGGTGAAAGTTTTTATGCTTCAAGTTGTTTATATCTTCAAATATTTATTGATGGTGTTTGGTTTGGTTGTTAAATCTGTTTCTATTTAACCCATAGTTGGGACCCTAACAGGTACTACCACTCCGGGTCAGGGTGGACCTGGGAGCAATGGTAATTAAGAGGAGGCTCCACATTCCCCAAAGTCCGTAAGCCGGATCTCACCATCGGATGTAGTTTAAGGTCATATCCAGGACCGGGAGTAGGGTAGGAAAAATAAAATAAAAAGGGGAGGGAGAAAGGGAGAGGGGCTGTTGTTTTTGTTTTTGGTTTTGGTTTTGTAGAACATAATTAAGTTTTACAAACAAAAAAAACAAAAAACGTCAATGTAGGTGAATTTCGTCTCAGGGAGCCACAGGGCAGCCTGATCTGGTATCACCAGTGAGATTTGGGAGTTAGATCATTAAAACATGATAAGGTAGACATGAGTTCGTCGATTTTGATGCCAGAGTAAAATCTGGTTAGCCAACCATGGATTTCAGCTCCTGTGATGTCGTCGGCTGTGTGTGTGTGCTTGATACTGATCCTTTTATTAAGATAAAATATCAAGTGTTGCTGTTGTAACTGATATCCTTAAGTTAGAAAAACAAACCCTTATATTCGATACTCGTACCAAGACTCTGTCAGTGGAAGAAATGTCAACTCTCTGAACAAAACCTAGTATTTGTTCATAACATGGAATTATCGATTTGTGTTCAAGAGGAACTCTTTTATTCCAGCTTATTGAAGAGTGATTTCATGGTCTGTACCAAGATCGGAAATTGATTGATTTGTGTAGACCAGACACAATGACGATGCCATGAGCCACATAAAGTGCCACTGCGACTGACCAGTCTACATAAGTTGAAAGGTGTGAGTTGGCATTTGACCATTCCTCTTAGAATTGGACTTTAGTCACTCTGCTACCAGTGGTCTATGACCTTGTATGTTATTATCTGGCTGTAATCTATTAGAACTCAGATCAGCTGCTGCAATGCTTGAATCAGATGCTGATTTATCGAAGCCCTGTTCTCATCTTGACTGTTATTCTCACAACGTTTTGGCCGTTGTAACCTTTCGCTTTCTTAAGGTGTATCTCTTGAACTCAGGGAATATTTCTGTTGAACCTTGGAATCTGGACGGAACCCTTTATTTAGTCCACAGGGGTAGCATGCTCTCGTTCCGTCAGCCATGACTGGGAGAAGTCTTCAGCAAGGACCCGTGGCGCAGTGGATATAGTACTAAGTAAAATTCAGTTCTAATTGATAGTCATCTTAAGGTTCAATCCTCGGTGTGGGCGATACAAAGAATTGTGAATTACTGATTTCTAATAGTGGTTCAAAGTTGGCAGGCGTCTCTTTTTTTTCCTTTTTTTTTTTAAATAAACGTTTAGTCTTTTTAATTAATTCAGTCTTAAAAAAGGGAAAGTAGTAAAAAAATAGTAAAAAAAAAGTAAAAATAGTAAAAAAAAAAGTAAAAAAAGTTTTAAAAAAGTAAAAAAAGTTTTTAAAAAGTAAAAATACTAAAAATAGTGGAAAAAAATAAAAATACTAAAAAATAGTTAAGTCAAAATAGTAAAAATAGTGAAAAATAGTGAAAAAAAGTCAAAATAGTGAAAAAAGTAAAAATAGTAAAAATAGTTAAAAGTAAAAATAGTGAAAAAAAGTCAAAATAGTAAAAATAAGTAAAAATAGTGAAAATAGTGAAAAAAGTCAAAATAGTAAAAATAGTAAAAAGTAAAACTAGTGAAAAAAGTCAAAATAGTAAAAATAGTTAAAAGTAAAACTAGTGAAAAAAGTCAAAATAGTAAAAATAGTTAAAAGTAAAAATAGTAAACATAGTGAAAAAAGTCAAAATAGTAAACATAGTAACTGCATCTTCTCTGGATGATGTCATTTATTGCTGCATCACTTAGAAAGTGACTTATTAGATCTATCTCACGCGAAATAATGATGAGTGTGTAAACTAATATCTGTCTTTTTTTTAAGCATTTCTTTTGGCCTTCATCTATTTGTAGCCCCACGTTAAAAATGTTTCTTTAGACCAACCATGACCTGGATTTGATTGTCACTGTTGCCAAATGAATTATTTTCTTTTTTTTTCAATTCATAATTGTCCAGGGGCATTCCGGTTTCAAATGATGACTCAGTTTTCCTCATCTGTATCAAACTTACAATATATTTTATTTATCTTTTGTTCCATTTCATCTGATTCCTGCCTTCTCCTCTGGGTCATATCATCTACGTCTTATCGTCTTCCTTGGGCCATGTTATCTACTCTCTTCCATTTTCCATGGACCATACCTTCTTCTTTCTTCCCTAGGCTATGCCAACTACCTTCTACCATTAGCCATATGCCATGCCAATAATATTCTACCATTAGCCATATGCCATGCCAATAACATTCTACCATTAGCCATAGTCCATGCCAATAACATTCTACCATTAGCCATAGTCCATGCCAATAACATTCTACCATTAGCCATAGTCCATGCCAATAACATTCTACCATTAGCCATAGTCCATACCAATAACATTCTACCATTAGCCATAGTCCATGCCAATAACATTCTACCATTAGCCATAGTCCATACCAATAACATTCTACCATTAGCCATAGTCCATGCCAATAACATTCTACCATTAGCCATAGTCCATGCCAATAACATTCTACCATTAGCCATAGTCCATGCCAATAACATTCTACCATTAGCCATAGTCCATGCCAATAACATTCTACCATTAGCCCTAGGCCATGCCAATAACATTCTACCATTAGCCATAGTCCATGCCAATAACATTCTACCATTAGCCATAGTCCATGCCATTAACATTCTACCATTAGCCATAGTCCATGCCAATAACATTCTACCATTAGCCATAGTCCATGCCAATAACATTCTACCATTAGCCATAGTCCATGCCAATAACATTCTACCATTAGCCATAGTCCATGCCAATAACATTCTACCATTAGCCATAGTCCATGCCTATAACATTCTACCATTAGCCATAGTCCATGCCAATAACATTCTACCATTAGCCATAGTCCATGCCAATAACATTCTACCATTAGCCATAGTCCATGCCAATAACATTCTACCATTAGCCATAGTCCATGCCAATAACATTCTACCATTAGCCATAGTCCATGCCAATAACATTCTACCATTAGCCATAGTCCATGCCAATAACATTCTACCATTAGCCATAGTCCATGCCAATAACATTCTACCATTAGCCATAGTCCATGCCATTAACATTCTACCATTAGCCATAGTCCATGCCAATAACATTCTACCATTAGCCATAGTCCATGCCAATAACATTCTACCATTAGCCATAGTCCATGCCAATAACATTCTACCATTAGCCATAGTCCATGCCAATAACATTCTACCATTAGCCATAGTCCATGCCAATAACATTCTACCATTAGCCCTAGGCCATGCCAATAACATTCTACCATTAGCCATAGTCCATGCCAATAACATTCTACCATTAGCCCTAGGCCATGCCAATAACATTCTACCATTAGCCATAGTCCATGCCAATAACATTCTACCATTAGCCCTAGGCCATGCTAACAGCTCTCTACAATCTCGACTGGACCATGCGAACTACCCTCTGCTATTTCCCCTGGGACATGCCAACTGTCTTTTGTCTTCCCCCCCCCCCCCCCCGGAGTTTAAATATCTATTTAGCTACCTTTGCCATTAGCTCTTGACCATGTTGTCTGCCCTCTGCCTTCTCCACTGGGCCATGCCTTCTAACCATTCCCTGGAAAGTGAAAGAATATACATCAAATACACAAGAGTCGTTTTTCTATGTTTGATACAAGATTTCCGCTGTGAAACCTCTAATTAATTTAACAAATGTTGACCCACTTTCATTGCCTCATCCTTCATCATCATCTTCTCTTTCTTCCGAACTGCGGTTGATATCATTCTCATTACGGTTGCTTTTCGTAGTTTTGAGGGTTATTTCAAATGGTAACAGCAGTCATCAACACAACTTCATTTGTATCCTTTTTTTTTTTCGTCCAAACATCTCTATAAGAGGCTCGGTCGGTCGGTCGCATTTTGGTTTAAAATAACTTTTTTATTGTAAAATGCTCAGATTGAATGGAAGCATCGTAAGAATAACTGTTTTTTATTTATTTTTTTTTTTTTTTTCATGTTTTCTCCGAAGACAAAAACCGTGGCTTACTTTCATGCATTGGTGCCAAATATATTCTCGTCTTGATTTCTTCATTGGCAGAAACGTGATTAAAATATTGTGATTAAACTGAGCACCTGTCGGTAGGGAGGGGGGGGGGGAATAAACAGCACAGCTTACCTCTTACCTCCTCTCTTTCTCCCTTTCTCTCCCTCTCTCTCTTTCTCCCTTTCTCTTTCTCTCCCTCTCTCTTTCTCTCCCTTTCTCTCCCTTTCTCTCTCTTTCTCTCTCCCTCTCTCTTTCTCTCCCTCTCTCTTTCTCTCCCTCTCTCTTTCTCTCTCTCTCTTTCTCCCCCTCTCTCTCTCTTTCTCCCCCTCTCTCTCTTTCTCCCCCCTCTCTCTCTCTTTCTCCCCCCCTCTCTCTCTCTTTCTCCCTCTCTCTCTTTCTCCCTCTCTTTTCTCTCTTAGCTTACTGAATCAGTCAACTGTTACTATCGTCGATGTATCACTTACAGCAATAAGTGTTTTTCTTATATCGTCTTATATATAAACATTTTTGTGGGAATTAATATTGTTTGCGATACTGGGATTATCTATTTATATAATTATGTAATCAAAAAATGTTACGTTTTATTTTTTAATTATTTTTACAAATTTTATTCAATTTTTGGCTGATTAATTACTAGCTATATCTGACCGGCGTCGCTCGGGCGAGTTTGTACTTGCAATTTGTTTTTCTCTTCTGTTTACGACTATGCCGGAGTTTTTTTTTTTGGGGGGGGGGGGGGGTCTTCAAAAATATTATCTTTTGTTCCAAACAAAGGGAAGTAACTCTGTATTGACGAATAGCCAGTCAAAAAAGTCATACTATGTAGATTGATACGAATTTACATTTAAATAAAAATCCTATTTTCGGCATTCCCCAAAACTTTCATTCTGTATTAAAAGAAAATCCACAAAACAATCTCTGAATTAGTCTCTGTCACTCTCTCTCTCTCTCTCTCTCTCTCTGTTTCTCTCCCCCTCCCTTTCTTTCCCTCTCTCTCCCTTTCTTTCTCTCCCTCTCCCTTTCTTTCTCTCCCTCTCCCTTTCTTTCTCTCTCTCTCTTTCTCTCTCTCTCTCTCTCTCTCTTTCTCTCTCTCTCTTTTTCTCTCTCTCTCTCTTTCTCTCTCTCTCTTTTTCTCTCTCTTTCTCTTTTTTTCTCTCTCTCTCTTTCTTTCTTTCTCTCTCTTTCTTTCTTTCTCTCTCTCTCTTTCTTTCTTTCTTTCTCTCTCTCTCTTTCTTTCTTTCTTTCTCTCTCTCTCTTTCTTTCTTTCTCTCTCTCTCTTTCTTTCTCTCTCTGTCTCTCTCCCTCTCTAGTGTATTGGTGACTTCTGACACCGATTCATCCCCCACACCGGACACAGGAACCATTTTCCCAGACATTATTCCTCCTTTCGAATGGGGAGGGGGGTATTGCTTATCGCCCCCCCCCTCCCCCTCCGTCCTGATTCATAGGGGAATGCCGCTGGGACTATACAGATTATTATTGTTCCCAGTCCCGAGTTCCCTTTTTTGAAGAGCAGTATTTTCCACATAAAAATCAACCTAACTTTGTCCTCGTGGGGAGGCAAGTAAATAAAACTTACCCATCCCCCACTTCACTTAGTCAAATATATAATAATTCCCTCCCCCCCCCCCCCCGGTTTGTGTAATCTGATCTATGTAAGGGCAACGCGTCTGGAGAGAGTAGGTACAATCTCGAATGACAGTGTGTTTGTCTTGCGTTCATTTTCATTAAGATGCGGGGTTATTTTTCAATGTTTAACTTGAGAGAAAAAGTAATGCCCTAAAATATTAAGGTTGGTAGGGTATTTGGGGTGGATTAGTGCAAGTGCGTATTATGTCACTTCTTTTGATGCCCCCACAACCACCACCATCCGATCCTGTGGGCCTTGATTATAACGAAATATATACATCATCATCCTTCATTCTACCTCCTCCTCCTCCTCGCTTGATCGTCCTTCACCTCTGTCGCTTGATCATCCTTTATCGCTGTCGCTTGATCGTCCTTTACCACCGTCGCTTGATCGTCCTTTACCGCCGTCGCTTGATCGTCCTTTACCACCGTCGCTTGATCGTCCTTTACCGCTGTCGCTTGATCGTCCTTTACCGCCGTCGCTTGATCGTCCTTCACCGCCGTCGCTTGATCGTCCTTAACCTCTGTCGCTTGATCGTCCTTCACCGCTATCGCTTGATCGTCCTTCACCGCTGTCGCTTGATCGTCCTTAACCTCTGTCGCTTGATCGTCCTTTACCGCCGTCGCTTGATCGTCCTTCACCGCCGTCGCTTGATCGTCCTTAACCTCTGTCGCTTGATCGTCCTTCACCGCTATCGCTTGATCGTCCTTCACCGCTGTCGCTTGATAGTCCTTTACCGCTGTCGCTTGATCGTCCTTCACCGCTGTCGCTTGATCGTCCTTCACCGCTGTCGCTTGATCGTCCTTAACCTCTGTCGCTTGATCGTCCTTCACCGCCGTCGCTTGATCGTCCTTCACCGCCGTCGCTTGATCGTCCTTCACCGCCGTCGCTTAATCGTCCTTCACCGCCGTCGCTTGATCGTCCTTCACCGCCGTCGCTTGATCGTCCTTCACCGCCGTCGCTTGATCGTCCTTTACCGCTGTCGCTTGATCGTCCTTTACTGCTGTCGCTTGATCGTCCTTCACCGCTGTCGCTTGATCGTCCTTCACCGCTGTCGCTTGATCGTCCTTAACCTCCGTCGCTTGATCGTCCTTAACCTCCGTCGCTTGATCGTCCTTCACCGCCGTCGCTTGATCGTCCTTCACCTCTACCTTCGCTTTTTCAAAATGGATGATATATATTTATATATTACTACGTGGAAATACGGCCTACATTACGGTTTATTATGAATTTCTGTTATCTCCCTTGAATATCCCTTGAATAAGCCGTAATGGAGGACGTATTTTCACATTATTCGTTAATCATTAAAATTTAATTTTTTTTATATAAAATAAAAACTACTTGATCAATTTACGTGATTTTTGGTATAGGATATATTCAGCCCGTGACAGGTACGTACATCAAACAGATATTCCTCAGTTTATTTTATTTTTATTTTTATTTTATTTTACTTTTATTTTTTTAATGTCTCCCTTAATCTGGATAAGCACCAATAAATGTACTTTTAAAACAACTATTTACCTTCACGATCCGTTCAGGGCACTAAATATATAAACTAATGTACGATGTACCAACGTTGACGCAACGGGTCACTAATGTTTTTTTAATCTTTTTTTAGTGAGCTGTGGGTGACGAGGCACAAATGTTTCGTTTCTTATTTATCATTCGGTTATCAAACCCAACGTTTTTTGCTTTTAGGTGTTGAGGGGGGGCTGCTCAAACTCTGAATACATTCGCTGCAAAGAAAGATAAGACTAGCAACCATTCCTGTTCCCTTTTTACATCCAACCCTCTATCACACCCTATCACCTTTATATCCTCCCATGGTCCCTGTCAGCAGCTCCACCCCATCCGGCTTTTACTATCCCCAAGCCATATATCCTGACAGGAGCCCTCTTTGCCTTTTTAGCTCTTTCACGACTTTCAAGCCCATGTAATTCCAGCATCCGTTCTTTTTCATCTTAGGTTTTCTTCTAAATAAAACGCAAGTTTGTTGTTTTGCTTTTTACTTAGTGATGTGTAAAAGTGTTCATCCACCTTAAAATTAAACAAAAAGAAAGAATATTCTTTATTTCTCGTTTTAAAAACAAAAACATGAGGCAATAATCATTTTTCAAAATAAAAACATAAGGCAATAATCATTTTTCAAAATAAAAACATAAGGCAATAATCATTTTTCAAAATAAAAACATAAGGCAATAATCATTTTTAAAAATAAAAACATAAGGCAATAATCATTTTTAAAAATAAAAACAATAATTTTTCAAAATAAAAACAAAAACATTAGACAATAATCATTTTTCAAAATAAAAACAATCATTTTTCAAAATAAGAACGAAAACATAAGGCAATAATCATTTTTCAAAATAAAAACATAAGGCAATAATCATTTTTCAAAATAAAAACATAAGGCAATAATCATTTTTCAAAATAAAAACATACGGCAATAATCATTTTAAAAAATAAAAACATAAGACAATAATCATTTTTCAAAATAAAAACAATAATTTTTCAAAATAAGAACAAAAACATTAGACAATAATCATTTTTCAAAATGATAACATAAGGCAATAATCATTTTTCTCCGGAACAAAAGTAGGATATCTCTCATAGCAAACTTTTTTACAAATGTTTTTCAAAGGTTATTATTTGAAGAGTTTAAATGCAAAACATGAAAAATCCAATTTCTTTAAATTGAGAAATTAAACAATAAAAGAACGAACATATCACTTCTAGACTTCCACTAAAAGTTTATTTTAATTAAAAGCAAAATAAAAATGTCGATATCACATTATGTAAAACATGATCTTAAGGTGTGCTACATTCTTGAAATACAACACTTTTTGTAGTGATAGCTCTGCAATTTTAAAAATGGCGTTTATCGCGTTTTGCATTCAAACCTTTCAATTGAAACTGATACATGTCTGTATAATAATGTCAGAAGCCTCCTTCCCAGTTAAGCGAAAAGCAGCCATTTGTTTTTTCTACTTTGTGTAAAAAAAAAAAAAAAAAAACTTAAACACAGTTTCACCACATTAAATGTATACAGGTCGGTAGATAATTAAATTCTACAGCATTTATTATAAGTCATTTGTTTTTGTTGTTTTATTTTACGATTTCTCGACTGTTAACTATTCTGCACTTTTACCAGGTGAGTAAATACTTATTTTAAAATGGGGGGAGGAGCTTAGCCCCTATTTAAACCTGGAGGTGAGAGAGTCTAAACCCACCCCACAAAAAAATAGTAAAGTCGATTTTAGTTGCTTCTAAACCACACAGTAAATACTTATTTAAAAATATCGATTTTAAAATATTGGGATGGGGGAGGGGTATATTCCATCACCGTATTGTTCTTGGTTTGTGTCATATTTCCCCCGGGCAATGTCGGAACACGGGTCCTGCTAGTCTATATAATAAAATAATGTCAGGCAAAATTTCGCTTGTCTGTAGCAATTGACGTTCAAACGTAACTTTTCAAATTAACCAATTTCACAAATATATCATAATTTTGAACAATTTTATTCAATTAATGTAATGACCAAACGATAGCACAAGTCATTCAATTAAACTTTACAAAAATCCGATTTAAAAAAAAAAGGAAAAAAGGACCGGCATGCAACAGCTGCTTAAAGAGAAAAATATTATTTCGTATCATGCCTATTTCGTCCTTAAGAAAAAAAAAATCTTTTTTTTACTCTTATTCACCTCAAACAAGGTACATTGCCACTGAGACGTAAGGGGCTACTGTGAATTAGAAACCATGGGTACTTTTTCAGATTAGGACCCAAGCTAACTTTGACCCTAACCCTAACAACAGGGTCATAGTTAGCTCGGGTCCTAATCTGGAAAAGCACCGAACCATGCCTACAGGGACACTCTAAGTAGGGAGTTGAGCAGCAAGATGTCTGTTCGCATTACATTTAAATTTCTGCATGTTAGTAGAGTCGGGGGAGCATAAAAACAGGAAGGGAATACCAAAGTCTAGCAGTTCGAGGAAAGAAACCATTAGAGTAGAAAGCTTTCCGGCATCTAGGGACCGCTACAGTGAAGGGGTGTGATTTTGCTGCTTGTCAGGTTAGTCAGGGATATTTATGTCGAGGGGGAACCAGCGCTATGAGTTCGTCAGTGCACATTCCATTAAAGTACTTGTAAAACAAACACAGAGATGCAACATTGCGGTGATGTGACAGGAGTTGGAACTTAGTTGACAGTGTGGGACCTATTAGATTGGAGACTCTTTTTTGGACCCTGTCTAATAGGGAGAGACTAGTGGTTGATGCACCAGCCCAGATGTTGTAACGATACTCCATGCATGGGCGAATGGTGGTTTTGTAGAGATCTAGGATACTGGCAGGTATGAATAAGTTTTCTAGCATGGTAGAGGGAGGCCACCTTCTTTGCAGCAGCCTTAGCAATGTCTTCTATGTATTTTTTCCAATCCATGTTAGCTGTGAATGTTAGGCCGAGGAGTTTGAATGATCAACTGTCAGGTAGTGTGCTATTGGCCATGGCTATCGGCGATTGAAAAAGGAAAATGTTTGAATTCATGTTTTGAAACATGACGTGAATCATAAACCTATGACGTCACACCAAAGCTATAATTATTTTTTTAAGGGAATGTTTTAAGATTTATTTATAAGAAAGCGCAAATAGCTCAGTTTGTAGAACGTTTGGCTGAAGATCTGAAGGTTTCGGTTTCGATTTCCGGTCATGGCATCCGCTTTATTTGTTGGGAATTTATCATTTAGTATTAATGCAATATTTTCCATTTCTAAATAAAGTTAAGGTATTCGTTTAAAAAAATTCTGACTGACGGACAAACAAGGTTTCGATCTTGTTGGGAATTTATTATTTACTATTGATGCAATATTTTCCATTTCTAAAAGTAGTTAAGAGCTTTGATATTTCGAAATAAAACCTAGGCCAACCCATCTCATGTGCATTTTTCAGTCGCATATTTTTGCTAGGCTACCGCGTCACCCCCTTCTCTCTCGCAGTCTGCGAGAGGATGTTCCTATTTACTTGTCTAGAATTATATCATTGTGAAAAAAAACTACAAACAATACATATTTAAAGCTAAATAAATTGTTTCGGACTATTAAAATAATTTCCAACGTAATTGATAATGTTTACCCATTTATTTATTTATTATCACTTATGTTTGAATTCATGTTTTGAAACATGACGTAAATCATAAATATGTGATATTACACCAAAGCTATAATTATTTTGTTAAGGGAATGTTTTAAAATCTATTCATAAGAAAATGCAAATAGCTCAGTTGGTAGAACGTTTGGCTGAAGATCTCAAGGTTTCGGTTTCGATTTCGATTTCCGGTCATGGAATCCGCTTTATTTGTTGGGAATTTATCATTCAGTATTAATGCAATATTTTCCATTTCTAAATAAAGTTATGGTATTTGTTTAAAAAAATTCTGACTGACGGACAAACAGACAGACACATCCACACACAAATTGCCATTTTATTATAAGTGGATTAAAAATTCCTCAAGACACTTATGACCTGACTGAAGTAAAAAAAAAATGGTGCAATATTTTTAACGGAATTCTACTAACATGAAAAGTTGCAAAGAAACTTACAGACAATTGGATGATTCTAAAACAGATGGACATGGCAGGAATTAGAATTTCTACAAAGCTCATTAGATGTTAATTTAATTCAAAGAATTTATCCGTTGGACGTGCCCTCTTGCAAAAAGATTCTGGCATTCAACGGATAAAGTACCTTAGCGCTGACACCGAAAGTCAAACAGACGGACACATTTTCACATCAAAAACGATTAACGCTGATTTGTAAATGTCAACACAAATCGTAGTTGACATTTAGAAAAATTTCCGGGCGTCTTTTTAAACCATCCAATTTTTATGTATTTGCTATATTTTATTTTTTGTGGCGACAGATTAATACATATGAGTAGTAGTAGTGGTAGTAGCAACAACTATAAAAGTACAATAGTAGTATCCGTGTAATGGCTATGCAGGCTGTTTAACAGTTACTAGTGTTAACTCAAGTCTCAGGAATGCTGTGCTCCATTTTGATTGGGGGCTGTACAGTTATTTTTTTATTTTTTTTAATGAAAATCGCTCCAGACAAGGCATGAAGCCACTTGATATAAGTCTCAGGAATGCTGTGCTCCATTTTGATTGGGGGCTGTACAGTTGTTTTTATTTTTTTTTTAATGAAAATCGCTCCAGACAAGGCATGAAGCCACTTGATATAAGTCTCAGGAATGCTGTGCTCCATTTTGATTGGGGGCTGTACAGTTATTTTTTTATTTTTTTTTTTTAATGAAAATCGCTCCAGACAAGGCATGAAGCCACTTGATATAAGAAGTTAACAAGAACAAAAGATGATTATCGCAAAGACAGGAAATTCCTATTGGCCTTAGTCTTTAAAAGACCAAGACTATAGGTAGTAGGAAAACAGTCAGCAGGAAGAGAGTTCCACAAGCCTGCAGTTCTTGGAAAGAAGCTACTTTGTACTGATACACTTAGGAAAGATATGGGTCCATCTCTTCCTCTACTCTGACTTGGCCTTCGGGCTAGGATCAAGGTGTAGTATCTGTTCTGTCCGCAGTCAAAATCTCCTCTCTTGACTGGAGCAATTTTTATTTTTGTCCCATCCAGAGTGCACCTTTTTTTTGGGGGGGGGGGGGGACTGGATATTCCCCACATAAAAATAGACGACCTTGTGTCTAACTTTGCCCTCATGGGGAGTTAAATAAATAGGGGCAACTGAAATAGATGAAAAAGGAGTCCTATCCGTTGGTCGCAAGTCATAAATCAGATAGTTACACAGTCATAATTCACAAATCACGTTAAACGTCAATTACCTGGCAATTCGTTGCCTTGCCCTGTTGCAGAATTCACTCTGGGCAAGTTGAGTCGGCTTCCTCCTTCAAAGAGGAAGTTTCTAGGGAATATTAAATTCACAAGAGTTTCCCAGGCAGGTGTCGCAGTCCTCCCACATACAGCGCCTGGTATTCCCAAATGGTCACCCATCTGGTACTGACCAGGTTCAACAGCGCTTAACTACAGTGACCTAATTAGAACTAGTGTTTCAACATGATTATGGGTAATTTGTGGCAGTCAGTTTTTATCCACACTTGAGGAGTTAGTGATTTCCGTAGCAATTCTCTATAAGAGAGACCCATACAAGCTTTTCACTTCTGTCAACAGATGACACATGCGACATGAGGTCACTCATTTTGCGACATGAGGTCACTCATTTTGTGACATGAGGTCACTCATTAAGGTCACTTATTTTGATGTGATAAACCATCATATTTTTTTTTTACTACAGTAGAATAGACTAGTCATTATCTAAACGGGAACTTGATAGTAAACGGCTGGTGTGAGAACACCAAATGAGTTACAATGATGATGGAATTTGTGGGGGGTGGGGAGCTATATTCCCACTATAAACTGACCTTGTGTCTTACTTTAATCCTGTTGGAGGAGCAGGTAAACAAACTATATTTTGGGTCTTCTTGTTTAATAATTGGCAGGAACAAACGTGAAAAAAAAAACCAGAACTTTTCTTTCCCCCTCCGTGTGTCTAGCGTCAGCCAGAATTTCCATCAACAGTCTTTTTCCAAGAATTTCACACCTGTGGAACACGTTACCAATGAATTACTTCCCTTCAGACTACAACATGGCCGTCTTCAAATCAAATGTCAACAGCTACTTGTCATCAACCATCTCGATAAGTTTTGTTCATTCCATTGGTCATTTTCAATCCTCTCATATTCTTCATCATGATTATAAGAGTTAAGCGTGGATGGAGCAAGTTCAGTGAACTTCTGCCATTACTAACCAGCAGAGCATTACCACTGTCGACACGGGGAAGAGTCTATCAGGCATGTGTATGCAGTGTGATAATGTATGAAAGTGAAACCTGGTCAGTGAGGGTTGATGGCATACGTTGCATGGAGATAAATGATATGAGAATGATAGAAGATGGCAGAAGTTCCCTGAACTTACTCCATCTACTCCCAACTCTTGCGATCACACTAGCACCTGCTCCACCCTGTGCTCCAATGATATCACCAAGGTAACAAAACGTCTTAGCAACCTAGAAAAACATGGCTGAAAACTGTAATGCTATCAAGTATTAAGTCATAAAAGAGACGTTGTTAGTCTCTCTCTACTCTTATCGTTATTTTCATGAAAGATACTCGACTGAGCTCCAATCTCTGGTTCCTCCTTGTAAAACATTCACAAGAACTCGTCTTATTACCACAACTGCAAAGAATTTTTCGTTCTCCCGTCGTGTGCTTAGCGTCAGACGTGATTCCCATTAACAGAACTTCACGCCTGTGGAACACATTATCCTAGAATTTCTTCCCTACAGACTACAACATGGTCGTCTTCAAGTCAAATGTCAATAAATACTTGCCATAAAACATCCAGGAAAGTAATCAAATTCTATTGGTTATTTTCAATCGTCTCATATTCCATTTTATAGCTGGGGTCGGGGTGTTCATACCTTTTTTCCCCAATCTTATTCTAGTTTAAGTGAATGCAGTATATCAGACTGGATTTGAAACCTTATCTATTATAGCCCCTCCTCCCCTTCCCTCTCACTCGAAAATTTTTTTTTTTTTGTATAAACAAGAAAAAACGGTAATATTTAATGTTTCTACTTGTCTTTTAAAAATATTTTTTTATGTTTTTTGTTTTTTTTATTATGTGGTTGGGGCGATTAGGTGCCCTCCCTTACCAACTTGGGAGGAGGGATGGCACGTGCAACACAAGATTACAAAGAAAGTCAAAGGAGTGGAAAAATCTGAGAGAGAGAAAAAAAAAAGATGAGGGGAAAAGAATCCTGAATGAAACAACTATGTCGCAGTCAGATTTTTTAAACAAAAAAAAAAAAGTGACTCTGGAATTGGATTTTTTTTTTTTTTCAGTCCACTTCCCACCTCTGTATGACAGTATTTGGGTATTGATTTACTCCTCTCCAGGAGTTAGGAACAAGGCCAGTTTTTATCTTACTCCCACAAGTAAGATGTGACCCAAGGTCGGGTCGGGAAAATGGGGTTTTAAAAGCCAGCGCCCGAGAAGGTGAGCACTCTGGCCATTAAAAATTGCCTGGGCAGCCCCGTCGGCATTCCCCCGGTAGGGGCGCCTCAGGCAGTAAGCAATAAACTTACTCCTCCCCAAAGAGGGGAGGCGAAGCCTGGGAGGGTGGACCTCCTAGAACTGCACAGGACAGACCCATAGACCGGCGTAAATCAAGCCCCGAAGGCCAAGACAATACCAATCTATGGGGTGCAGTATCCATCGGAACAGATACTACACTTTGATCTTAGCCAAAAGGCCAAGATGACAGTATTTGGGTAGACATTATTCAGCCGATATCTCATCGTCACACATATAAACCTTTTTTGCTTTGACATTCTCTGGCAGCATTATTTCAAATAAGTACATAGAAGATGTTGCCACGTCTGCTGCAAAGAAAGTGGACTCCCTTTACCGGTCTAGAAAACTTCTTACATCTGTCAGTATCTTATATCTCTAGAAAGCCATCATTCGTCCGTGCATGGAGTATTATTGCCACATCTAGGCTGGTGCTCCAACCGCAAGCCTCCCACTCTTTGACAGGCTGCAAAAAAATAATTTGAAACCTAATAGATCCCGCGCTGTCTGCCAAGCTCCAACCCCTGTCACATCGCTGTAAATACCCAACATATATCCCCAAACCACCCTACTAGCAGCAAAATCCTACCCCTTCAATGTAGAGGTCCCTAGATACTCTGATAGCTCCTTTCCTCGGGCGCTTGCCTTTGGAATTCACTCCCTGCTCGCTGTTTCCCTGACCGTACAAACATGCAGAAATTTAAATCTAATGTGAACAAACATCTTGTTACCCAGCTCCCAACCAAGGTTGCGCCTCCTCCCTCCCCCCAAAAAATATATGATCTCTATCATAGAAGCCCCTTACGCTTCAGTGGCAATATGACTTGTTTGGTTTGAATAAAAGTTTTTAAGAAACAAGATTTTGATGTTTGAGGATTATAAAGTGGGGTTTAGGAGTCGGAGTCGGAGTCAGAGCAAATTCATTGTTTTCGTAATCTGT
>OY744538.1:12037584-12050484 GCA_963556195.1 Sepiola atlantica
TAAATTTAGTGACAGTTTTAATGTTAAAGTAGGACTCCATCAGGGTTCTGTACTGAGTTCGTTGCTTTTCATTTGTATCTTAGAAGCATTGTCCAAAGAGTTTCACACAGGTTGTCCGCAATAGATGCTTTATGATGATAATTCAATACTTGTCTGTGAAACAATTAAAGATTTACTTGTTAAGTTCAAGACTTGGAGGAATGTTATGGAAAGTAAAGGTTTGGGTGAATGTTACCAAAGCAAAAATGCTGATCAGTGGTTGTAGTGTTTGGAAAGCTCCCCAAAAAAGGAAAGTTCCTTTGCTCAGTTTCTGGAAAGGGAGTCATGTGCAATTCAATCTTTTGTGGTACTTGTAAGCATTGGGTACACAAAAAGTGCAGTGGAATTACTGATAGGTTGTCAGAGGATACCAGTTTATATGCAAAAAGTGTAAGACAGTGAAGATGGAGTAGACCTCAGATGTGCACAAAGTACATTTGGATGGTGCAGCTATTGAGGTTGTCGAAGTTTTGTAACCTTAGTGACACCATTGGAGCACAGCGTGGAACAGGTGCTAGTGTGATTGCAAGAGTTAAGAGTAAATGGAGTAAATTCAGGAAACTTTTGCCTTTACTAACCAGCAGATCGTTACCACTGTTGACTAAAGGAAGAGTCTATCAGGCAAGTGTATGCAGTGTGATGATGTATGGAAGTGAAACCTGGCCAGGAAGGGTTGAGGACATGCGTGTCATGGAGAGAAATTATATGAGAATAATATGATGAATGTGTAATGTGAATCTTAAAGACAGGCCTAGTTCTGATAACCTCAGAGGAAGATTACATCTGGACAGTATAGGGAGATGTGTGCAGAACAGGGAGACTTTGATGATATGGCCATGTTGAAAAAAAGATGGATGAGGGTCCTTGGGTTAGATGTAGAAAAGTGAAGGTAGCAGGTCCCGTTCACAGGGAAAGGCCAACGTAAACGTGGGAATAAATGATAAAAATGGATTGAAGAGAAAGAGGAATAAAGACCTGGACAGAGATAGGTTAGTTTAGAAGTCAATTTCTTAAAGCCGTCCAACACATGCCAGCATGTAAAACGGACATTGAACCGAATATGATGATGACGATTTTCTGAAGAATTCAAGGCAAGAAACTACCAGTCAATATACGCTGTTTACTCTCTTTCTCTCAGGGTTAAAGTCTAACATAGTTATTAATTAAAATAGTTATGTACTGGGTACAACAGTCATACCAATGGTTTCCTTACTTACTATGGAGATGGATTTGTAATTCCAAAGACCCTAGACAAACACTGATGAATTGTTTTAGCAAGGAAACCATTGGTATGACTGTTGGACCCAGTATGTAACTATATATATATATGTTATTGACGGACATGTGTTTCGGCATCTATGACTCATCAGTGTGGCTGGACCTAGCAAAATTCGAAACCGGACCCCAGTGATTGTTGTCTAACGCTTTACCACTGAGCCACGAAACCCTCTAGTAGTGGGAGAGGTGTATCTCACTTATAAATGTTATTTATTTTATTTATATTTTTTTTATTTGTGATACTGATAATTGAATGTATTCAATTATTTTTACGAAAAAGCACTTACCTAAATATCAGGTGTGAATCATTGTTCCCTTCAACAGCAATATATATATATATATATATATATATATATATATATATATATATAATCAACACATGGTGCAATTTAAATGAAAAATCATTTATTTAATTTTTCTTTTTTCTTTTTTTTTGCAAGCTTTCGTTGTTAAACAACTTTGTCAGGCGAGACTGTCTAATAGTTTTTTTTCTCTTAACGTTGTTTACAACTTGACGTGTGTTTTTCTGCCTCTACCGTGATTCGACCCCTCGGGGTAAATACCATCAAAATGAGGAAGAAGAAGACAAGACAAAAAAATCTATTAGACAGTATCACCTGACAAAGTTGTTTAACAACGAAAGCTTGCAAAAAAAGAATTAAATAAATGATTTTTCATTTAAATTTCACCATGTGTTGATTTTCAAAATATTTCACTAAAATATATTTTCATATAAATATGTAAACTGAATTTCTCAGCATCAGATTGTAGGATTAGACAAAATATCAGATCTTGCACACACAAAGTGCTCGAGATCCTTTCAAATAGAGCTTTATAACAATAATAAATGATTAAAAGGGGCTTATCTGATGGGTGTTAAGATAAACTCTTTTGAATTATTCAAAGCTCTATCAGAAAATATATTGAGCCTTTGTGGGTGCAAGGCCTGCAGTTTTGATTCGGTTCGGTTCCCATACTAAGAATTTGGTTTTCATGTTATATTAGATTTTTTTTCTCTCAAAAGTTAAAAGGCGTTGGACAAAGAGACAAAATAAATAAATTATAATAACTTGGAACTTTCGGTAGAATTCTATCATTTTGAAATCAGTTTTTTTTTTTTGTATGATTTTGAAGTTTTTTTTTGTTTTTTTTTGTATGATTTTGATTTTTTTTTGTATGATTTTTTTTTAAACAAATAAACATTTTTTAAACCAATAAACATTCTTTTACAACATAAATCAAACAATAATAAAATAAATAAATTATAATAACTTGGAACCTCCGGTAGAATTCTATCATTTTGAAATCAGTTTTTTTTTGTTTTATTTTGTATGATTTTGAAATCAGTTTTTTGGGGGGGTTTTTGTATTATTTTGAAGTTTTTTTGTATGATTTTAAAGGGTTTTTTTTAATGATTTTTTTTAAACAAATAAACATTTTTTAAACAAATAAACATTTTTTAAACCAACAAATATTCTTTTACAACAGAAATCAAACAATAATAAAATAAATTCTAGTAGTTTTTTTTTGTTATTTACTCAATGATTATTATGACTTATTTCTTATCCTTTGATCACGTGTGTTACTAATATCTGTTTGATGTTGCTACTATAACTGATACTAACTTACTATCCCTCATCACTTCCTTACAGACTAATATTAGTAAAGGGGAGAGTCATTTGGTTAGTCATCTGCAAGGAAGTCAAATATTTTGAAGTGAGCATGCTTACTGGTAGGGAGGGGGGGCTCTCTATTTTCCATTCTCTCTCTCTATATATCTCTCTCTCTCTCTCTTATATATATATATAATTTATAAAGTTACAAATGTTTATATATTTGTATGTACAGTATTCACTCCTAAACTAATTAACCGATCATTATGAATTTTGAACACAGCTGCTAGGCGTAAGTGTTTCAAAATGTAGCCTATATTTACTTTA
Organism: Sepiola atlantica; assembly: GCA_963556195.1. Classification (NCBI taxonomy): domain Eukaryota; kingdom Metazoa; phylum Mollusca; class Cephalopoda; order Sepiida; family Sepiolidae; genus Sepiola; species Sepiola atlantica. The sequence continues at coordinate 12,040,842 of OY744538.1, forward strand.
ATTTAGTTTTATCCAAAGGGGGTAAACAGAGGGTGGGAATCCTTCGTGAAAATTCAGGTATCTTCAATTTTTGTGAAATTTTACCAAAATATATTCTCCAAATTTCAGTTTCTTTAGGGTAATTTAAAGGGCTCTAGGGGGTGGGTGGGGGAGGGGGGGGGGGCAATATGTGGGCACAACTTCCCATTTGAAAATTCAAAACTATTTCAGATTTCTATTTAATTTTATCCATAGTCATGAGGCACCAGTTAAGCAAGATTCCCTGAATTTCAATTTCTTCTTCGGACCCCTTAAGCTTAAGCCTTAAATTTGAGACATTTTCTAGAATAAAATCATGTAATGGATTTTGATAAAAATTGGAATAAGGATTCTAGACATAAGGTTTAGTATTATATGTTGATTTTAATCTTTGTAATGGGGCATAAAAATGGTGCAAAACTTTTCTGTTCGGGGAATTAATGTTACCTGTCCTGGGACGGGTATTCTTCTTGTACATATATATATATATATATATATATATATATTAGTATTTCATGTATCCACATGAAATTTTATAAGGAGATATAATTTTTTTTATGTATCAATTTTCAGTATTTACTTCAACAGTGCTCGATACGTAGGTACAGCTAGATAGTAAGCTATGAAAATATATTTATGCCAATTAAGCTACACAGAGGCTTCCGCCGCCCCCCCCCCCCCCGGATGAAACGCGGGAGCCTCTGTATAGCTTAATTGCCATAAATATATTTTCATAGCTTACTATATATATATATATATATATATATATAAGAAAGAGAGTCCTCAACGTACAGCTGTTTTACCGTATCACAGTTTATCAGTGTGGCCAGACAGGATGAGTGTTTCAAGTTGGGATTCGAAACCTGATCATTAGTATAGTAGTCAGCATCCTTAACCCTGAGCAATCTCTGGACACTAGAAAGTAGCAGAAATGAAAATGTTTTTGTTTTCATTTCTGGTTCTGGAGAACTCTATTCTGATTATAAAAAGTAATTCTATTATGCTAGGTAGAAACCGTTATTTCCTACAACTAGAGGGCGCACACACACACACACACATATATATATATATATATATATATATATATATGTGTGTGTTTGTGTGTGTGTGTGTGTGTGTTTCTCTCTCTCCCTCTCTCTCTCTCTTTCTTCATATCTCTTTCCCTTTTAATCTCCCCCATTCTCTTTATTTTTCTGCTACTCCCTTTCTCTCTTCCTCCTCCCCCCTCTCTCTCTCTACCTTTATCTTCAACTCTCTCTTCTTCACTTCAGCCACCCTCTCCCTTCCACCCCTCTTTCTCTTTCCTTTCATCTCTATCCTCTCTAATATTTCTATTTCCTCTCATTCTATTTTTCCTTTTTTTTTTTTATCTGTCGACTCCACCCTTCTCGATTTTCGTCCACCCCTCTTTCTCCCCCTCTCCCTTAATCCATCCCCTCAACTGATTCAGAATGAAAGTCATACTACATACAACTGCATACCGTAGATTCTTGAATTTATATACGAGTACAAGAATAATTACAGTTACCTCTCACCACCACCACCGCCACCAAGACCACCACCACCGCCGCCACCAAGACCACCACCACCACCGCCACCAAGACCACCACCACCACCACGTTCTTCCGGTCTCCAAAACAAGCCGGTCTTTGACAATGAATGAGAGAAAGTACTGCGCGTATATGCTTTCATTTCACAAAACTCCCAAGACAAAATTTAGAATCGGTACAAGTTTATAACAAGCTGAAATCTCTTGAGATTTAAGGATAATAATTATTTACATTCTTTGAATAAAAGTTATGCAGACTTCTTCTTGAACTTTTCTTTTTTTTTTCTTTTCTGCAAACAATTAAAAGAATCAACTAAAATTAAGTTGGGAGATCTGCCGTTGCTGGCACAGCACATTGAGCTGGTTGTGATAAAAAAAAGACTGTCACAGACGCTTTCCAATGTACACCTTTGAAATTTTGGTTCTTTAAAATCAAGTACTTACAGGAGGGAACCTTCACGTGGTCCCTCTTGTAAGTACCTAATTCCAGAAATGATCAAGTCACCACTCTTCTTGGCCTTTTGGCTAAGATCAAAGTGTAGTATCTGTTCCAATGGATACTGCACGCCTGTCCTGTGCAGTTCTAGGAGGTCCACCCTCCCAGGCTTTGCCTCCCCTCTTTGGGGAGGAGTAAGTTTATTGCTTACTGTCTGAGGCGCCCCTACCGAGGAATGCCGACGGGGCTGCCCAGGCAATTTTTAAATGGCCACAGTGCTCACCTCTCGAGTGCTGGCTTTTCAAACCCCACTTTCTCGACCCGATCTTGGGTCACATCTTACTTGTGGGAGTAAGATAAAACTGGCCTTGTGCCTAACTCCTGGGGTGGAGTAAATAAAACCACCACCATCATCAGATTCACCCAGGGGTTTTTACCCCGCCTAATAAACCGGTATCGTCCGGGCCTTTGGGTCTGGATTTACGCCGGTCTATTGGGGGGTGTCGGTCCTGTGCAGTTCTAGGAGGTGCACCCTCCCAAGCTTTGTCTCCCCTCTTTGGGGAGGAGTAAGTTTATTGCTTACTGTCTGAGGCGCCCCTACTGGGGAATGCTGACGGGGCTGCCCAGGCAATTTTTAAACAGCCAGAGTGCTCAAATTCTTGAGCGCTGGTTCTTTCCCACTTTCCCGACCTTGTGTCACATCTTACCTTGTGGGAGGAAGATAAATAGAACCACCACCATCATCACCATCATCATCATCACCACCATCACCATCATTATCATTATCATCATCATCTTATTTCCATTGGTCAAGGTCTGACGTTTTCCGGCAACCTGCAATCCTAGTCTCCAAGCTTGGCAAAGATCTTTGTTGAAGTTTTGTATCCAAGTTGTTTTGGGTTCACTCACTTTCCTCCAGCCTTCCACCTCAAGATACACCTGCACGTTTTTATTCAAAAATCGCTCCTCTCGACTTGGCTAAATTAACGTAGCGACTGACTATCAAAAAAGACTTCTACTATGTTGATTCATGCAAATTGTATTATTTATGTTATATAGTCCTCGATAGTCTTTATTTTTTATGTTATATAGTCCTTGATAGTCTTTATTTTTTATGTTATATAGTCCTTGATAGTCTTTATTTTTTATGTTATATAGTCTCTCTTTCTCTCTCTCTCTCTCTTTCTTTCTTTCTTTCTCGTGAACTAGCGCTTGAATCTGTTCTCATCATTCTTTCGTTGGGATCTCTTCCCTTGAGGAAGACCCCTGTTTTGATAAGCTTCTGGAACTGACCTTTACTTCAGACTTGAAATGGAAGACTTACATAAAATCCGTTGCTAATGTCGCAGAAAAAAATGGTTGGATCATTGCCGAAAAGAATATTTTGTAGGATTTATTGCGATCTATTTTATTTGATTTAGTTGATTTTAATTTCAAGTCGAGATCTAACCCCAACCCTAACTCTAACCCCAACTCTAACCCTAACCATAATTCTAACCCTAACTCTAACCCTAACTCTAACCCTAACTCTAACCCTGACTCTAACTCTAACCCTGACTCTAACTCTAACCCTGACTCTAACCCTATCCCTAACCCTAACCCTAACCCTAACTCTAACCCTAACTCTAACTCTAACCCTAACCATAATTCTAACCCTAAACCCTAAACCCTAACCCCAACCCTAACTCTAACCCTAACTCTAACCCCAACTCTAACCCTAAACCCTAACTCTAACCCCAACTCTAACCCTAAACCCTAACCCTTACCCTAACCCTAAACCCTAACCCTTACCCTCACCCTAAACCCAACCCTAACTCTAACCCTAACCATAATTCTAACCCTAACCATAATTCTAACCCTAAACCCAACCCTAACTCTAACCCCAACCCTAACTCTAACCCCAACTCTAACCCTAACCATAATTCTAACCCTAACTCTAACTCTAACTAACCCTCTAAAAATTCCAATACAAACTAAATAACCAGCCATGGTTTGCTCCTGAGTGTGCTACTGCCACAATTTTAATTATTATCAACGGAGCAGATACCTTGAATCTAATCTGGAAATGGATTATCAAAAACGCGAAAGATTCATATGCCCAATCTATTAAAGTCAGAATTACTGAGCAGAGATTAGCTCACGCAGGACTTTTGAAAATAACAAACAGTGTACTGAACAAATGTAAAACCTCTACTCCAGCCATCATGAACATCCTGGGGTCATCTCACAAAGCAAAACTGCTTTCAACACCTATCGATCGCTTCCACACTTTCCAACTCTAATTATGAAAAATTTAAAAACTAAATACATACGTAAACCTAGAATCCTAACCCTAACCCCAACCCTAACTCTTACCCTAAATCTATCCCTAACCCTAACCCCAACCTTAACTCTAACCCTAAGTATTTACTCTGTTCATTTAGTGAAGCCAGCTAGACTTTTAAATAAATTCTTTTTACACCCACATCTGTATTTTTAGTTCATTTTACTTCAGTCGAATATCTCAGAAATCAAGGGACCCCTACCTGGGGTAACACTCGATCTCTATATGAGACACATAAATATTCGAATATTCAATTAAAGTTCTCCTTCATCTCTCGAACGTTGAGTTAGTAAAGAAGTTAAGAACATTAATTTTCCTTCCCAATTGACCAGTTAACTATGTTATAGTGTATATTTATTGTGGTCTCTTGGTCTTACCGGATTCCAGGACAAGAATTCATCTAGTCTAGTGGAGTATCCAGCTAAGTGCTGTTACTTGAGGTAACATCACTAGGAGAAGGTGCACCATTCATCATATAGGCATGTAGCCAAATCGTGTCGAGGGGATCTTATTTGGGCCTCGAATACTATGTTATTTTGAATATTTGATCAGAGTTTACTTGTAGGGTGAAGTGTCTTCATGTCAGGTCTTTCTGAAAAACCCTTTTACAGAGAGACCGAAGACACTCGGAGATGGTGTCTAGTAGGTAATTCAAACTCTCCAGTAGTTAATTCAAACCAATTCTGTAGAATATGTGTGTGGGTGTGTTCTTGCAAACCGTACAATACCCAACTGGGGTGTATGTTCTTGCTATAGATCAGTGGTTAGCACTTCTTTGTGTCTTTTGTTTGTTAGTTTAGTGGTTTTGTTCCTCACTGGGTGCCCCAGCTGATCAAATACTTACTTGAGTGAATTTGGTTGCGAAAAACTGTTTTGAATCCCAAGCCACCAACGTTTCAGAATTTTCCTTCTTTTTTGGTGCGTCCTCACATAAGATGAGAAGATTTGTCCATAAGTTGTTGATAGGTCAGTCACGCTTCAATTCAAAACGGCATTTTCATCATTAAAAGCACAGATTGAATGGACGCATCTCATTTTAAATGCGTCCAAGCGTTTTTGTTGGTCTGTCACACACAAGTTTTAAACGCATTTCCGTTGGTCTGTCACACACAAGTTTGTAAACACATTTCCGTTGGTCTGTCACACACAAGTTTGTAAACACATTTCCGTTGGTCTGTCACACACAAGTTTGTAAACACATTTCCGTTGGTCTGTCACACACAAGTTTGTAAACACATTTCCGTTGGTCTGTCACACACAAGTTCAAAATTGCATTTTTGTCAGTCTGTCATGCTTGAGTTTTAACTAGCTTTTTCATCGCTAAACATGCAGATTGGATGAACTCATTTTATGAATATTCCTTTTTTCTTGGGTTAACATTGTCTCAGTTTGAAAGGAAATGAGTAAATTCCATGGCCATGGGGGTCAATCTGGAAAACAAGCTAAAACTGAACCCAGTGGGATCTTTTTTCATTGGTGTTATAGGTTATTTTTCTATTGAAGGTGGGAGAGATTTTGTTTTCTTTCTTTAGAGAAATAGGGAAGGGAGCTTTGGGGTTTTATAAGGGGGGGGGGGGTCGTTTATTAATGCCAGAACTCTTGACTGTAGATAATAGACTAAAAAAGAAACCCCTTAATTATTCAAAGGGAAGGCCGCCATCTTAATTGATATACCAACTTTCAAAGTAAATAATAACTTTAACACTGATAAGAAGTTAAGAAATTATTTTGCTGCATGAAACCTGGTGTGTATAAAAACGACCATTTATCAAAATTCTAAGTAGAGCATATCTTAATTACCTAGTTTTTTTTAGTGACAAAAAGATATATAACACTGCTTTATAAAAATAAGTCTTTCTTTATTCGATGTATTTGCATTATTTTCAAACAAAAAATTATCTTGTGGATCTCAAAGTCAGACCTAAATAGCAATGCATCTGACAAATCGATACTTGATTTGGACAAACCCCGCTCGCCCCCTTTTTCTCCCCTTTCTTTCACTATGTTTTTTTAGTGACAAAAAGATATATAACACTGCTTTATAAAAATAAGTCTTTCTTTATTCGATGTATTTGCATTATTTTCAAACAAAAAATTATCTTGTGGATCTCAAAGTCAGACCTAAATAGCAATGCATCTGACAAATCGATACTTGATTTGGACAAACCCCGCTCGCCCCCTTTTTCTCCCCTTTCTTTCACTATGTTTTTTTAGTGACAAAAAGATATATAACACTGCTTTATAAAAATAAGTCTTTCTTTATTCGATGTATTTGCATTATTTTCAAACAAAAAATTATCTTGTGGATCTCAAAGTCAGACCTAAATAGCAATGCATCTGACAAATCGATACTTGATTTGGACAAACCCCGCTCGCCCCCTTTTTCTCCCCTTTCTTTCACTATGTTTTTTTAGTGACAAAAAGATATATAACACTGCTTTATAAAAATAAGTCTTTCTTTATTCGATGTATTTGCATTATTTTCAAACAAAAAATTATCTTGTGGATCTCAAAGTCAGACCTAAATAGCAATGCATCTGACAAATCGATACTTGATTTGGACAAACCCCGCTCGACCCCTTTTTCTCCCCTTTCTTTCACTATGTTTTTTTAGTGACAAAAAGATATATAACACTGCTTTATAAAAATAAGTCTTTCTTTATTCGATGTATTTGCATTATTTTCAAACAAAAAATTATCTTGTGGATCTCAAAGTCAGACCTAAATAGCAATGCATCTGACAAATCGATACTTGATTTGGACAAACCCCGCTCGCCCCCTTTTTCTCCCCTTTCTTTCACTATGTTTTTTTAGTGACAAAAAGATATATAACACTGCTTTATAAAAATAAGTCTTTCTTTATTCGATGTATTTGCATTATTTTCAAACAAAAAATTATCTTGTGGATCTCAAAGTCAGACCTAAATAGCAATGCATCTGACAAATCGATACTTGATTTGGACAAACCCCGCTCGCCCCCTTTTTCTCCCCTTTCTTTCACTATGTTTTTTTAGTGACAAAAAGATATATAACACTGCTTTATAAAAATAAGTCTTTCTTTATTCGATGTATTTGCATTATTTTCAAACAAAAAATTATCTTGTGGATCTCAAAGTCAGACCTAAATAGCAATGCATCTGACAAATCGATACTTGATTTGGACAAACCCCGCTCGCCCCCTTTTTCTCCCCTTTCTTTCACTATGTTTTTTTAGTGACAAAAAGATATATAACACTGCTTTATAAAAATAAGTCTTTCTTTATTCGATGTATTTGCATTATTTTCAAACAAAAAATTATCTTGTGGATCTCAAAGTCAGACCTAAATAGCAATGCATCTGACAAATCGATACTTGATTTGGACAAACCCCGCTCGCCCCCTTTTTCTCCCCTTTCTTTCACTATGTTTTTTTAGTGACAAAAAGATATATAACACTGCTTTATAAAAATAAGTCTTTCTTTATTCGATGTATTTGCATTATTTTCAAACAAAAAATTATCTTGTGGATCTCAAAGTCAGACCTAAATAGCAATGCATCTGACAAATCGATACTTGATTTGGACAAACCCCGCTCGCCCCCTTTTTCTCCCCTTTCTTTCACTATGTTTTTTTAGTGACAAAAAGATATATAACACTGCTTTATAAAAATAAGTCTTTCTTTATTCGATGTATTTGCATTATTTTCAAACAAAAAATTATCTTGTGGATCTCAAAGTCAGACCTAAATAGCAATGCATCTGACAAATCGATACTTGATTTGGACAAACCCCGCTCGCCCCCTTTTTCTCCCCTTTCTTTCACTATGTTTTTTTAGTGACAAAAAGATATATAACACTGCTTTATAAAAATAAGTCTTTCTTTATTCGATGTATTTGCATTATTTTCAAACAAAAAATTATCTTGTGGATCTCAAAGTCAGACCTAAATAGCAATGCATCTGACAAATCGATACTTGATTTGGACAAACCCCGCTCGCCCCCTTTTTCTCCCCTTTCTTTCACTATGTTTTTTTAGTGACAAAAAGATATATAACACTGCTTTATAAAAATAAGTCTTTCTTTATTCGATGTATTTGCATTATTTTCAAACAAAAAATTATCTTGTGGATCTCAAAGTCAGACCTAAATAGCAATGCATCTGACAAATCGATACTTGATTTGGACAAACCCCGCTCGCCCCCTTTTTCTCCCCTTTCTTTCACTATGTTTTTTTAGTGACAAAAAGATATATAACACTGCTTTATAAAAATAAGTCTTTCTTTATTCGATGTATTTGCATTATTTTCAAACAAAAAATTATCTTGTGGATCTCAAAGTCAGACCTAAATAGCAATGCATCTGACAAATCGATACTTGATTTGGACAAACCCCGCTCGCCCCCTTTTTCTCCCCTTTCTTTCACTATGTTATTTACCCGAATATAATTTTGCTTAATTTCTTTTTAATTTCTTTTTGTTAATAATTAGACCGGCTAGGAAGTTTGTTAGACTGGGGCTATTTTTCGTTTATGACCTAAACAGAACCAGCCGTTTGTGAAAGTGATAAAAAGATTTTTCTACATTAACAGCTTCAACACCATATGTCTTCAAGTTTATGTCGGATAAAGAACGGGGGGAGGGTGAAGTTAACGTCACAGGCTCGTATAGGTTGGTTCGGGAATCTCACTGACATCATGCTCTTATATTTGTCTTTTGGCGTTTTTTTTTCTTCTTGTATGCCTTTGTGTGAAATTAGCTTTGTAATAAAGTTCTAAACTAGCGTTCAGTTTGCATACAACAAAACGGTTGTAATCGAATAAAAAACCTGTACTCCAATAAGTAAAGCAATCAAATGATGGATATGTGTGGCGTAAAGTATCCAGATAAAAGTCAACAGCCAATCAGAATGCAGAGAATAAGCTTGCCCAATTATATTTTGATTGTATACTTGCTTCCTTATTTTATGAACAGGGTTGTGAAATTGTACTATTTAATTTCAATAGCTGTGTTTGTATAACACCATATTAATCTGAGCTGATTAAGATCTATTTTGGTGGAATCGACTATTTCACTTGTATTTAAGGAACGGCCTCACTCTCACACTATCTGTTTGATAAAATGATGGCGTCCATTTTTTATTTTTTTATGTTCAACTAGCTGTCCATATCCGGCATTACCCGGTAGTGTATTTATTTCCAATTTGTTTTGTTTTTTGTTTTAAACTATGCCTGTTTTTATTTGTTTGTTTTTTTTTCTCAAAAATATTACTTTTTGTTTCGATCAAAAGGAAATAACTCTGTATGGACAAATACAGAGTAACATCCCATTTCTAAATTTGGC